>JAQJVK010000042.1:600000-777977 GCA_035578135.1 Flexamia atlantica | reverse complement strand
TACCACTAATGCAGATGACGGAGCAATATGTCTCGGTAGACGATCTGATGCAAACACTCCGACATGTTGTACATTCGGTAATTGTAGTAAATATTTTCTTATAGTTGTGGTATTCATTCTTGTGAAACTGTATATTATAACACTGTCAGTGATGTACTGGCTGTAATGCACTAGTTGACTGTGCTTTATACATTTAGCCGGCATAGTCCACCGATACGTTACGATGTCGATCAATCTCAATGACATTGTCCAGTTCTGCATAGACAATAATGTTGACTGATTCGGTCAATGCTTCGCTGAATCCAATCTCGATGCGTAGATTTCCATTGCGTACCAGGTTCCAATGGCTGGACTCGTTAGCGCTCAAGTCAGGTGTTAAGTCAAACGCTAACAGACAATAACCTTTTTCGAAATCTTGTCTGCTGATATCATTACCGGTATTGTCAAAATGTATTCCGGTACCGCTGAACAGTGTGTGATACGATAGCGCATAGGCAACATCCGTATCATTACCAAACACTGGCTGTAATGCTTTCATCGGCACTTGTTCACCATCCAAGTACAGTGCGAAATAATTCATCTTGAAATGTTGGAAATTAAATGGATTTTTCTTGTAATCTCCGTTGAATGCTTGATTAGTAATCATGCCGACAATTACACGTTTTGGTAACTGACCCAAGTACACACTGTCCAATGTTTTGCTCAGTATGCCAGCGGGTAATGTGATTGATTTCACTTCAACACGTGTGATCGGATATTTGGCAGTACCACTCTCGAGTGTTTTACTATGTGCCAACAGTACGCTCGGATTGATTTTACAACGACGAACAAACAGATTTGTCTCTTTGATATGTACTTTATATGTTGTGTTATTGTCCGACATGATGGCAAATGCGTTCCTCGATCTGATCAAACGTAAACGCATCTCTACACCGTTTAACATGAACTTGTTCTGATTGCACAAGTCAATGTGTAGATGACCGATCATGTCTGCATAGTGACTCTTTTCAGTAAATTTTCGTCGTTGTACTAGTCCTTCATTTTCTTCTTTACAATTATCCATGTTATTAGAGTCATCTTTGTAGAATAACACACTTGTCATGTGTGACTTTTTAGCATCATGTCCGTAGTTTAAAAGGTTTTCTAAATACGCACGATAGGCGTAGGTATTGTTTTGCGGTGACACTAGTTTATTATTCAAGTGTAAATCCACTTGGCTAAATAGCGAATGTAACCAGTTATTAACCGGACCAAATTCCTTAATCGCATCGGCAGCTGTAAATTTTGTTCCATCTTCTTTGACAATAGTGGCTTGTACGTGTAATAATGTTTGTGATAAGTCCGTATATTCATCACCATGTCCGGGTATGACAAATTCAATAGGTGAGTCATCCGTCAATGACGATATGGGTTTATATTGCACCCATTTACCACTGTCAATGCTGGTCTGTGTCGGTGGTAGCGAGAATAAGTCTAATTCCGTCTTTGTACATTCGCATGATTTCTGGTGAATAAATGACATCTTTGTTGCTTAAGAAAATATATCAATCTCTCTACTTCTAGTAATCTTCTTTTTATTTTGCACTTGTCGCTTGAGTTTTTGTTTTGTATTTTTACGTTTCTTTACTGCTGCTGTCTTACACTTCCTTGCAGGAGACGTTCGTGCTCGAAGGAGTTTCGCCAAAGACTGAGGTGTTACTCGTGTGATGCGCCTCTTCTTATAGCTTCCACTGCTGTCGCTACCGCCAATGCCAGTGCCGTGTCCGTATCCGCCGCCATGTAGAATGCGATCCAGTTTGTCGTCAGCTCGACGTTTAAGTCCACCAGTAAATTGTTTAAGACGATCATTCGCTGCATTTCGTGGGTTCATAGTACCATCAGCTATATCACTGAGAAACCCAACACCTGAACGTAATGCCTCCTTGCCCACAGCAGTTGCACCTGACTTGATTAATGGCATGACTGAACGAACAAGTCCACCAAGAAAACTTCCAATCCCATGTCCACGTTGATACGGTGCACCTCTATACACTGATACAATACCACTACTACCGCCAAGTTGTTGATCACGGTAGTATTTGAGGTAGGGATCATTAAGATTCATTATACTGTTGTAACTGCTGGTACTCTGCGGAGGTGAAGTTTCATGTACGTAGTACCGAACTCGAATGGCAAGTGATGACCTTTGTCGTCCCTTAAATCAATTTCCACACTCTCGAACGAGCTCTTTATGACAGGCATGTAGTGCGGTGAAGTGAAATGCACAACCTTATGTGACCCGTATTTATAGTCAGTGGTGTCAATGTTGACTATTTTTAACAGTGGTGCTACAGTGTCACCCACTAATTGTGGTTCTACAAGGTCACAATAGACATAAATGTCTGCTGGAATGCCAGCCAATAAGTTTGGTGGTCTTGTAGCTTTCCTATGTCTTTTCACATCCACATTATTTACATCATATCCTAACTGTAACGCTAAAGTGGGGCTAAGTTCAAGTTGTGTTAGTGTATCTGTCATTGTAATCAATTCAACCTTTTTTGTATCACTATCATACTCGAACTCAATACTGTTAAGTTTAAGTTTTGTATTCCCGTTAATTGCTGCTAGCAATTCATTGATATCTTTGTAATTACCAGACTCCACTTTTGCTACAGTCAAATTTGTATTAGTAACTTCATTATCTTCAATTTCAGCAGTTGGTTTTGTGTAAATATATATGTTAGCATCATTACCAACTGTTAAAAACGAGCATGGATAGTGTGCTTCAACTAGTGCTATTTCCCAATCTGCTCCGTCACCACCAGGCAAATGTATTGTTGATGGAAAATGTGTCACATAATGAGTCACTGTATTGTTCGGATAGTAGTCCATCGAACTATTGCTAGGCAGTGTCAAATAAAACTGATTATGTCTAGACAGTGACATGACGGTTAGGTTAGGTTAGGTTAGGTTAGGTTAGGTTATTTGTTTCACTTCAGATGCAGGTATCCAAGAATTAAATTCGTCTCCGTAACCTACCCACTTGACGAGGTAACGCTTACTGCGACCTCTACCCTTAGTGTCAAGTATTTTATCAATTTGGTACAATCGATCCGGTCCTATTGTCACCTTTTGTAGCTCATGTTCATAGAAACGACCAACTAAGGGTTTACCATTCAAGTCCCTTATTATATACAATGGTAGTGGTTGTGATCCATATTCTCGATCAATAACAAAAAATTCTTTACTCCAATTGGTCTCGTAGCCTTTTGCAAATGTACCTTTCTCTTTAGCAATACGCACTGTATCACCCGGTTTGAACTTTGGTTTTTTACGTTTTGGTAATGAGCTGTCTTTGTACATATGACTCCATACTTGGTACACTGTACTTTTGTTTGCTTTCACAACGTCCATCGGACATAAACCATTACCCAAACTTCGGTGTGCACTGTTATTGTAAGCATCAACCAATTCATCCAACACATCGATATAACGAAATGTATTTTTATATGTTAAATATCGCCACATACGTGTTTTCAGTGTGCGATTGACTCGTTCGACAACAGCCGCTTTAACATCGGGGTTTTGTGTAGTGACATATTTCACATGATAATCTCTAAACACACGGTTCACTTTTGCACCTATAAACTCTGTTCCTTTGTCAGTTTGTAAACAACATGGTGGTACAGTGTAAGGACTGTTAAAAATTCGTTCAAATGCTGCTGCCACTTCTTCACCGCTCTTACGTTTTAATGGTTCCACATATAACCGCTTACTAAACACATCAATCACTGTTAGCAAGTAATTGTAGCCATCATTATATGAACTAAGTCCTCGCATATCATTCAGGTCGGCTTGCCATAATTCATTAGGTCCAAACACAACATATCTGTTACGTGGAAATCGTTTTCGAACAGGTTTGTGTAATGTATAGGTGTCTTGGGTGCGTAACCATTCGATAACTTGTCGTTTTGTTTTGTTCTTTTTCTTCTTACTTCGACGTAATGCTCTGACAAGTGGGCTAATACCACCAAACGAGCCTGGGTTTGCAGGATCATAATACACTTTCTCTTCCATCACTGTTCATGACTATAGTGTAAATGACTATCACATACCAAGTACACCTATACTTATACATTTTAATCTATAGTGAATGCATCCCACTGTAAAGGTTTTCCTCTTCGTGCTCCTGCCCTTGACCTTAATCTATGGGCTGTTGGCGTTGGGCTCGGTGTTGGCGGATAATATAACGAGTGGTGTGGTGGTGAAGGAGTATGCTGTCTTGATGGTGAAGGTGTAACCAAACCTTCTTCCAAATATGGTTCACGACCAATATACTGTCGAGCTTGTGCATTGCTTACGTACTCGGTCGGTACGTTCATTTCATTTAATGCATCCAATACTTCATGCCAGCCTGTGGGTACATTTTCCAGTCTTCGCACTCGTACAATTGCATGTAACACATCAATAATGTTCGAACCAGGTATTCTAGTGTTATGAACAATAACCGTACCATCAGGGTCCCATTTGATTATCTGTTTGTTACGTTTTATAAATCTTAACAAGTTGCGTACATCCTTTTGATACGTGGCAGGAAATGTTTGTACAATATCCTCCTCATTATCCTCTTCTTGTATAATTGGTAAAATGATAGGATTGCGTTTTTGTGAACTAAAATATAAAAACCTCTGTAATACTTGTTGATACTGTTTCCACTTTTCACTGTCATCCAATGTTTTGTCTTGTAATATACGATGCATTTCAGCATCCAAACTATTAGTATTAACTGTTGATGATTGAGTTAGTTTTGATTGTGAAGCAGTAGCAGCAGGTGTTGGCTCACTATGTATTCGATCAAATAGCTCTTGCGGAACAACAACCATCTTCTTTGAATATTCCAAATTTGATCTATCCATTTTTCTAACTAATCGCACTATTAAGAACTGTTTGTAATACAGTACTTAATAACAGTGGTAATAGAAATCCACCACCGTGTTGTACAAGATATTTACGTTTCTTGCTCCAATTCTCACCACGTTTCACTAGACGTCTGAGCACCTTTTTATGTTTACGCAATTGTCGTTTTTGTTTGTCTGTTAACTGGATATTACCACGTAACAAGTTGTATGCGCACTCGCACACTGATCTGATACGACTGACGTCACAAGCCTTCAACAGTGCTTTACGTTCCTTCGGTGTAGCGTGTATCAGTGCCGTTAACAGAGCAGCGTCTTTCTTCACACACTGTGACATTACGACTGAGTGACTGGTCTCTAGTGTACCCCTTTTATTTATACTTTTTTGGTTGATAAACATACTGTTGTTTTTCATCAGGTAATATACCCGTACGTATACGCACCTCGTCTGGTGTGGACTGTTTTAAATCTAACAACAAATAACCATGCGGAGTACGTGTAGCATCAGCATACGCTTCTTCAATAAACCTTGTATTTTCCGGATACACTTGTCGGGCTAAATGTTTTATTTGAGCCCGGTCTCTTGGATTTTTAAAAAGCACTATATAATGAGCATTTAGTGAAATGTCTCTTTGTCCTCGCCCTTGGTGAAAAATGTTTTGTGTTATAAAAAATACACTCAAGTTCCTATGGTGAGAGCCCTTAGTAAACAAGTCCACTATTGTATTGGATCCTGAGGTGGCTGATGATTCACGCATCATATCATCAACAATTACCAAAGTGGGTGTACCATCAAAGTCCTCCATATTTGGTAACCCTTCCCTATATTGCACATTACCACTATCACTTACACCAGGATTTAAACCCGGGGAATGATGCCAGTAAATATTATTGAACTTTGTATCACACATAAAATCCAAATACTTAATAAATCTGGCTACAAAATATGATTTCCCCGATCCAGAAGGCCCGGCCACTATGGTTGAAAATGGATGTTGCCACCTCAAGTCCATTTTGTCAACTGAACACAACTACACACTTACCATCACTTTTATAAACTTTAAGCATAGTTTCTTAAACAAGGATTCAGGTTTAATAAATAAAAAGACAGTTTAATCTGTTGATGTATATTTGCTTACAAAAACTATCAGATTTACAATTCTTTAGTGAAGTCTTGAAGCTTCTTGCTTTACAATGTACATTATTTCCCTCCACATTTCTTATTAATTATATCTTCAATGATATTTACAAAGTTATGGCGAGTCAAGACTTGATTATATTTGGATTCATAATGCATACCAAATTTTCGCATCACTTCTTTAGCTTTATTCAAGATATTTATGCTATTAGGAACATTTTCCCTGAAGAAACATATTTCAAACCCTTTTTCTTTAGCTTTCTTCAATGCACATTTAAAGTTTCTTTTTTCAGTACGAATACATTTGTATTCGCTCAAACCATAGATATCTAAGAGGGTTTCCTTAAACAATACACAAAAGACATGTTTCAAGTCTTCATCTTGAGGTAATACAGCTACCTTCAATGACTGTTCAGACAGAGTCTTTCTCAATATGTCTGCAGTAGTTTCCAACCGCTTATTCACAAGAGTCAGCTGTTGGTTGGTTTCAAGTGACTTTGTAAGTGTTTGTAACAGTTCACTATTCTGCTGTTTTAGTTTGTACTCTCCATGTTTACGGATTGAAGGTAACACTTCTTTTGTGACCCATTTTCTAAAAGCATTAGCCTCAGGTTTTTTCGATGATAAAATCAATGAGTATAAACCACTTTCATTAATAAAAACAGACGATTTCTCATTTCCTTTTAACCCCGCCAAAACGGCAGGGTTTATATTTTCATATGTGAGCTTGTCATCATCATCAACATGATTTCTAACTGCTTTATTTGTATCTAAATAACCAAGTACTTCAGCAACTTCTTTCCCCTTGAACCAGGGGTTATTATCACTATCAATTAATATAGTGATTGGTTGATTTTTAAACACATAAGCAATAAGGATAGACATATTTCCTCAAATGTAAAAGTGAGGTTATGTTATACACCAAGCACAGCAGTACAGCTCTAGTTCAGACATCCGCACTAACTGAGCTCCAAGACTAGACTGATCAACAAAAAGCAGATTCATGTATATAAAAGCTGTGTCACCATACAGCAATCAGATGTTACAAACACACTCTTCAGCTTTGGTAATTTAAATTTTCCAGTACCATAATTTTTGGTAGAAATCCCGTACGCAATACGATAATATTGTACGGATACGATAATTATGTAAACAGTCTCATTAAGCATATCAATTAAGCTAATTTACATATTAATTTGCTCATTAACATATCAAAGTTCAATTCCTAACACCATAAGACTAAAAAAAAAAAAAAAGGTTGTTTTCCCTAGTTGCAAGTAGTGTTCGCTAGGCATGGACTTTTTAATTTAGATAAGCCACCTACCCTTAAGTACTATGATGTAACAAGCCATCAACCTGAAGTTTTTCTTGGCAGAAGGCTGTCAGAGCGACCGCAAGCGAGCGCCATATTCCGCCTTATTTCTAATTAATCTAAAAGTTTATGGTGCCCTTTAAAAAAGGCCATTTTGCTGATGAAGGAGGGAGAGGATTCAAGGTAAGTATTATTTCGTTGACCAGTATTTATTGATTTCATGCAGGCACAACTGATCAGCGCCGAATGATATCCATAATTCTACATATTCAGTGTTGTACTCTTCCTTTTTGTACATCTCATCAAAAGCTCTTTCTATTTCATTTAAGTCAGCAGCGGGATATGCTTGGTATATTGATTGTATTGCTTCATGTCGTTCCATCATTTTTGTCCTGTAGAAGAAAAGTTCATCGAATTGGCACGGAATATTGTCCTGAAGCAATGTTAGGTTAAGTTATGTTAAGTTAGGTTAGGTTAGGTTAGCTATTTTTAGAAATCTATTTTTAGCCGGGGGGGGGGGGGGGGGGGGGCTAAGGTTGAAAGGTCATTGACCTCTATGACGTCACCAAAAAGTGAACGTTAGGTTAAGTTAGGTTAGGTTAGGTAAAGATTACGTAAGCTCAAAAAAAAAAAAAAAAAAAAAAAAAAAAAGGTTACATAACCTCAAAAAAAAAAAAAACTTGCTAGGCTTCGTGGGTGGTCCCATCGGGGGGGGGGGGGGGGGTTCTATTTTTAGACCAACCACCACCACCCTGCTGGGGTTGAACCTACCAATACCCCCTACTGCTGAAGGTGTTCTCGCATCTTCTCTACAGTCAAAATCACCCACAGCTGCTTACATATCACTTTGTTTATTTCGATCAACTAACACTTTTTCATTTTATTTATTTGTCATTCACTGTTTAAGGAAAAGAATCTCAGTTAAACTTAACCCAGGTTTTTTTTTATAATTCGTCACACTCTGATCGCCAAGCTATGGGGGTATTATTTTCCTGCGACCAGCATCATTATTTACAAGGCTTCCATTTCGTGGACAGGGCACTCACAATATCCGAGATATTATTCCATATATTTTCTGCACTTGGCTGTAACTTCAATTGGAAATTTAGTTTTACCTTACATTTTTCTGCTAAAAGATAAACTATTATGGATTATGAGAGCCTGTGAAGTTTTTTACGTGGCATTTTGGTCGTCTAAATTTTATATATAACCTTTCAACTCGCTAAATCTGTGAATTAAAAATATAGTTAGATAGCGTAGCTACCATGAACATTTCTAATTCCTCGAAACGGTATTTTCAAGGAAAATAGATTCAAAACAGGAAGGTTTTCTACCACATATCTTGCAGCTTTAAAATATTCTTAAAAATATTCACATTGTGAATGTGAATACTTATGTCGAATAATATTTGCTTAACGTGAAAAAATTACTTGTTTAAAATTCTTTCAGTATTATACTGAATCACTCCGCATTTATGGTATTAACAGATTATTGTATTCGTCTAATTAGTATTCATCATTAAATCCCCATACTACAAACGTTTATCGTAAATACCAACAAAATCTTGATTTTTTCTAAATAAATCGAATAAAAGCTATTTTAGAATCTCAAGATCATGTGGAAAAGATTAACCTAGTGTTAAATGTTTGTTAAATGCATGCTGATATCACATTTTCTCACAAGATAAGTATGACGAATAAATATTTTCATGAGACACCTACAAGCTATAAATACAAAATGTTTGTTAGGTACATTATTGGTACAGTTTGGTACAGTTTGAGAGGTACGTTATTTAACTAAGCTTAGCAAAAGTCTGGTTAAAGCAAGTTCTGTAAACTAACGCACTTGTTTCCTAACCAGCTTAAAATATGGTTGTTGTGGGATGCCAGCTCTTTGATCTTGTGAGCCATAACTATGTTAGAGTGCTGGATGTTTGTATCTACCATACAGTGAAGTATTGATATCAAAAATAACAAAACAAACTCTGGCTGGTATTAAAAACTGATTGCAACTTAATTTATATCTGGGTGTCGTAAGTTGTGTGGTATAAGTCTTGTGCGTACGCAAAATAAATAAGTGTTGTCTAACAAACATAATTTTAGACTTAAAATACGGTAAACTTCATTGATTTGAATGAATTAAGCCAATTATTTCTTGAAAAAAAAGTTAATTTAAATAAATCCGTCTACTACAAATATAACTACATATATAGTTCTTTTGTTGGCATATAAATTGTTTTTTAATCAACCGATCATTTTTTAAGTAATATCTTAAAAAATGTGTCTTAACACAGTCAATTTTCTTGATACGTTTTCATTGATATCGTTGAGAAATTATTGCTTAAAAAACTGCTGTTGAAAAACTGTACTTAATATTAAACGAAAATTGTCTAAAATTTATCATATCGACCTTATTAGAAAAGAAATTCTTGTTAAATGTGTCAAACATGTGAAAAATTTTGGATTGCATACAGCATTTCAAAGATTCCACTGTTACCTGCATAACCTGTAGATTGCATGGGATTTATACAAAACATTACCATTAAGCTTAAAACATTAAACAAATAAAATAGTATATTTCATTACAAGGGGCGAAAGTGACCGTTTTCGTACGAGCTCAAGGTAATTTGAGCGAGTAACAAAAAGCCACTTTAGTCCTGTGCTATGAACTATATTTTTCGTCATACTACATAAAATATTGAGCTAACTACTTAAAAAACAAAGGTTTTAAAGACGATGGAGCTGTTTCCATTTTGTTCTAGCATTTTAAGATCAGCTGATTATCTGTCAATTGTTTAGATGTTATGTCTGCTGATGATAACGATTGATATATCGAAAGCTGTGTAACATCGATTGCAACAATGAATATTTTAATCTATTGTTTCGTATCATGAATCAGACTTACCGTTAACATCGTTATCGCTCAGCTTATCTTCTCACTGAGGCAAAATTAAATATTTATTCAGCCTCTTGACTCTGAGTATTAATTATTTCTGATGTATAATTTTTTATCTTAGGTGTTGTAGAATTAATCTAAATACAAATTATTACAAAATAATAGGGTAAGTGTTTACCAATTGCAGGAAGGGAATAAATACAACTGCAACTGACAACAATGCAACAATGAACTAATCGATAGTAATAATCGATTGCTACTTTCGATACGATCGACAAACTTCCATTGATATGCACGTAGTTGCATCTGTCCTACATTGCATTAACGAACAGCTGATGCCCTCAACATCAGTTGACTTTTTCCCTCCTTGGGGTGGGAAACGGCTAGTTTCGCCACGCAACGCATGTATCGAAAACAGTCGTTTTCGCAGCAGTAAGACGAAAATAAATATTAACAACTATCAACAACCACTCTTAATAATCCATAAAATGTGCAATTTGAAGTGTAATTGAAATTTAATTAACTGACATTTTGTGGCGGAAACCTTAAAAAAGCACAGAACTACAATTGGAAATCATGAAATTTGCATGCCAGATGTTACACGAAGGCGACACAGAACAGCCTTAGTCTTGTTGGAAAGACTGACACACAAATTAATTGCGAGAAACATTCTGGGTAAGTTCCATTCAAGTAATATTTACGAATTAAAAGTTAAATACTTCTGACCTGTCATCGTACAGCCCAAACTACTTGAACCTTGACACTTAAGCATCCGCTGCGAATGGATTTTTTTTAACTGACTTAAGGCTACAACCTATGGTACTTTAGTTTCAATGATAAACTATAGGCAAGATTATGAAGTTGTCATGGCTACATAGTGACAAATTAAATATTCATAATCCCAAGAATGTTTTTCTATTTTTTTTCATGGGTAATATCGAGGTGATTAGATAGTTTATAAAGACATTTTAAATTATGTTATAAGCATGACTCCATGGAAATACTTAAGCAACAAGAAAATAACTTAAAATGTTAATGCAAAATTTCAGATTCACTTTATTATCATAAATGTAATTGTATCTTGCCTGTTTATTAGTTGACTTGAATACCTTGATATACCACATACAATTTTGGTTTTAGGGTTGTCTTTGATAATAATCTTGCGTAAGTAGATACCTTTTAAGTATTTACCTTTTGTAAGGGGCCAAATTGTATGCATACTTTAATCAAGCATATACTAGGTAACAGCTTTGGGTTATTTGAACCATTATAATTCAAATGTATTTTCACTTCTTAATTTAAAATTGTAAAGCTACAAGCAATCTAAGTGAATCTACATGCATAAAGTTTAAACAAAATCATAATATTTAACATAATATTAAACTCAGTTAGCTGATCGAAATATACAGCTCTAAAACTAATATCTCATATTTTGTAAGACAAGACTTAAACCAGTATTTTCGATGCTTTTTATTGTATCATTGGTAATTCGTTTTCTGGATGGAACCAAACAACAGTATTCTGATACTGTTTTAACAGCAATTAATTACAGTAAGCTAAAAAGTATAATATAACAAGTTTTATTTTACTTAAAAAAATTATTGGTTTCTGATAGACAGCAAATTGATAACCACACTTTTTACACTGTACGTAGTACATTAAATTATTTTATCTTTCTATGTTTTTCTATTTATACATATTTTTCCTATAGTTTTAGGCTTATCATAAAGTAACTTGTTTGTACGGTAAAATATTTATTTCATTAGGCCTATATATTATTTTCAAACAATGACTTGATTTATGATTGTTTGTTTTATATTTTAACTTAATATTTACTATGATTTTAGTATATTTAAATGATAAGACACACTTGAACTTGCTTATGACCCGATATTTATTCCTTTGTTTTTTTGCATAATCGTATTCACAATCTTACAATCTTAATATCAAATATTATTTGTTTGATGTTATGCTATTAACCATTTTTGTATGTCAAAATTTTAAACGTTAAAAATATGTTTATGCCATTGAATTGGATTGTATTCTAAATTACGGATGACATGAAGTATTATTGTGCCTAAAAACCATGAAACATCTAGTATAAGAAAAGGGAATGTATAAGAAAAGGGGGTGAGGTAATTTAATAATGCAGTGCTGCATCAGTTCCTTGAATCTAAAGGTCTAGTTACCTTGAATTAGTAATCCCTTAGTTACCCTCCGAAAGAGGGATTCAACAACTGAATTTCATTAGTATAACAGGGCTCAGTATTTTAAGTCAAGATTATTTCAGAGTATTTGTTTGAACCTAATACATTGCATTGTTTTATTTATGATAATATTGGCTATATTTTTGAGGCGTCATTTGACTCAATAAATTCAATATATATATATACTAGCAGATATTCCCGCAGCTTCGCCCGCTGAAAGGATAGCTCATTTTAATTCAATTATATTGTGCCTTGTGCAATTTTTAGGAATAATTAACAAATGGATTGATTGATTTGGGTCTTGTGCGTGCAATTAAACCCTTAAGATGCAGCTTATAATTCCACTCTAGATGAAAATGAGAAAGTCCAATGCTTCCTCTAAACATGTTCCCATCATGATTAGCAAATGACATCAACTAACTTCCTCCAATTTCCCAACACAGAGAATGAGGATAACCCGGAATATAAAACAAAGAAGACACTAAGGATGGATTTTCGACTTGACGCATTAATCTGAATTTAGCACGTTTTTGAAAATTAACCGAAGACTGTAAGAAAAAGTAGAAGGTAAATATCTTGGCCAAAAACCTATTTCCCCAAAAAGTTTCTCGTTAAATTTTTAAATTTTATTCTTTCAGTAGATTATTTCTCGTACCTTTTCTGTTCCTGAAAATATTCTACAGAACTCCCATCCATAGTTAGGCCGCCATTTTGATTTTTTTCAAATAATCTTTTAGCCGTCTGAGAAAGAATATTTTTAAAACCTTTCTTTTTTCGCATTTAAAGCCTATAAAGAATAATTGTGCCAAGTTTCATGGCCCAAAGTCTTGTGGTTTTTGAGAAATTAAGCTTAGAAAGCTAAAAGTGGCCGCCATATTGTATTTTATAATATACCATATTCCAAGGTATAATATACCAAGCCTTTAGAGACAAAATATTGCAAAATCCTTTCTTAGTACGCATCAAGAGCCTGTAAAGAATATTTGTGCCGAGTTTCATGGCTCTAAGCCTTATCGTTTTTGAGAAACTATGTCAGTCAGTCAGTCAGTCAATGGGTTTTGGCTTTTATATATATAGAAGAAGATATATATATATATATATATATATATATATATATATATATATATATACTAGTGGCTTGTAGGGGCAAAAGCCCCAAAAAATAAAATATCAATATGCTGAATATTTTATGTAAGATATTTCATAATTTACAGTATTTATTAAACATTTGATGCGTAATGTTAAAGGCATTTTGAAATTTTTTTTTAGTATGTTTGAGACTTTTAAGAAAGGACTCTTTAGTATAGAAAAGGGCCGAATCCCTGGAACGGTGGCGCTATCCGTCAACCTCATAATAAACCCAGATCTAATTGTTTCCAATAGAACATATGAAAACGTTTGAAGAACTTCTAAACGTTAACCACAGATTGTAGCACTTAATTTGTATACCAAGGAAAGTAATGAGATTTAACACAAAAATACAAACTAATTGTGACGTCATCAAGCTCGTATCTAGCCTCAAGCTTTTAAAAAGTATACATTGGACGGTTAGAGGGTACTTTTATGGAAACTTCCGCTTGAAGCTACACTTTTTACTCAATAGGCAAATAGGTCAGGATGAAATCAGGTAATGGTCTCTCACTGACGATTCCACGCTTTATGTTAGAGCCTCTGGCTCCACCCCATACGGGGGTTAGGTTTGGACACCACCAGCTCATCAGTGAATAGTTAATATTGAGGATTTTACCTTACGTCCCACGCGTTTTTATGGTTGCCCTGGAGTAAATGCTGCTTTGTGTTTGTAGATTCAAGTTTCAATGTACTTTTATTGGCCAAATTTAAAGTTGATGTAGCACTCAATCGCTACCAAAAGTATGACCATTTCTGACCGCACATAAAACTGGCAGAGTTATAGGCCTTAAAATGCCAAGTGCTAATATTACAAATCACTTGAATTTAAATCAGCATCAACTAATACTAATTTAAACAAAACAAACGTAAAATGGTGAGTATGTTAAAACCCCTAAGTTAAATTAAAGTAAGAAAATTCAAAAGTAAAAAAACAGTTATTTCTTATAGTAGGTTCAACCTTTATTTAAAGCTAAATTTGAAATAAACCATATTATTTTACCAACATCTATCATGTGGTTTTAAACCAAGTATAGGCAACACATGTTTCAGTGTAAACAAAGCTGACGTTTTTAGATCCTAATGCTTTTTAAATGGCAGATATTTTACATTATTTCTCGTTTTTTGGTGAATTTCAAGCAACTTCAGTATTTTTCCCGCCATCACGAAATGGAGACCTTTAATTTAAGCCCTCTCCCATCTTTCTACGACTTGCCGGACGCTCACAATTTTGACGCAAAGAATTGCCTTACGAAATTAAATATATGATATATATATATATATACATTTAAGGGGTTCAAAAACCCCTTAAAATTGCATTTGTTTATTTGTTTTTAGATAGTCATTAAAACATATAAGAGTCAAATAAAATTATTTTCAAATGAAATATTAATCTGTGTAACCATCATGTAATTGTGTTAAATACAGTGTAAAATATATTATTGAATCAGGCTTTTTGAAAACAACGATATGGTTGTATGGCAGCTATTAAATGCTTCTGAACCAAAAACAATCTCCGGAATTCCAGAAGAAAGGTTTTAAAGTAAATTATGTTTTCTACGTTCCCAAGACTAATGAAATTAGAGCGATAAACTACATGATAAAGAGGAACCAAAAATAACGTATGTTTTTTTTCAAATATAAGATACAAAATGACTCTACGTTCGAAATGAAATGTTACTGTGTATATTTTTTGGAATGTAGAATATGTGAAATAATTATTTCCGTGACTGATTTAATTTCTTTTAAGTATATAAAGATTTTCCTCAAATCCAAACCAATTTTATTTAATGGTTTATTTTCTTGTTGATAAAATAACAGAAAAATAAAATACGATATGAAGGTACGTGGTGAATATTTCTTGGTAATTAGCATAGTTATTATGTTGCTCAAATTAAAAATAACCATGAAAGTAGGATAAATGTTAATCCAAAAAATTAGATTCAATTTATATTTTTATTACAGATATAGGTCCTTTGCTACATAGGTTTTATGTTTTATTGACAGTTTTATCTGTAGACCCAGTCTTTCAAAGCCTCTGGGGAGGGTTCTTACCTTAAAACGCTGTGTGTATGACACACTTTTGCCGTTCTCTTTGAGGGGATCCAGATAAGCATTTCTCAAAGAAATATCTCTTTATTCACTCTTTCCCAGGTAATCTAGCAAATTTCTCTGGCTAAACTGAAAATAAGTCAAGGAAATATAGGATTAATGAAATCATAAGGTCATATTTCTAAAATCCTAAAAAAGGGAATGGTGTTATAGTAGTACTTATAATTTCATTTCATATTTCAGTTTTTTCGAGGATTCCTTTTTAAATATGAAAACGGTGTGAAATGACCATGATCCTGTCATTCATCCTTGTTTTTGGCTACGCTGCTTGCTACCGGTTTCAAGGTTTACTTTTATAGCCTCGAAGCTGGCAGCGAATAACATAGTCTATCAACACAAGGGTCAAATGCAAACAAGAAAACACTGTACCATTTGTTTATAATTTTTCTTTATTTTATTTTTATATTTCTTGAATCTGATTTAAAGAAAGTTTCCAAATGTTTCAATTTTTCACTGGAAAATGTTGAACAGTCCGAAAGACTGCTATATATTCTCAAAAAGTGGTATAAAATTTGACGAATAAATTCGTAAAATAATCTTGGATTAACCTCTATTTTAAAGTTAATTTAAACTGCCAAATGGAGAGTATCATGTTGCCGCCTCAATAGTTAATTAGTTTAGTTAACGTGGGCTTATTTTGTTCACTATTTATATAAGATTTTTCTACTTTAATTTTTGTAAATATATTTGTTGTTTTTTATCTTTGTTATTCGGCCCAAGTCCCAAAAAGATACTTACAACCAAATTTAACACCTAAAATTTTACTTAATAATATCTTTAAATTGAAAAATATTACTTGTTTTATTTTTTTCATGGCTACTTTACGTTATGTTAATAAAAATGTTTTTGTGCAGTTTATTATTGGAACGTTAGAAGAACCCAAAAATACGTGAGAAATTATGTGTGAAAGACAAGTTTATAGTTTTGGGGTGTAGCCAACGGAAACAGTTTTTTGTTACTTTCGTCACATTTTAAAATACTGTCTCATTAAAGCTCTGTTATTTTATGCGTAACTGAACCCTACAACGTAACGTTTATTTATATCGGACGAAAAGTCCACGTATATATTTTCAAATGTATATGTTTTACTCAATTTTTCCATATAGGAAGCAATAAATACGATGTTATTTGATTACTATCTAAATAAACAATGAATTGGAATAAGTTTTTTAATAGTGTCGAGCAACATGTAATCTACAATGATTATCAAGCATTAAATTTGTTTACTACAGCATATTGTAAAATCTGAAGAATAAATGACAGGAATTACAAAATCAATAAGCTATCTAAAACTTAAAACTCATAATATTTAATCAACAATTACCTTTGGATTGTTTGATTACTTCAAACATTTATTTATTTTTATTTATACAGTTTTAAGATAGTTTTACAATAAGTATAAAAACAATTCAAGTACGAAATTCAAGTACACATCTGGTAAATGTCTAATCTATATAGGATAATAAAAACGGAATTCGAATTTTATGGCTAGTATAAATCACATTAAAAATAACTTTTTTTATATTGTTTTTAATGTTGTTCCATTAAAGTTTTGAATATTAATGTTAGTTTAGTTAGAAGTTTTTAATGTAAATGAAATGATAAAGGCAAAATGCATTTAACTGAAGATTACTGGCTATGCTGTTATTATTCAGTAGTTTATTTTAAAACTGGCTAATAAAAATACCAATTCTTTTCACAAAAATTAACGATTTTTTAAATTTGTTATTTTCATTTAGCTGAAATCCGTAAGCATTGAGTTCAATATCAAAAATGTTTTCTAAAATGTTAAAAATGGTTATTGTGGTATGACGTTATTCTCACTATTAACAACAGAGGCAACACTAAATTAAAACACAACTAGTAGAAAACTTAAAACATGTTAAAGTTCACCTGGAATTGTTTTAATTTATAATTTAATTAGTAATATTAGTGGTTTCTGTTTTCTTATTTATTTAGTTCTATGAGTTTTTTTGAGATGAGTTACCACAAGAAACAAATATGAATGAATGGATGAAAATGCTTCTTTATTGTGGCGAACATTAGGACCACATGGTCTTTTCTTACAGTTAACCACTAATATACATGATCATAAATAATTTAAAATAACAAATACTTATAAAAAAACTGGTATATATCATATTAAAAATTAATAAAAATATGAGTCTTTATAAAAGGCAATTATATTATTAATTGCAAACATGCGTTTCAGTCTATCCTCAAAGTTCATAAAAATGGGATTAGTAATAAATATTGGCATTAAAACACAATATCCCAAGCTGGTAAACTTGAGCCTAATCGCCGTTGTTCCTAAACTTCTAAATCAATTAGCTAAAAAGTTTAAATTCTTCAACTCGTTAATTACTGTTGTGTTATCTTAGGAAAGCAGGCGAACAGTTTAAGGCAACGAAACTTCCTTGCAGCAACATAAGATCCCTTACAAAACAACTAAGGTTCGATTGTTCTTCTACACCTTTACGGTATAGTACAGAGTTTTCATGCATAAGACTATTTTAATATCTTACCAAGTATTTGAGGGTAAAGAAAAGTAATTTTAGAGGATTTACTGGAGCAATAAACCTTTATTTAAACTACATTTCCATAGTATTGGAATAAGGCCGAAATTTCAGCTAAATGCATACGTCTTATACATTAGGGTTTGGTTTGATGAAAAGGGACTTAAAATATCAGTTATTCTCTTTGTATCATTAAAATAGAAACATATGGTCACAAGCGTACAAATCCTTAAACGCTTTGTTTTACTGTCTTTAAATTACACTTTGCATGAAAAAAAAACATCCCTTTAGTAGCGGGAAAACCCCCATAATACTCTCAATGGATTACTTTTATCGGATTCTTCGCCATGTCATTCTAATATATTTAAGGAAAAATATTTCTCTAATCCTTGAAACAATCAGGTTCTTCCCTAAATAAATATGATTATTTAACTGAATTTTTTGTTGAGACCAACTTAAATTATGAACGCTAGCTTTTGTGAAACTTGCCCTAAGAAGTAAAGTGCATATTAACTTCATAAATTGAGCTTAATGCATATTGAGCTATGATAAATTCCCTGATACCATTGGGAAGGCTATGAATCGAGCTTAAAATTAATACTCACATATCATCCTGCAGCAACTGTTTTATACGTAAACAATAAAGTAATTTACATATACTATTTCAAAAAGGAATGAGATACTAAAGTCTACAATATCTACTTGACTTAAAAGAATAAACACCCCCGTTGCAGCAGACCTGCATACTCAGCGAATTTCTAATGCAAAAATCAACATTGTTTTCAATCCAACATTGCGAAATTTAACATGTTTTTGTAATCTCCATAAGAATAACATGGGGAATGAGTATGCAGGTTTTCTGCAACAGTTATGTCAAAGCTGGTTTGTTTTAATTCATTATTTATTATATCGTAACTAGAAGAAGCCATATACCAAGTTTCATCAAGAAATGTTAAAAAATAAGGAAGATATAGCATTTTTTGATTTCCTATAAGGATAACATGGTGAATGATTATGTAGGTTTGCTGACACAAAAATGGAAATTTCGGGGATTTTAGACTAATATACACTAGATCTCATCTAGTTGAAGCCACAAACCAAGTTTTATTAAGATATGGTGAGAAATAAGCGAGGTATAGAATTTTACTTATTCCCCATAAGGTTAACTTTAGGACAACGTACTGTGTTTACCACTTTCAATATCTTGGTAACCAATGGACATAGAGCAATGATTCAAAATACTAAATTGTTTGTTTTTTGAGCTAAATTCATTGGTGCCAAAGAAAATTTGATTAATTTTATTTTTTTTTTGTAAAAAAACTCAAAAAACACATTTTTGGGGGGGTTTATTCCCCTTTACCCCCCCTTCCGATGGTCCGATCGAGCTGGCTTACGAACTTGTCCAATTGATTACTACGTTACATGTCTGTACCAAATTTCATTAAGATCGGATCATATTTATGGCCGCTATCGTGCTCACAGACACACATATATATATATAGATAGATAGATAGATAGATAGATAGATAGATAAATTCGAACGAATGGTGTTTTTTGCTTCTAGTGGCCCCAAAACGAAAAGTTATCATGGTCTCGGGGTTAGGTCTTACCATGAGACCTACGGTAATAGCTTCTTCTCTATGGGGAAATTCGCTAAAAAGATAAATTATGATTAGTATGGTAAATATAAAATATACAACTATAGCTATAACCAAAACCATACTCAAATATATAACGTGGTGTAATTGTGTAAATGTCTCTGCAAAAATTAATGCCATTGAAAAATTCATTGATTCCGGTACGACAAGGCAATCTTACAATATTTGATAAGTAATTTTATTTCCAATATGAAAGTAAAGTAATATATTATATATGTACAAACATCCTTTCGACATTAAGTTTTATACACCTGTCTCAGAAGAAAAGACTCATTTTCCCTTCTAACATGTAAATAATTAACTAAGTAAGAACGCTAAGATATAAAAATCAAATAGTTTACAAAAAGTATCGCAAAATCTGATTTTTTTACAAGGTGAAATGCTAAAAACAAAACCGTCTGAAATACAATATACTACTTTTATTAAGCTTTATAAGTATACTATGCTGTCAATTAAGGATTCAATAAATAATAAAGTTTAAGAAGTTTATTAATTAGTATATTTATGAGATGTTATTTAAGATGTGTGATGTTTTCATCTGATTAATGCACTTTTCTTTTAAATTTATAAACATATTTTGAATAAAACATACTAATTTATAATTGGGCTTTTTGATAAAAAATATATAAAACAGCATTAAACTTTACCATTAAGAATGATGTATAAATATATATTTCTTGCAAAATAAAAATATGGGAATAATTAACCTCAGTATTACTCATTACTAATACAGATTTTCTTGTAAATAATTTGAAAAAATCTTCTTACATTAAGGTATCTTTGTTTTTATATGATTCTTTTAGTTTTTAAAATGCTTTTGTGTAGTTGTTTACGTAGAATTTGTAACAGAAACTGACAAACATTCAATAATAGAGTTTATGAAATAAATCTATTTTAATCCTTACCTCAATAACGTACTGAAGAAAATGTTGATAACATTAATAAAACAGTGTTTTAAAATTTGTATATAAAGATACATTTATAGCCTTCGATTGTTTTGACTCCACCTTAAACAAATTAACGTTTTAATTATGACGTTTTATAAATATTTTATGTAGTAAAACATTGATAACAGGGTTACCCCCCAATATGAATGATAAGAATGATACAGTTATCTTTGATTCTTATAATCCCTGGGTTTGGAAGCGACAGAAATGCTTTACAGTATCATTAACAGTTCAAATAGTCGATTGCGTTTTATTGCCCATTGAGATGAAGGACTTTTTAAGGTATTGATATTCTATAACATAACCAATTTCGTAGTTCTAAAGTAAGACTTGCTATGTGATGATGGAGAGTATTTTTCCATTAATACAGGGTGTTTTTTAAAAACCCATCCCATTTTTAAAATTGAATAATTCACCTATAAATATGAAATAAGTATAGTTTTATGGTTCTTTACATTTTATACGATCTATTATTTAAGTTTGATCACATTTAGTGCACCTTATGTGCTCAAAAAATCCGACAGAGATATTTGTATGAAGTTATACTCTCTCCATCAAATTCCCGATCACGTGTTGCTAGGTACCTGTTTGAATTTCCTACAATACATTTATTTTGTTTGTTTTGAGGTACTAAATATTCTGTGACTTGTTTTTTTAGGCCTTACTATGTATGTATCCCCAAATAACATAATAATATAGTAGGATCAAATCCAGGGATCTTGGGGGGAAATAATCCTTCACCGATAAAATCAAGTCTTGGGTTGCGTTTTTAATGTGTGTGTCTTCAAGCACGATAACTCGCGTAAAAATGGTCCGATCTGAATGAAATTCGCCACAGACATGTAAAGATGTAATTATTCTAAGAAAAAATTCAAAACCTATTCAGCACCTCAAAACAAACATAACAAATTTAATGTAAGAAATTTAAAGAGGCACCTTGCAACATGTGGTCGGGAATTTGATTGAAAGAGCATAAATTTATACAAATGCCAATGGCGGACCGTTTGAGCACATAATGTAAACTAAATGTGATCAAACTTAAATAATAGGCTGTATAGAATGTAAAGATCAATAAAATAATCATCATCACCCATTCATATGTGCATTATTCAATCTTAAAAATGGGTTGCGTTTAAAAAAAACACCCTGTATAATATGAATAATATTTCATCTTTTACATCAAGCCTTGATTTCATTTTACTTGAAAGCCTATCACTGAACTTCTAGTTTGTATAGTGGTCCTCGTGTGGAAATCCCTTAGTAAAAATAATTATTAGGTAGTGTATGATGTGTATTAAAATAGTTTGGCAACTGCCGAAGATAATTTCCTATAGTATATGTAGAGAATGTAACAAATATACCATAGAAAGGGACAAACTAAATGTAAATGTTTAAAAGCTTAATAAATTGTTCACTATCGAATAGGCGTGACGTCAGACAGGGATGCTGGATCCAGAGCCATGACGTCACAGGGATGGTGGAAGTTCTCCATCCCTCTCTTTAATCACGTCTCTTCATCCCTCTTCAAACGTCACATTACGGTTTGGTTTGATCAGTCCCTTGATAATTTGTTACGCCTTTGGAAATCTTCGCCTCGTATCGGCAGTTCATTTATCTCCAAGAAATGCTACAAAATTATGGGTTCACTTGTGTAGTTCAGCTTTTGGATTTTGATCCTTCCGAAGACGATAACGGGAACGTTCAATTCAAAATCATAAGGAAGATGTGAAGTTTTTAAAAGTTATTCTTACCATTTGAAGGTATTAAAACAAGTTACGCTTTTGTATAAATACGATATAAATAACACCCATTATCTTCTCATGGTTGAGAAGAAAACCAAAAGAAAAACTAATTATATATTTATAAACGGTTTATTACCAACCACTAACTACACACGGTGCGGACGTGCTCTGCTCTGATTGGTGAAAGTTGTGAATTCCGCGCTATGTTGTGATCTTGTTTTGTTTTCAGCGTAAGTGTTTTGAGACTGTTTTTACAGTTCTTTATTTTAGCTATGTATTTTTGTCCACGTTTTTCTGGCAGTGTTTTCTATGTTATTGTTATGATCTAGATTCTTTTCCCCCTGAATACGGGATAAGATTTAAGATCCCGAAACGTTGTGAAACTAGTTTTTTAAGTACCAGTAATGACAAATGACCGCAAAAATCTAAATAAAAATATACAATCACCATCACCACCAATTACTTTTAAACAAAGATTCGGTCATTTTAAAATTGTTTATCATTCAGTGCATATTGCGAATGATAATAATACTTATTACTACTAATAATATCAATTTCATGTTACTGTAACAAGACGTTTTATTTGTTTATTTTTTTTAGTTATGCATAGTGCAATAATGTGTACGAAGTAAATTACACTTTATTCGTATAGACAAGTTAACAATATATTTTACCTTCTTGCATAAACTGAACAATAATAATGAACAAACAATTGAACTAATTCATAAAATGAAACTTGATATAATTTAATCAACAGAGTAATTGACCTAACTAACAAGATATTTATTTAAGAATATAGTTTGAGTAAAAATGTATTGAAAATATTCAGGAAAGCTCAGTTATAATTTTGCTCCGGAGGTGAAAAAGTGAAACTCGAGAAATCAATGAACCTTTCACCCATCGACCATGCGCAAGCCCACATTACATTTACGTCTATTACAAACAAACGTATGTTTAATATGAGGTGGTGGAATAGGTATATATATTTCTGATATGATCGACATAAATACATAAAAAATTAAAACACGAAATTTAGCTCGGATCCACCATTTTTATATAAGATACCAAATCTATTTAAAATACAAAGATGGTATTTAACCCGTCATTTGCGATTGTCTTTTCACGCTGAATTCAATCCCGTAATCCTATTTTAATCATGGTTTTTCCTTTTCCAGTTATTGGTGTTTTTTTAGATTTAAAGTAGGAATACGGCGATATCATTAAATAAGTTCTTGATTAGCACGATACGTGTGGTTGTATTCACTGGAAACGGCTTATTACACCAACCAATATATTTACACTTATACTAATAATACAGTATATCATAAAAATCATATTTAAAAACCATAAGTGAAAATTTTTAAGTGTGATGGATGGTTTAAAAATTATTGGTCACGACACCACCTTTAGTTTTTTGTAAATGGTCTCATTTCTAAAAGGTGGACCCAAGATGGTGATCGAGTAACTTTCATTGTATACAGCACGATTATAAACAATAATAAAATCAAAACTAAGCAATTTTACAGCATTATAATTAAAAGTGTAATCGCAGAACAAATTTTAAATTAATATTTTTTTTACAAAATGTAATTGGTTTATATAAAATAATTGTCATGTTAGTTCCAAAATTAAAAAAATATTGTAGTTCACTTTAAAGTAGGAATAAAACTAGATATCTTGTTAATTTTTTGAGGAACGTATGTAGACCTCGCCTATTTTTTAAGCGCATTCCTTGCATAAGCCATTACGTTTCTCAACTCTTCAAACCTAACACATAATAAACAAACAAACATATGCTACTGCTGAGAGTGCTGCCGTTACATTTCTCTGAAATAACCTATAAACGTACAACAGACGTCGGTTTGCTGCAATCAGCTGATTGTTTTTATAGTTTACTTCCGTTATTTCCGTTCCCTAGTGCACGGTAAATTTACTGTGCAGTTATAGTAACTTTTCAGCAAAGAGAAAGGCACCAAAAACAGATGTTTCAGTGTAGTATGATGTAAAACATTTTATGGGTTAATTATTTAATTCATCATACCTCAAAAACTTCTACTGTGAATTCGAACCCTTACAGCTTAACTGCTTGATTAAATAAATGAAGCCATTCTAGGATTCGTATACTATTTTTCATTTCTGTTTGTTATAACATTTATTTATCTTCTTTTTTATTATAATATTGTGGATGAGTGGATGCCAACTATATTCTGAAAACGATACACCTTATTGCATTATACTTAGTTTTCAGATATTAATTCTTAATGAAATCCACATTCTTGTGTTATGTGCAGCTATCGCTCGCCTTTACAACTAAAATAAATTGCACTCATTTTTCATTATACATGTAATCTTTTATTATTTTAGCAGAACAAATTTAAATTTGGTGTAACAGCCCCCAGTAAAGTTACAGAGAGAACGCTGAGTTTTAGGTAAAAAGAAACCTAAAAGCAATCAGCCCTAATCCCTCCGTACAGCTGATTAAGCAATAGAAATCCATGAAACTTCATTACAATACAATCTTCTTTACTTAGTCCATCTAACATGGACGCATAAAAGCTTTATGTTTGTTTAAAATTTTGAAATAAAATGCACCGGATGTTTTAAAGGCTAAAGGTTCGTCCTGTATTTTTTTACATCATAGAAGGCTAAGAATATGATATTTGGATCCTCAAAATTGAATAAATATAAGGAATATTGTGCTATCATTCCATATACAATTGGAATCAGCACACACGGAGTGAACATAAAAGTATTACGACAATTTATAAACGATAACGTCTATAAACAATCTAAATCATATGCCATTTAATTATTTAAATGTAATATGTAATAACACAAAAAAAATAATCCATATGAAAAATGTAATTCAACCATATGATCATCTTATAATTTAAATAAACTTGTTAGGAAATATACTAAATTAATTATCAGAGGATTTATTTGTTATAAGTGGGCATATTATACATACGTTGAGAAATTGTTATTTTGAATATGTTATGTAAAAATTACTCTTAATATTTTAAATTTTATCATTCATGAGCTTTTTTCTTCGTAATTATTCAAAGTGTAATAATGTTTGATAAATATGACCTTATTATAGTACATAAGTATCAGCAAAGGTGTTATCAATATACTCAAATGCAATAAATAACAACAGATCAAACCAACACATGTGCAAATACATTACATTCATAGTTTTGTTATGGTCTAAGAAATCCCGTTTTAGGAAAATTTAATGAAAAATATGGCTATTTATCCCAGAACTTGGATAGTTTTTGTCCCTTCTGAGAGGAAAAGACACAATGTACTACATTTAGCCGACCCAATATCTCAGTGAACAATTGATGTAGAGTAGTATTTTAAATTTTTTACTAAAAATACTAAATTGTTGATTTTCTTGAGCTGACTTCAATTCTGACCTTTACATAAAATTTGCAAAATTGTTAGGCAAACTTCACCTGAATTTGCATAGAAGTAATATAAATGTGTTAATTTTGATAATAAATTTTGTTTTGTCAAAAACCCGTCTTAGAGTTTACCGATCTTACTAGTTATCGAACTTTAAAGTCATGAATAGCGCTTTGCATGTTTGTTCGAATTTTATTAAAATTGGACTTTTTTACGAGAGTTACCGTGCCTAGGACATACATATACATATTACTTTAACTCCACTTCAACAACATGAAAAGTGTATTTGAACTAAATACTTTATATATTTATTCACCATTCTTATATAAGTTTATTCATATTTTTGTTTTATTTGATTATTTTAAAAGCAAAATAGAGTAGGTGGAATGGAGATAAAATAATCAATTGAAAAGACCGGTTAAAAGTATTCGTAAGTTACCTGATTGGATGTATTTGAAGTGTCATTTCATTTTATTTTTAGTGAGAGACCAAAATGTTATCAAATAAAAGATTTCAAAGATGTTTAAAGAATATTCAGGAGTCATTCTTCCTATTCAGATAGGTCAAGTAAAATCAGTTGCAACGGTTGATCTCTGCTTTACGATAAATGTTCCATCGGCGGCGAGAACTTTCATTAAATCTCAGACGGGAAAATTTGTTACGTTTCTCTTGCAGACATTTTTATTATTTTCATCAGTATTGAATAAACCAATTTACTTTTATCGGATCAAATGTCTATTGACATTCATATGAATGCAAACAGTCAAAACCATGAATGGATTAAAAACCAAGTGACTGTAAAGTACGTATGTAAAGTATATATATATAAGTAAAACGAGTTACAGATGGATGCTGGACGGCTATTTATTACAATACAAGTTGATATTTGAATCTGATTTAAAACGTTTTTCTATCGAAACAATAAAAATATAATGAAATTCCAAACAAAATTTAAATTCGTGTTGATTCCTGAAGTAATAATACTATTACTATGATAACTACTAAGTAATACCTAGCATTATTGTTATGGGTCTTATATTTCGCTCTTGTATTGTTAATTTTTCTTTTTCATCGCTTGAACTATTTCTTGAAAACTATGCGGTAATGATACGGGAAAGTCTCATAGTAGTAGAATTGTATTAAATTGTATACTGTCAAAACGAGTGGTTTTGTTGGTTTATTTTACGTTCATATTTCAATGCCACGTTTGAAATGTATTTACACGTTAATAACAATAATTAATTGTTTTAATATCAAAAGTAACTCCACATTTCTCTATCCTGTCTGCACCAAAAAACATGTTGAACCTTACCCACAGCTGTCTGATTGATTTGTTATGTTTATGTTTATGTTTACAATCCAGTTCTTGTACATTAATACTTAGAGAATATACGATCATAACAGTAATTGTTTTAATATCAAACATAAACATAAGCATAACAAAACTATGACAATCAGTCAACTGTGGGCAAAGTTCAACATGTGTTTTGGTGCAGTCCAGGATAGATATACTACACACAAAGTTAAATGAACTTACATCTTTGGGATTTGTGTAATCAACTAGAATCTTAAAGGTTTCTGTTCCTATCTTTGACAATAATAGGTCGTGCTTAGTATCGCCATCTGCTACTTTGTTTATTCTTAAGTGTACCAAGAATCTTTGTTTGTAGTACAACCAATCCTCTTCATCGGGTTAAACAGATCAAATCTGGATAAAATGGTGTATAGGACTTGATCTGTTAATTTCATAATCTGTTTGTCTTCTTCTCATGTTCGCAGTGCCACTTGAAATGTAGTTATACGTTTTTTTTTTTTTTTTTTTTTTTTTGGGTAGGAGGTGGAATGCGTTTACGCACACTGAGGGGCTCGTTGTCCCCTCAGTAGTGTCGGACTCCCACGAGCTCGATGTCCCGTGAACTACCGACTAAACCACCTCCCTCGGCACCGAGGACACTAGCCTGGAACTGTTTCACACATTACTTCGGGCTAGGCCTTTGATATTACGCCGCTAGGGCAACCTCCGTGGGGAAATGCTGAGGATTAAGGCCGATCGAGGTCGACCTTTTTCGCCCGAAGAATGGCCTGGACGTAGTGCTTGACACAGTTCCAGTTGCCCTCTCCCTGGAGCATAGCTCCAACGATGTTGTTTGGGCTGACGATCACGCCGATCTCAGATGAAAGCGAGGCTCGGCGGACGTGCCAACGGTCGCACTGAAAGAAGGTGTGCTCGGACGTATCTGGGATGCCGGGGCAATACAGACAGTCCGGGCTGGCGACTTTGCCCATCCGGTGCAGATAGGCTCGGAAGTACCCGTGTCCAGAAAGAAACTGGGTCACGTAGTAATCGACCTCGCCGTGCTGCCGCTCCACCCATGGTCGGACGGAAGGTATGAGCTGGAAGGTCCAACGTCCCCTCGGCTCGGCTTCCCAGTCGCGCTGCCAGGAGTCGAAGCTGCGATCGCGCTCTTCCCTGGCAGCTGTTTCCCGGCCCACTTCAGGCCTCCTCCGGTAAATCGCCTGCCTCTCCCTCGCGAGAAAGAGGACGGGGATGACTCCGGCGATCACCATCACAGCAGGCTCGGAGACTGTGCGGTAGGCCGAAGCGACCCGCAGAGCTCCTCGGCGCTGGACTCGGGCAAGCCGGTCTCGGTAGACTCGCTTCTCGAGTGCGTGAGCCCATACCTCCGCCCCGAACAGCAAGACTGACTGGACGGCAGTCATGAGCAGACGGCGCTTGCAGGAACGAGGACCGCCGACATTGGGCATAAGCCTACCAAGGGCAGCGACACCCTTAGCGGCTTTGTCGGCGGCGCGCTGGATCTGCTCGCCGAAAGACAGTCTGCTGTCGACCATGACTCCCAGGTACTTTGCAGCAGGCTTAGTCTCGAGTGTGACGTCACCTATCTGCACCGGGAACACGGTGTTTATCCTCTTTTTGGTGAGGACGACGATCTCCGTCTTACTGATAGCCAGGGACAAGCCGTGATCTCGCATCCACCCGTTGACCTTGGCCATTACAACGCTGAGCCTCAGTTTTGCCTGCTCGACGTTCCTCGCAGCGATCAAGGCAGCGACGTCGTCAGCATAGCCAACGAGGCGGGTCTCATCGGGCATGTCTAGCCTCAGCAAGCTGTCGTAGGACACGTTCCAGAGATCTGGTCCGAGAATGGACCCCTGCGCAGCCCCGGAAGTGATGGGAATGCGCCGCTGACCTTCGGTCGTGTCGTACAACAGAACGCGGTCTGACAAATACGCTTCTATCATACGCAGGAGGTAGGAGGGAACTTGGAACGTATGCTCAAGCGCCCACAGCATATCGCTCCACCTGGCGGAGTTAAAAGCGTTCTTCACGTCGAGCGTGACGAGAAGGACCACGCGGCGCGACCAATGGTTGTGGTCCTCCGCCCTCCGCACTGCCTCAACTACCTCCTGAATAGC
This sequence comes from Flexamia atlantica, assembly GCA_035578135.1. NCBI lineage: Eukaryota > Metazoa > Arthropoda > Insecta > Hemiptera > Cicadellidae > Flexamia > Flexamia atlantica. Next base: position 748,581 of record JAQJVK010000042.1, on the reverse strand, counting down.
GTCGATGGTAGAGCGACCGGATCTGAAGCCGTACTGCTGCGGGGACAAGTCCCCCGCAGAGACGATGGCCTCGGTCAGCCTGACGCGCAGGAGCTTCTCAAGCACTTTCCCGGCCGTGTCGAGCATACACAGGGGTCGGAAAGAAGAAGGGGTCCCCGGTGTGCTCTTCGCCTTCGGGATAAGAACAAGGCGGGCAACCTTCCACGAAGAAAAGAAAACGCCTTCCGCCAGACACGCGTTGAACATATCGAGCAGAAGCCTTGGATTCACCTCCGCAGCGAGCTTGAGCACCTCCGCCGGAATGCCATCGGGACCGGGCGCTCTTCTGGGTCGTAGGGATCGGACGGCAGCGGTGAGTTCCTCTTCCCGGAAAACTGGGAAGGCGCCTACCTCTCCGAATTCCCTGACTGGCCGAACTGGGTGGCTGGGAAACAGTGTATCGACGACGGCGGCCATGGCTTGTGGTTCCATGACCGCAGGTGGTGAGCGAACCCCTAGCTTCTGGGTTACAAGTTTGTAGCCCATCCCCCAGGGGTCGTTGTCGATATCCTGACACAGCTGCTTCCAGCACCTGACTTTACTCTGGTTGATGGCACCGCGGAGCTCTCGGCGGGCCGCTCTATGCTCAGCCGATCTGGCATTTGCATCAGGGCGGTTACTGGCTCGCTGCGCAGCTCGTCGGAGACCAAGGCATCTCCTCCGGAGTTCCGCGATTTCAGGCGTCCACCAGTAAACCGGCTTCTTCCTGTGGCGGCGGGAAACTCCGGGCATCGACTGCTCACACGCGGTCGCGATGAGACGCATCGTCGATGCTGCCAGATCTTCGGCGCTTATGAAATTCTCAATGCTCTGGTCTTTAATTACGTTTGTAAAAGTTTCTTTGCTCAGACGACTGGTGTTCCAGCGTCGAGACAGAGGAGCAGGTTCAGCGCGCAAGCGCACACCCTCGGGAAGGACCTTGAAAAGGATCGCCTGGTGGTCGCTGGAGGAGTAGTCCTCGCAGACACGCCAGTCGGAGATCCGCTGGGCAATCCCTTCGGAGGCAAGGGATATGTCTGGGATCGTCTCTCTGCACCCCGGACGGCGAAAGGTGGAAATGCCGCCCGTGTTGAGGATACAGAGGCCCGACCTGGCAGCCGACTCGAGGATGTAACGACCTCGAGTGTCGGTCCGCGGGGAACCCCATTCCACGGCTTTGGCGTTAAAGTCGCCACCGACTATGACCCCGCCAGAGGTGTTCATGATCTTTTCCTCGATGGAATCGACCATGTGGCGGTAGTCTACGATCGGTTGGTTAGGCGTGAGGTAACAGGCGATCTCGTGAGGCGGGACCTTCGCTCGAAGGGGCTAGCCACCTCACCCGTGAGCCCGCTCGGAGAAGCGGTTGATTTCGTTGTTGGGGTTAGGGTACCCCGGAAAGAGTCTGGCACCTTTTCAGACGTATTTTTATTGTTTGCTGCCATCATGTCTGGTTTGGCCCCCAAGACTAGGCATTTGACCCCCCAAAATGTGCCCCAATGAGAAAGTCAGACCGACCCATCACCAGAGCAACTATATCCGTGTTCGACCGCCTCCAAAACACCGGCGGTCCTAGACGAGCAGTGGCCTCGGCAGAGCCCCCCCGTGACCGCAGCGGGGCCCTATCCGGTCGCCAACCGGCACCGCCACGGCCAAGGGGATTTTCGCCGGCTGATAGGGCAGCCAGGTCAGCTGGCTGGGCTGACCCGGGCCCCTGTACTATCCGGCAGCCTGGGAGGTGCAGAACCCAGTTTTTAAGCTGTACCCTCTGCTCGTCCTAGACCCCCAGCGCAGTGGAGGTTGAAGAACACAGAGTCAACCCGGCGAGTAGGACGGAATGATTTAGAAAAACAACCGGGCTATTGAAATGATTCGGAGAATGGAGTTGTGAAAAGGAGACGCGAAAAAGGACCAGTGCGCCCCCCTCCCCTTTTAGTCGGCTCTTACGACAAGCAGGGGATACTGTTGGACATTCTGTCCCGGCCCAACACGGGAAGTAGTTATACGTTAATAAAAATATTAGTTATAATAATAAAAGTAACTCTACATTTCTCTAAGAATTGGTACAAAAACTGGATTATAAATGTAAACATAAAAAATTACATATTACAAGGTTAAACAGTCGAATCATGACCATGAGAAATTTGATGTTAAATGTTTATAAGACGTATTTTTGTATGGTAAACATTTTGAACATGTCTTGACCTTATGAAACCGCAACATATTTTAAAGGTAAACATTTATTTCAAGTAAATTATCAATAACGCAAATCTTCAATTTGATAATCCCATGAGATGATTCTAACTTTGTAGTCGACTGGATATTCTAGGCTTAAGCTAGTGGCATTTTATTTTATTGCTTTCCAGGTATTTAGGCCACTCTGTAAATAATAGGCAGCTAAATTAGTGACAGAGTATTAAATGACTTATAAAAACAAAGATTTATCACAAAAAGAACTTCTAAGCAGGAAAATGCATATGGCTAGTATAAGATTTAAGGAAATAGAGATTAACATTCATCCCAACCTGATAACTAAATGTTTGCAAATATGGGAGTTTTCATGAGCAAATACCCCCGTTGCATCAGACCTGCATACTCAGCGAATTTCAAGTGCAAAACAACATATTTCAATCCAACATAGCGAGATTTGACATGTTTTTATAAGCTCCATAAGAATAACATGGGGAATGAGTATGCAGGTTTGCTGCTACGGGTATATTAAAACTGGATGGTTTTATCTCAATAATTAGTAGATCTGAACTGGAAGAAGCCATTTACCAAGTTTTATCGAGATATGTTGAGAAATAAGCGAGATATAGAATTTTACTTATTTCCCATAAGGTTAACATTGGGACAATGCACTGTTTTTACCATTTTCAATAACTCGGTAACTAATGGACACAGAGCAGTGATTCAAAATACTAAATACTTCTGGTAGTTCGATCGGGCTGGTTTATGAGCTCGTCCGAATAATTACTATTTTACATGTCCATGCCAAATTTCATTAAGATTGGACCATTTTTACGCGAGTTATCGTGCTTAAAGACACACGCACACACACACACACACACACACACACACACACACACACACACACACACACACACACACACACACACACACACACACACACGCATATATATATATTAATGAAAATTAACGAATTGTGTTTTTGGCATCTGGGGACCTCAAAAAGAAAAGTTATGATGGTCTCGGGCTTATGTCTTACCATGAGACCTACGATAACAGCTTCTTTCCTATAGGGGAAATTCGCTAAAAGAGATAAACTCAGTGATATTTAATCAACTCCAAAAAGTTTTGAAAAGCTAAGAAATTTCGTCAGTCACATTTGAGCATTAAAGAAATATATAGTTAATTTATAATTACAAATATATTTGAAAAATCGATTTTTCCAAATTGTTAATACTTTTATTATAACCGAATATTTATGTCCGTACAGTATTTAATCGAATTTACAGTTCGTAGAGTGGAAGGTAAAGTATAAAACACAACACATCAATCTTCCCATCACGCTACGATGTTAATACAACAAGCTTTAAGGGTCGTTGGAAGTGTTTTCCTAAACTCTTAGTCGAGTAAACATGATAAAGTGCAAAACAGTATTACTCGAACCTATTTTCACTTCGGAAAATACTAATATTTTTATGAAAACATTAACACCTATCAGGACGCTGCACTGGCTATGTATTTAAACCGGAAAATGAATGAGGGATAAATAAAGAATGATTGTGGCGCACTTTGGGAACCCTGTTACGGACTAGGCGTATATATAAGGACTGTTCATTAATAGCCCAACAGCCAAAGGTAACCAAGAGACTACCATTTAACGTGGTATCAGAGCCAAAATTTGGCCAATCAATTACGAACTGGTCTAATTCTGATAATAGTCTCGTGAATGTAAGTCGTATTCACCAGTGCAGCCCAGTGCGGTATCCACCAGGGAATACCGTATTCACAAGCCATCCTTTATAAATATCCACAATTCATAATTAATTATTTAGATATAGAGTAAAATATGTGATTGATGTAAAGCTATTTATATCGGAAAGAGAAATATTTGACATAAGCAATTTATTCCAATGATTGCCTGAGCCATCGTAGACACCCAAAAACTTGCAATTCAAGTGCATTTGATTAGAATTTTGGGAAAATTAATATAATTTAAGCCTCTACCTAAAGGGATTTGTGGTCATTGGTTTATTTGAGTAGGCCTACATATTATTCATCAATGGGAGCAATCGTACTATTGGGTCTACCTACTACTCAATATGATCAACCCCGTTTTGTTTCCGACTTTTTTTTGGACACTTTGCCAGCTGAGCATTTACCTCATGTATTTGGAGGGAGTAGTGGAAAAACGTGGTTTTGTCACAGTGGACTGTCTTCATTCGCTCTTTGAGAGATTCTTTTACGGACATCTAAGCTTGTAAGACAAGATAGCAAACCGTCACAAGAGGACTACTGTTACACAGAAGTCTGCTCGTTGGGTGATATTCCTTGTCTGGGAGGGCTTGGGAAGTAATCAGAGTAGAGGTTGAATCAAGTGGGAAGAGCTTAGAGGGTTCAAGGTTGTGGATTCATTCCTATCCTTCACATCTAATTAGATGTAGTAAAAATTAGTCTATAATGTGTAAAAAAAAACATAAACAAACAAAAACATAATGTTATGGTATCTTACTACCCAAGAGCTCTCTTCATCGTAACCCAGAGGAACGAACATTATTCTGTTATACGATACAACCTAAATATTAAATATAACCTGATTTGTGCCCCCGTGAAAGAATATCAGTCAGATAATAGACCAAACACCAATTTGTTTTCATATTTTACACATTTATTGAAACATCCTGTAAGCCTCACTTCCTATGTAAATATGATGGGAATGCATTAAATAATGTTTACTTAAAATAGAAAAAAATAAAATTATTTACTTTTTACTCCGTAAAAGTCATATTTACTGTAAATTATATTTCTCTAAACCAATGTTAAAGATAAAAGTTTCTATTTACATCAGTGCCAACAGTCTTAGCTTATCTTAGTTATATTTCACCTGGAAATTAGTATTACATTGTATATTTTTAATTAGGTAATTTATTATTCTTTGAAACAGAGGAGTCTGTCTTCGTGGTCGTTAGGTGAAAATAACAAGTCGTTAATAATACTCTTGTAAACATTCGATTGAAGGACACAAGACAGTTGTTTACAGAGAGCCAAGAATATTCTCAAGAATCCACTGTTTTTGCTGGCCTTAGGCCATAAACTAACCGTCACATATCTTTCCTTGTCTGGGGGTAATTGCACTGTTAAAAACGTGGGCCTATCATCATGTTAAATTTCCCATACACTAGCTTTGTAAAGTAATGAAGTTTGCTTGTATGAAATGGAATTTCACGCTGTAGAAATGACAAGAATCTTGGTATTACATTACATTATTGCATTACATCATGGTTTGTTCCAACAATACAACTCTAAATTTGGAGCAGGCAGTAAGAAAATATTCACATCTTTCCTGTTACACATTTAATATTTAGTCACAACAATCATAAAATATTAACGTTTATAAATAAAAATGTCTGGAATAAGTTTGACTGTAGAAGTTTGTACTTTAGATAAATAAGGCCTTTTTTAAACACTAGTAATACAAGTTTTTTCTATTTAGCTTTTATATATTCGATAATGGCTTAAGAGACGAAAAGCGATCTATTCGAAAATATATTTAAGGATTGGCTTGTTACGTTAGTAACGTACTAATGTTCATTTCTGAAGACCTGTAGGTGGAATTAGATCTACCACATGAGATGATATTTGTACCGTATGACATATACTACTATTTTTTTATATTTAACATAACATAAACTTTCAATAATTATATGTTTAAACTTTAATGTCAGACAGGAAAAACAACTTTAACTGACCTTTAATCTTAAAAGTTAAAAAAGAATGTTGTTTCACTCCAACACACCCACAATACACTATTGCATATGCTTATAGTGACACTTTAATATGCAAAATAAGAAAAGATCATTCGACTTATAACACTGAGAGGAGGTTAACACGATGACTCAGACACCTCTTTTGATATCATTTTTCCGTAAGTGTCTGTTATTGCTTACCCGTATCCAAATGCACATTACGTAGTGTGGAGCCGCAAAGGCGTGGCCGCTTGAAGCTGTGACGCAGATACCAGAGTAAAGTTCACAGACTCGCTCGATATGCTTACTTGTACAAGCTGAGAATCCTGTAAATACCTTTGTATTGATTATTCATTCTTCTCTATAGACTAAAGACGCCTAACATTATGTATGAAATATAATATTTAACAGAACGGCAATCGTATTATACCACGCTCTCTCTGTTAAAGTGAAACGCAAACACTTTTATGTTCATTTTTTTCATCAGTCACAGTTGTGAATGAAAGAGGTCAAAACTTAATTAAATCAAACTCAATTTCTGTTTATGAAAGTAAAATTGAGTAGATGTATCAGTTTAACCAATGAGTTCAATTTTTAAGTAAATTGTACATATTATATAATATCTAGTAACATTTTATCAGAAAGCAAACTTGAATCAAATTTAAAAAATCTTCATTACTTTTAATGAGCAGTGGTTATTGATTCGTTTTTGTATTTTTCTCAACTCAGAAACGTCATTAATTATTTCTGTGAAATACAGTATTGAAATTGTTTTGTATATATTTAACACTATATAATTTTGGTTGTCATTTGGAACAGAAATAACAATAAAATAAAAACAAAACACTTATGAGTGTTCAGCATGTCATAAAAAACCCTCATAACTAGATATTCTCGAGAGTAAAGATCAACCAGGTAATATACCTGTAATAAAACGACAATTTGGCAATATTATAATTTTTCCATGTATATTTATATACATTAATTGTTAAATTAATACATATATTTCACTTACATATATTATTGAATGATTTGGAGAATCTGGTTTACTATTAAAATGTAAATAGTCCTAAACAGTAAATTTAATGCGATAAGGTGTGTAGTTTCTAACAAAAACGAAATACATTTGCCAATTAACTTCGTCTGAATGTCTTATTACATAACTGCCTAAACATATTATTTATCCGTATTGTTTCTTAATTTATACAAATTGAAATATATAGTTATGAAATACAAACTAATTTAATATTTGTAACCTATCAATAGATTTTCAGTTACTTATGAAAACATCAAGATGCGGAAAAATAAAAACAATGTTTGGTATCTTTTTCATTGGTTTTTTTAATTTTTTTATAATAGCATACAACCACCACATTAGGAAATAGACATAAATTTTAAAATGTTATGGTAATTTACAAAAAAGTGATTAAAACAAGTAAGTTAATAGGATCATTACAATTTCAATAAAACTTTTCTACGAGTAAAGGCTGTTAAAACTTCTATAAAAATTAAAACCAGCCAACACAATTTATGAGACATGCTATTGAAAAATATTCCTTTTAAAGTCCATTTATTATCTTTCATTGACATTATCACGTAGAACAGCAATTAGAAAGGAAAATAAATCAATACCTTCTCAAATTTGGATGAGATAAATACTAAAAAAATCACCTAAATAAAATGCACATATGATTTTCCCAAAATGATTATTCCTGTTTCATCTCCTGTTTCATAGCTGTTTTGTCCTTATTATTTGGAAATGTAAAAAAATGAATAACAGGGAAAAAATTTGGCCTATTGCAATAAGGACAAAAGAATATGTTAGGTGCCAGATTACCGGTACCTTTACACATTTTTATTTAACTTTCCATCAACGGAATACTAAGTTAACACCAACCTGTAATATTTCATAAAGTGCCAAAAGCTATCAATTAAATATATTGGCTAAACCTAAAATGTTAAGGAAATTAATCTTCTGGATTTCAATAAAGAATGCTTGTTGTTTGTTATCCTTCTTTTGGCACCATAAATTACTCCTAATTTTATCGAGGTTGAAGAGAACACTAATGAATGAAGATTTCAAACTGTTATTAGAGTGGTAGTTTCCATTCTTTGAGATTCAATAAACTCCTGATTACATCAAAATTTTTCGGGGATAATCGGTTTTAATTACAAAATGAAAAATTAATATATAAAATATAATACTTAAAATTACTTACAAACGTGAAAGTTTTTTTTAAACTGAACATCTTACAAATGATTTAAACTGAACCCATAAGAATTAAAGTACAAACTTATCCTTCTCAGATCATTCATTACAATATCAGCATGCTGGAGGAGGTATTAAAGTCGACTTATAACTTTGTTAAGTTACAGTGTTCACGACAATTTAACTACTAGACATACTCAACAGCTAACATCTCAGAAACAAGATGGAGAATAATCTCCTTAACTATTCCCTCATTTTGTAGTAAGTACAGAAACTGCATTATACACGATCAGTTCACCTTTGGTTGATTCCAAACTCGATCTGACGACTACAATTCACACTTCGAAACGCATACAAAATTTTCGTAACTTTGATTTGGTGCTTTTGAGAAACTTATACAGCTGTCACAACTTTCAGTATTAGGCGGTCAGCACTTTCTCTCAAGAGACCTTCTGGAAGTGCTTTGGATCAATTTCGGTAAACCCCTAGGGAGGGCTTTTGATGCGATAACTTTCATAGTCTGTATGATTTCCTGGATAGATTTTCCATGACTCTCTAACCCGGGTACACGTAAAATACAGTGAACCGATTGAAATGAAATTTAAATGACTGGTACCACAACCACACCATTGGTTAATAAACCTGTTCAAGGGGCAGACCTGTTTGTTCCTAAAAGTCTCTTCAAACCACACCTTGCAGGTCTCTTAAATTTCAATGTTTTTCATAAATCTTTATATTAAAAAAGCATTTGCACTAAAAGCATATGTATAAAGCTTCCCAAATGTAAAGAGCCGATGACACTTCGGCCCGTGAAACAGAAACAAAAAAAGGTTTTTTATGTTAGATTTGTTCAGTTAATTTAAATATTAAGCTGAATAATTTTCACCAAGCAATGTTGTAAACCTAACTAAAAAAAGGTATCGATCGTTTAAATACTGAATGAAACTGATATTTCAATGAATATTATTTACGAATCTTGCTCTGAAGAATAAAGATCTCGTTTTTAATTAAACTAACTACAAAATAAGAAATAGTTTCTATGAGAAGAGGACAAATAACAGAAATATTGTTTGACTTTCGATCAAACAGGTGCGAACACATGAATGAATATTTTGCTGTTATTGAAATTGGACAATCCCACGAGTGGTTTTGTTGGAAATTGCCTTCTATCACGATACAGCCCCACCCTAACTCTCCACCTTTGAAGATTGTATTTGCTCTAAAAATATGAGGTAATTAAAGTATATCATTTTAGTAGCTTTTAAAATAGTATTTCGGATTCGGATTTAAGGGTGCAAATTGCATTTGAAGTTTAGTTCTTGCGGACCGAAAGTGTAAAAAGATTTTTCAGCCTGCATTCAGCTAGAAAAAATTATTTTTAAAAGTAATATCACAACTCTTAAAAGCTAATATTTAGGAGCTAAATTATGTTTGACTTAAAGCCGTATTCTTAATGCTTAATGTCTTTACATTGCCTTCATGTGGTGTAAAGTAAATTAAATATTAATATCATATTTTAACTAATACTTAAAGTATTAAAAAAGATGAATCAAGAGAACTAAAGGTTTCTTTCTTAATCCTACTCAGCAGCAATTCAAAGCTTGAAGTTGTAAAAATCATGCTTTGACTTTTCGTAGGTTAAACTTAAATAAAGAATAATTATGAAAATGTACAATCACAGACTTAGTCTGTGGTACAATAAAGATGAATTATAAAATGAGACCTCCGATTTTATAACTCATCATAATTTTAAAGGTTCTTTGAAATTATATACAATGCGACAGGGTTTCTGTTGAAAAACTTTTCCCCCACTTTTCAGAAAAAGCGAGCGAATATTTTGATGAACAAAACCATTTTTTTCTTGCCTTGCTATCATTTCCTGAATTATGTTGTCACTGAGAATAATACAAAAGTGAAAATTGGCGTTGGAATTTAAACATAACTTTTGGGACATTCTGGGTCTACCATTTCTGGATAACCGACTCCTGTTGTCTGTAACCGTTAACGTTAGATAAGAAATTATTTGTATGTTTTCGTTCAACATTTAATGTAGAATAATTTTTTTAAGTATAACATTGAGAAAAAACGGACCCTTTCCAAAATAAACCTGGATAGTCCTTTCTCTTACCCTCGAATATTTGCCATTGGAAGGCTGTCTATACATTGTGCTGTCTCCCTTACCTCATTGCGCTTGGGTGTGCCATAATAAAACACTATCTCCTTTAAACTTTTATTATTTGCCTCAAGAATTTTGATTTTTTTTAACTTTTATCAATTTATTTTTCGTTATTTTATATATTTCTATTCCATGTATAAATCAGTAACTATTACTCTCATACAATCTCCATTAATCCTAATCAATTATATTTACTTTCAGAGTAGAAAATCCCTTTTGGAGTATTGCTTGGTAGTTGTAACATTAGAGAACTTGAAATTAGTCTGCCTCCCGCTTAATGGAACTTAGTAATTGCTTTAAGGCATGCAGTTTGGAGTAAATATGTGTTAAGCATTTGTAAGTGTATTGGTTTATTAGATATTTTTGATCTAAATTTTGTTAATTTCTTTTTCTGACTGATTTAAGTATCGCAAAGGAATTAAATTTAGCTAGATTAGAATTTTAAATCATCACAAAAACCTACAATTAGATGTTAATGGGTTAATCGTTTTTGAACTAAAACATTAAACATCTGTATTAAGTAAATATCAAATTAACATAGGGAAGAAGAAATAGTTTTGTTATTTTGGCTGTTAGATTAAATGAAAATTATTTACTTCAGCAAATGCTGCATGAAATCCTCTTCTATAAATATACAGCAACACAGCTTAATATTCTGGCCGTGTCAACCTAAAAGCAATCATTGCAAGAAAGAAACTCCCTTTTCACGACTAAAGAAGATACAAACTACGTTTCTGTAAGCCTTTTTTTACATTTAACTTATTCCAATGAGGTAAACTTTAAACAGGAGATACAAATTTATTTTAAGTCATTTATATACAATAAACCGTCGTAGTTGTTCTTTTAATCATACTTTGAATATTTTTAAGGGTATACCAGTAGACTTCCCTATCCTACTTATCTTCTTTTTTTTAAATTTACATGAAATAAAAATAATACAAATCTTATAAATTCCTCTTAGAATATATTATTTCAAAAAAATAACGCATATAATACTAATGTTCTATAAATTAACACCAAGTATATTGCAGAGATGCTTACGTTTTTGCTTGACAAATATTTTGATGATAACTTTTACCTTGATTTGTGCATGAGAGGGATAAAGTGTAACAGGCGAGGCTCATCCGGGGGTCTCTAATGAAACTGTGCCCAGCGGGAGCTGCGATATTAAAGTTCTTTTTTCAATAAACCTTTTGCCCTTGTTCTCGTATTGTTATAAAAAAATACAAAAAATATGGATATAATTTCAATTATAAACATCTTAGATATTATTTGTATACGGAGTGTAAGAAAGTCCTCCCTCTTTATTTTATTTGTTGAGGCAAACAAATAACCTTTGATACTAAATTTAACCCAAATTATTTTTTGACGTTACCAAAAATTATCGGGGTCCCCCACGAAGAAAGGATTTTGGGGGCAACTCAAATTGTCAAAGTAAAAGCCTTTTGAGAGTCTCGATATTATAAAGAGCTTTTAAAAAATAGGCGAATTGTGCGGAGGTTCGAAGTCTCTAACCTGTTTCTATCCAAATTGGCAGCTCGTAAAAGTTAAAAATAACAGCTTTTCAAAACATAAAAAACGCTTTAAAATACGGGGTCAATCAAAAGAGGGTTACATTAGTAAAGTCAAGTTGCCCCGAAAATCCGACATTTTTGTGGGAAACTCAAAGTTTTAAATATTTCAAAAAAGGAGCCACTTTTTCATTTGATAGATATTTTTTAATAATTTTTTTAAGTCTTCAATGATGACATTAAAACTACAATGGTCTTACACGCCAGTTTTCAAGAATGTGTTGTATTCAAAACTTTGACAAGCTGCCAATTTGGATAGGAATACGCTAGAGGCCTCCAACTTTCACCACTCGCCTATTTTTTGAAACCTCTCTAACATGCGGGGTCACTGAAAAGAAGTTTACTTTTGAACATTTTGAGTTGCCTACAAAAATCCCCCATTTTGAGGAACACTCGACATTTTCAGTAAAGTTAAAAAATAAGTAGAGTTAAGTTAGTATAAGGTGAATAGTTTGTCTTAGCAAACAAAGAAGGTAAAGGGTGGTGACGGATTTTTGTTACACACTGTATCAAACATTTTATAAAACCTATCCTGAATCATACGTTGTGTTAAGAAGTGCAAAGTTAAAGTGAGTTTATAAATACACTTTATCATAGGGTTGACCTATAGGTTTAATTATAGGTAATTATATGTTTAACTTAACTAACTTATATGATGAAGTTTATAAATAATCTTTATCATAGAAAAAGTCTAGGTTTTTATGAAGCACTGTATTTTGTTTTGTTTAGTACTTTCAAGGTAGTATGTAATTATTAGTTACTACAGCTAAAAAAGTGAGCTATTACAATAGTTTTGATTAGGTGATTTTTGTTATTGTGCTTGTGTACATCAAATAAACAAGGCAAGTCATAATAAATTTGCAAATATTCCAAAAAAAATTATTAACTGACCTTTATTAGCAGGCGAAATAAAAAGAAAAGAAGAGGTATAGCGTTTGAGCAATAGTGTGAAATGAATAGAGTTGCAATTTTTAAAAGACCATTACAACCAATACTAAAAATTTTAGTTATAATAATATAATTATAGCTCTATTCTTAAAGTAGAAAGTAATTACAGCAAAAGGAACTGCGTACGTACTAACTGAACGAGAACTGCAAGGCAGTATTATCTTTGGTCTCAAGAGAGTTTCGGTTTAAATGTCATATTGTTATCTAAAATGATCAGAAATATGTTCAAACGAACGATCTAGTCATTGAATAAATCTTGATTAGATTACTAATTTTTATATTTCAACTTACCTTTATTGCCAGATGAAATAAATATAAAAGAAGAAGGAATCTAAAACCCAAATATAATGGTACTGTTAAAATCATCATTTACTTCATGTAACTCCTGAATTACCGTCTTCAACATAAATACATAAACCTACACCCTCTATACATGTTTAATTTACCATATAAACTTAAATATCCTGATCCCAAAATCTAATTAGTAATTAAATTAAGGTTTTGTTCCTGCAATACAAATTTTCATTTGCGTCTTAACCTGTGAAAGGCCGGGATATCAGTTAACAAACGAATTGTTGGACCCGCCAAAGTTCTAACCACAAAACCACCACCTTTTTCCGAACGAATCTTCGGGATCGTCAACCACAATTACTTCAAGGGAGGTCTCATGTTCAAACCCATGTGCTTCAGACCGCTATCTATAATAAGAGGGAACTATTTCTCTCACGTTCTGGACGACTTGAAATGGCACTTATTTTCTGCCTGTTTGGCATTGTCGGATACTTTTAGATGACTATCTGGCTGCCCGAGTTAATAACAGAGAACAGAATGGTTCATCCCCGTGCGTTCGCTGTGACGGTGAATAAAAACTTGATAAACCTAAGAACTTAGCATCCACTGCATGGCTCAAATAACCCACAATGAGATGATGATCTTACGTTTTTGGTTGTATCGTCTATATATCGATGGTCTAATCCTCAGACAGGTCGAGGCCTGCCATTTTTAGCTGTCGCTTATATGTTAGTCTCATTGACAACTCGCGTTTGTAACTGAGTTCAGCAAATGCATTGTTAAGCACGACAACAATTTCTCACGTCTCCACGAGGATCTTCAACTGTAGAAACAACATAAATATAGAGAGGCTTTTCTCCTTCCCCTTGTTATTAGCGCTCTTCCGGATCCGGCAGGTGCCCTGGATATGAGGGCTTTTCCTCAATTGTTGCAGTGATGAGGTTGCTGGTCGAAATTGGTCTTCTTCTTGGTGTTTTGGGACAATTCGATGATTCATCATTATAATTGCTTTATAGATCTAGATGTTCATAGCAGGTAGGGTATGCTTTTTTTTAATTGGCTTGCAGCAATACCACTATTACGAACCTGCCTTAATTTTGAGTGCATTTTTAGTATAAGAACTCGTTCTGGTGAATTGAATTGAATTGGTGGGCTCAGGATGAATTTCCCAAGGAAAAATGCAATAATCCATTTCGATTTCAAGGTGATATTTACATAGAAATAGTCTATTGATGAAAAACTGAGACTAGGTTTTGTTTGTAAGATGTTAAATAAAAAGAACTTTATGATAAATGGTAATAATTCGATCCAACCTGTCTCTTAAAAATGTCTTATGCACTTTTTTATTATTTTAAACTCTTGGTTAACACCCCTGTATGGCAGTAGACAGCAATCGTGCCTCTCAGTCGAGTGCCTCCCTTCTTCCGATGTTTGTCCCGTTGGTTGAAAGTGGAATTAAAAATAAAGTAAACAGAACCAGGACGATACACCCCCCGCCCCGTCCTGCTGATAAGAACGTAAACCCGCCGAACAGGCCAGTCGCTGTAAGAAGGTCGCTCCGACTCCTCGCAAAACATCATAGGCGATATTTTTAATCCCCCCGAATAGGCGTGATGTTTTCAGTTTTCACGCGAAACATCCCGTCAGTTTTTTTGTGCGATCCGATATCTGTATTCGTGTGTGACAATCATTAACAAATTGACGAGGGTCGGCACATCATTAAATTGATGTGGGTGTTGCCCAAAAATTGTCATGTCATTTCAATCAGTTTTTTTTTAGTTAAATATGCCGATTTAACATAAAACTGTTGTTTATATTGGAGGATTCATATATTAAGCTTATATATTTCTATTATATTACACGTTAGAATCTGCGCGATTTATACAAAAGATCCGATGAAGAAATATTTTATATCACTTGAGTTTTATCGCGTTAAATAATTAAAGAGTACTGAAATTTTCAACCAGCAAAGTAAATAGAATTTACTACCATCTGTCACGACCAATATGACAGATCGTGCAGGGTCGGTAGTAATTATGTCGAAACGGTCAAAGAAATCAAACAAGCCTCTCCTATTAAATGTTGTTTATAAAATAAACTTCTTCAAAAAATGCGTA
The DNA here is from genome assembly GCA_035578135.1 of Flexamia atlantica. NCBI lineage: Eukaryota > Metazoa > Arthropoda > Insecta > Hemiptera > Cicadellidae > Flexamia > Flexamia atlantica. The sequence continues at coordinate 733,318 of JAQJVK010000042.1, read as the reverse complement.
AGGACGTTATAATTTTAAAAGTAATTAACAAATATCTTTTCGATGACGAACAACAACGCAATACATCAGAAAAAGTAGTTAATTCTGTGAAACGGACGGAATGGCTTCACCTGCTGGCCAAATTGAATAAAGCCCTCCATCCGCTACGGGTACGTAGTACCAATAAATAAGATACATGTTTACTGCCAGTGTATTCTCAAGCTAATCAAAATGCTCTCTTCAAATGAAAATATTTTATAAGTTATGGCTTTAATACAACAACATCCCTCGAAACCAACAGACACTACCAATTACTATAAAATTTTATAAGCAAATTAAATCTTCAAAAAGGTTAAATCAAATTAAAGATAATTCAAAGAGTGAGCAGCCTGAAATTTGTAAGAATATCATAACCTGCTCTTTAAATTATTAAGTCCTAAAAACCTAAGATACTCTCATGGGTCGTTGGCCTGCTGATGGGCCACGGGCCCAAGGGGTCCATCGGTCCTTCAGGAATTAAAGGAATTAGTAGTAATACTCCGAACTAAGTAAATTACCCCCAACCTCTTGTCAGCTGACCTACTTAAAGCCATAGCTCTCCGTCAGTCGCCATAACAAAAGTCTGTTCAATACCAATTCCAGTCTACCAACAAAACATGCTCAATTACTTCCTCTTTACAAAAGTTGACGTCCCCTATTATCACATCTGCATCTCTTATTAAAATCTAGCTTATATCAGAAAATTTGCGGCTATAATTTCCATGACTTCAGGTAAAACTAAACTGAGTATGCAACTGAAAGTAGGCCTTGCCTCTTTGTATATAGAAGCCTGCTTTAGCCTGTAACACCGATACAAAGCCGGCCGAAGCGATGAATGCAGTCCGGGAGAGACACACTGCAATATTGATCAGCTCCAAACCCGCCGGCAGTTTGGTCATTCACCTTCAATCAGATTGTCTCTGTCCTGCATCCTTTAATGTTTAAATTTTCCGCTGATCTTGCATTTTTCCTTTACAATAATTTAAAAGGCGTAGATAACCTGCTCTTTTTATTTACTTTTTTGGTGTTTTTTTTAGTTATTACAAATTTATAATTTATTTACTATTCTATGTGAGTAGCCATGTTTTTTAGATATTAATTATATCATAATGTATTAACAGGAATAAAAATGATTTAACGAGTTCTAAAAAGCACATATAATTTCACAACGAAGAACTTTACTTCCTTAGAGCATGATGTACGGTTAAATATATATTAAATTATAGAATTTTTATATTTCTTAAGCTTATTTCAAACGTTTTTGCAACTTTCCTTTGTTATTTCTTGTAATTAGTAAACGGCAATAATAGTCTAACATAGAATTTATTTAGTTAGGGTGATTTTATAGTTTTCGTTAAGTTAATCTGAAATGAGTAATTGTATTTTATACTAGATGGGTTTACACTGGTTTCCCAATTTTTGTTTTAAGGTCGATCTATTTCTAGAAGTTCTATTTCTAAGAAATAATAGGTTTAAAGGAGGGTTGTTTTAGTTAAACATTTAGTGTGATATTGAAGGTAAAACTTGCAATTTTTTACTTTATAAATAACTGATGACGGGAAAACTGAGATTTTAAAATGGCTACGGAAACTCTAACATTATTTGGGCAAAGATTGAAATACAAACAATCAATATATCATGAAAAATATGGAATATCCATAAACAACTAATATTACACAAAACTGTATTAATCATTAGCAGGTAATGGCCCTAATTATTTATTAACAGGAATATACATTCATAATTGTATGGTACAAATGAGTATTTAATAACTTATGGTTTACTTGTTATATTTTTCAGAGTTTTTGTAGTTTACTGCCAAGCAGAATAGTAACTTTGAGAACAAATAATATTTCATCTTATTTATTAGTTCCTTTTCATCGTCGACATCTATCAGACGTGAAGAAGCCATGAGATGTCCTTTGTGAAGAGAAAGGACGTTTATGCAATCATATAAGTGTCGATTTCCAATATAATTGTCGATGTATTACCTTTTGCAAATAAAAATCCCTGAAATTGCGCAGAGAAAAATTACATATTTGGCCTCAGGTAAAACTTTACTTGATATGTAAATTAAGCCAAGTCGAGAAGCTGATTTACTACCGAACGTAAATATATACTTGGTTACACCGAGTAAAATTTTACGTTTTATTTCAGAATTTTACTAGTATTTTAAATGAATTTATCAAATTGTTTTCGGTTTTGACATGATTTTTGTATGTTTCAGGTAAGGCTTCTTCAGTAACAACGTGCACCTTCATGTAAGTTTAATTTTTTATTAATTACAACCGTTTCTGACATACAAAAGCGAGCCTTGCATATTTTATAAAGACTTAACTCATATTTTCAGAACATTATTTCGTTTAGAACAATTTAAAGTCATTAATAAAGGCAAAAAGGGGCATGTCTACAACAGGCAACGTTTATCATATGACATTTTTGTGTTGATCAGAAAATCCAGTACAATGAAGTTTATTTAGGGCCTTACGGGACCGATTTTTGTTTGAATTATTCTTTTAGGGCTAACAAAAGTCCAAATACAAAGAAAACAACTATTAAAGCTCTCAATAATGTTTACAAAGTAAATTTGTAATTCTGTAGTGTTACACTTGTATTTATTTCAGGTGGCGAACAATATATAGAAAATATTAATGATTAAAGACTTAAACTTACCACTACTAACATTTACCATAAGATTTATTAACATTCAGACTTAAGGTATTGAATAAGTGAAGTAGTGAAATAAATCTTAACTAAATTACTGATAAAGAGACTAAGTGCAATTCCGTGTCATGGCGACCTCATACATTTTCATTTAATTTTGTCTGTTTCTCCAAAAGCAACTTTAACATTAATGGAGCGCTCAGTGAGATCGCTTTATAACCTACCTCATTATTTTTTTAGGAAAATATAATGTAAGGCCTAAAACACCGATACGATATAATTAAATTTTTTAGAATGGACTTTTATAATTGAGTTTCCAATAAGAGCCGTGTTTCAGAGTTTACTCCATTTTAGCAGTTCATAAAATTATCACAAACACTTTATAATTTTTGCAAAATCTATTGTAAAAGACTTTATTAATGAAGTTAGGTGTGTATGCTGTGTTTGTTACGCAGAATGCCGATAAATTTAAAACTAAAATTCTAAGTATGCCTGCGAGTAGACAGCATAGCATTCCATTGCAAGAATCCAACAATTGCCAAGTGTTTTTGCCAGGGGAATAGCCTAAGGCTGAGCAAAATCAGTTTACGTTGCATTCTCAACAAATACTAGCGTATTTTATTTTTTCAAAATCTTTTTAATTATGTATGAACGTGGAATAAAATGCTGTAGTGAAATCATTACTCATTAGTTTTTTTCTATTCGGTTCTAGTTTGTGAGCCAGGCTAGTGTGTAAATTAAGTATGGAAACAAATCTGTATTTTTTCATCCGAAGGAGAAAGAGATATTTTGTTTGTGGCGTTGGTTGTTAGTCCAGGTTCCGGATTATTTGACATCGAAATTTTTTTTCATCCCCCTCACAGGGTGGGGGGTAAGGGGTAACTTAATTTTTTCAAATAGTAACCCCTATTGAGTGACCCCTCATCCTAAAGGGTTTCTCAAAATAAATCAAATGGCGCCAACCCGAAGTCAATACCTCAACCCTAACCCAAATGGCAGCCATTTTAAATTCTGAGATGAACACACGAAATTAACTATGCTATCGAATAACAAAGAAGAACCCTGTGAGGGGGATGAAAAAAAATTTTCGATGTCAAAAAATCCGGAACCTGGACTAACAACCAACGCCACAAACAAAATATCACTATCTCCTTCGGATGAAAAAATACAGATTTGTTTCCATACTTAATTTACACACTGTATATTTTCCATGGACCAATATTGCAGCTATAGTTGGTATAGTTTTTGTTTTGGTTCATATAGAGAAATATACACTTCATTTCATAACAGGCAAAAAATACAGTCGGGAATAATATTTTTAGTAGATCAAGACTTTCCTAAGTTAACTTCCATTTGAACTCGAACTTTGATCGAGCCTTTCATACAGAAAATCCATTTAGTGATGTTTGAAAATTGTTTTAGCTCGCTCTCGTAACACTGTCATCTACCTGTTTAAAGAATACTTAAGTGAACTTTATATTTTATAAGTATTTTTATAGATTTTTTGGTTAAATATAATTGCTAACCACAAACATTAAAAACTGGAGTTACTTTTAGGAATAAAATAGGAAACATATTACGTAGTTCATATTTTTAAACAAATTAACGTGAAGTTTTTGAAATGATTGCTTTTTTTGAATTTATATATTTTTACTAGAATCTAAAATATAAACGTTCCATACGAGCTCAATTTATCAGTTTAAGGTAGATCTGGAATAATAGGGCTTGAATTAAAAATATATACTTTTTCGCACCTGGATGGAACAATCTTCGCCGTTCTAAAAAAATAATTGAATAACAATTTTATCAAATTTTTCGATTTATTTATTTAGCTTTAATACCCCTTTTTTACTGCAAATTGATATGATTGAATATGTTTGAGTGATAGTGTTTACAATATTAGTTTAAACTCGTTTTGTAGGTCAATATATTACATATTATAATTATGTATTAAAAAGGTAGTATTTGATCTATTCATCTATTGATCTATTATTTTTAACTAAACTAATTACCCATACTGTTTTATAGACACATCTACTTTATTTTTCAAAATAAGTTGGTATTTATTAAAATATATTTGGTCTTCAAAGGGTGCTATACAATAAGTAAAGGGTCCTATAGGTAGGAAAATGAATAATGCTTTTTAATTCTGTGAATAAAATCATTGCATTAATAATAAAATTTCTATAATTCCTCATGTGTAAAGGTCAATAAACGTATTTAATGCACTTGTTAAGATAATTTTATGTTTAAAAAAGATAAGCTGCATAATAATGTCCTTTTTTGTTTATGCTGTAAAACCTAATTATAGTTGTTACCGTGTGGACAACAGGTCGCGTGCAGTGAAGTGTTTTATTACAAGTGGCCTCTTATCTAGAATTAATGGTCTGTTACCTTAAGTTGCACCGAGTGCTTGCTGATAGCTCGAATAGATAAGTTGACAACGATAAGAAAAAGTAGTAGGCCTAGTCATTGGTTTACAGATATTTAAGAAGAAGAACATTATTTCTTCAAACTAAACATAAGTGCAGTTCAAGGCAATCTCTATTTTTACTTTATTGATTTATTTTATTTATTTTTATTTATTTTGTTCGATTTATTTCTTCACAATAATCTTAGTTTCTGAGCAAGATGACTGATATTACAGAATAAATATGATTTGAATGTCTAAACAAGGTGACTGCCTTATAGAAAGATGTATTTAAATTTCATAGCATTTGATAGTCTATTCATTATTAATTTACATTAACTTCCTCAAGCCTAAATTCCTCGTAACTTTTACACCCTGAAAATGCCTACAGGCATAACTACGAAGGCACTGCAAAAAGGATAAAGTCTGATCATAAGCAAAGAAAGTATATAAATATGATCACTATCACGTAAAGTCGAGGATCGTTTTAAACAATAAAATACGTTCGGTTCAAACTCCAAAGGTAGTACAAACATAAGTCGATAACTGTAGTCATTACGGGATTGAAGTAAGAACAAAATTCACTTAATGAGTAATTATGGTGGTTCTTAGGATGTTAAAATAATAGGCTTTTAAAATCTAAAACAAAAAAATATAATAAAGTAAATTACTTACCATCTTGAAAACTTATTAAAAAATTACTCGCCGCTTTTGATTCAAAACAATTTCACAAACTTGACGATCTGTGCAGTTCGGACGAGCCAGACTGCAATATTAATGAGTTTCGAAAGTCTCCAAACAGCGATTGGTCATCCAACTCAAAGCAGATTACTGCTACACACGCCCCATTTAATGATTGCTCTTTTTACTTTTTACCGAGCACATAAATTTTGATTGTTCAAACTAGAGGAGGTAAATAAATGCTGGATATGTTTGGTAATTGTATTTTTTTCAAATGTTTAATCATATATCAAAGTGATCGTATTTTTGCTTATGTAAACCAAATATTATTATTTTAAAATTTGTTTGTGAAACCACTCATATGTAGAAAGCAGAAGACAGTTAAGGAAAACATCAATTTCAACCTGATTTGAATTTAGTATTAATCAATGAAATTAATTCTAGTTTTACTCAAGTAAGCTACCAAAAATAAAGACTTCAAAATATTAAATGAGGAATATTTTTTATAGTTTAGTAATGGTTATTTAGTTATAATTAAATTCTACTCATAAATCTACATGTAATATGCATTGTGCTATCAATGTATTTCAATAAAATAGAATGAATTTCTTAAAACAGTGTCTGGAAACTACAAACTATTTTGCCGAAGATTTTATCAAAGGTTTTTCCGTTTTTAATAATAGCCCATCTAGCCATTTCACAAGTTAACCAATGCGTTTTACAGGATTTTAAATTATAGTCGAAAGAACTACAGTTGTAACCTAAGTGTTTGCAAACTGAATTTTAACGTAACAAAGTTATGGAATAACGTAAACAATATGTAATCCTTCTTTTGTAATACAGTTTACTTTATATTTCAAAGAAATTTGATCCACAGAGAAGACGGTCAACTTTAAATTTACTCTGACAACAACTCTGAAACAACGCAAAGGTTTATCAACTCCGTGAGCGGAGGAGACATAATATTGTTGCTGAACCTTACGAGTCTCGTTGCAGTGTTCATTGGAACATTATGTTTTTTTAACACACCGGCCAGTTAATATATATCTTTTAGTGACATTCAAGATATTAAATCCATTGAATCGTCGTATATCCTATTAGGATAATTCAACATCTTATCAAATCTATCGTAATAAGAAATGTTATACTAAACGTTGAATTAATCAGCTATTTACTCAACTATTTTAAAAATAAATTACATTATACGTTAAAATGTATTCAAGATAAATCGAGAGATTATTTAATGTCCTCATAAAGGCTGGCCACGAATTAACAATCATATTTCAGTTTAAGTATAAGAAACAGAAAATTAGTTCACGCACAAAAATCCATGGCAGTACACAGTTACACAAAAAAACACACACAATACACAAATCCACGAAGGTTAGTTAATTTTATTACACATGAAATGGGAAGTCATTCCAAGCTACATCGGGAAGTTATATTTAGATTTTATTGGAACCTGTCTTTTATTTTAAAATAACCTTTTTAAATGGGCCTTAATAGAAATGTGAGAAGCAACCATATTTCATCATGACTTGAATGTGTATTGATATCATACCCATAAACCACAAATCTAGTAAAGAAATATTGAGGCTATTGCTACCAGGAATATAAAATATAATGAAAACTCACCGTCGTGAGGAACCCATGCCGTTAATTCAGTGAATACTTGTTTCGCCTTTATTTAATAATCAAGGTTGCTAATGATGTCCCTAATTAATTTACAAATAATGAAGGTTAACCCGTGTGTTGAGGTGTTGAGTATAGGTCGTCGCTATAATAAAAAATTAAAATCACGGAAACACTTCCACGAACCTAAGCATCACGATGAAAAAAACGGCAGTTTTCATTCCAAACCTCCCAACCTTGCAGAGGAATTGGACGGCACTGTTTGACATTTTCCAATGCAACATCCTGTTCAATTAGTCATCTTGCCATATCAGTTCAACAGGTCAAGATATGGTCTTTCAGGGACAAAAGATTTGTCCGCTTCATGAACACGCTGGACTGCTAAGGACGGTTTGTTTTTCATAAACTTTTCTCAAAAAAATACGCAGAGTTTATAGATAGGCTAAGTATGAGTTTTTTTTAAATAACGTCGTAGTTCAATTGTATGGTTTAGTTAATGTCATTTTAGAAATTTAAAAGTAATAATCTCGATTATTATTATGTACAAATTTCAGGAATTAATTTTTACGCTATAACTAAAAAATAGCGTAAAAATAAGAGTATTTTTTAGGCATACACCTGTTTAGAATGAAAAGGGAATTATAAGTTACGATGTTTTGAAAATAACCATTATAATTATTATAATTTATTAAATCATTAAAGAGTGGAGTGTACCAATTTTTAAAGTTCAAGAATAGCCTAATCTCTCCACCACCAATATGTAATTAAAACATATACATCTACAGGATGATTATGAAAGTAAAGTAATTCACATTGTTCTTAATTCGAAATATCAAAGAACAATTATTGTAAACCTTATTTAATAAATTATCCCTCTGTTAACTTTTATAATCAATCCTTATTAACTCTCTCCCTTTGACGTCAAAAACACGAACTAATTAGATGGCTTGGATTATTAACTAATTGTTGAAGTTGTTGGAAGCTGAAACCGCATCAGGAAGAACTTATTTCATTGTACTTAGTTTAAATTATATAGAACACTTGAGATTTGAATTTTTTATCATTAATGCATCCTTTAACAGTGTAATTTAATCGAATTGTCTAAACTAACATTTAATGTAACAATACCCGCCTAACTATATGTTCGTTTTATAGTTCTGATACAGTAACTACGCAATATAAATTAAACCCTGTAAAAATTCAAAAGAGATATGCCGATCAAATAGCTTAAAATCAAGCATAGTTTCTTATGTAATTAATCAAATCAATGCAAATATAAAGGACTGTAGAAGACCCGATTTGCCTAGGCTTGAATCAAAGACTAGTCATCATGTATAAATTACCTCTTATTTTTTACAGTTACACCGCCGACAATAATTGTTTCTTTAACACAGTATTTAACAGGAATTTGGTTAAAATTGTTCTTTTTAACAACAAACTAAAAACACAACCTAACATAAATGAAATTAATTTCCGTTTCTTTAAAAATTTTACTTTACTGTATTTTAGTTTCTTCCCCCCCCCCAAAAACAAAAACAAAAAAACAACAAGAATGGTTTTTAGTTATAGGTAGATATTATTTAAATATGTCGAATACGTATTTTTTCTTATGATAACATTAGAATTTACTCAAAAAAAACGTGTGCTATGTTTCATTTTCAAAGGTGTTAAAAAAACGCTACCTTATCCACTTTTTATGGTGCCACTTCAATTACTTATTAGCTGATTAAATCAATACATATGCATAAAAAGAGAGTTGTGTGTTGGTATATTCAGTGCTACAGCCAAAACTACACGTCGTAGAACCTTGATCTTGATATCAAATTAAATCTTGGAATGATGTGCATTATGGTGATTGGGTTTCGATATCTTATAGGGTGTATGCACAGCTTCTTCCACAAGGAACCTATGTCAAGGATTTTGTGAGTAGTTTAGGTTTTATTTGTTTATATCAAAACATATGTTTTAATTTGAAATGGCTACCGTGGTTACAGTGGTTTCCAACAGAATGCAGCACTTACAACAGGTGAATACAGCCATTTTTAGCAGATGTGTTTTCATTTAAGTTTTCAATTATTTAGTAAATTTGTACAGTAAGGTTTCGTTATTCAAAACGAAAAGTGCACTAAAATGTAGAGCTACATGTTTTTTGTTTTAAATTCAAAGTAGTAAAAATAAGATGATAAAATGTCGAAACACAGGAAAAAATATTTGCAATCCCGTATGTTATCAAGACGAAATCCGTAGACGAAAGATTGAAAGAAAAATAAATCCAAGGGTATCTCACGAAAATTCACAGCGACATCATAAAACACTATCGTAACAGTTTGGAACAGAAAGTGAGACAGACACACAAGGTGATGAAAGAAATAATCAGAACAGATATAACGGAGAACCTTCGAAAAAGGGATCAAACAAGAAGCTGTTTGAAATTAAACAATTTACAGGCTGTTTGCAAAAGGACAGGGAACTATGATTTGGACCGTATAGGACACATTAGTCCAGTCAAATGTAGATTGTATTGAATTCCCGAAGTAGTAATTTGCAAGATGGACAAAATTTGTAGTTATTGCTTAGCAAAGAAGTTAATTAAAAAAGGAAACGCATATTATGTGCTGTTTGAAAGAGAAAATAAGACTGCTACCATCAAATATGCCACCCTCGGCTTTCTGAAATATGTGTATGGAGAAACATACAAATATATTGAATTTTTATATTATAATATATGTTATAATGTAATATAAAAAATACATTATAATTTAATGTATGTAGTAGCATACTACATACTACTACTATGTGTGTAGTAGCTCCAAATTACGTCTTTTGGAGCTACTAATTTAGGCCTTTGTAAGATTTTTCATCCCAGCGAAGAGCGGTTATCAACAGCTAGTATAATCTAAATAGACAAGTTTTACGTAATAATAGTCGTGATTTCTTCTTTGCTTCCTTACCAAAGAAACTACAATATATATAAAGCCTACATAGATGATTCCGTAAGCATCAAATCATCCACTTGGTTTATACTCTTTCATATATATATTTTATTACCAGAGCCTAAAATGACACTTTATTTCTTACGAGATTAAGTTTTACCGAAAAATTATCGAGTAACAAAAAGCACCTTTAGGCCCATGTTATGAACTTATTTTTCTTTTTACCGCTCAATAAAACAGGTTAACAAATCAAGAAAACCAACATATTACCTTCAAAGGCATCTTCAAAGAGGCCTTCATCTTGTTCTTGCTATTTATAACAATCAGATGATTGTCTGTTTCATTCGTGTCAGGTTAGACTGACAAAAATGGATAACTATTGATGTTTCGAACGCATTGAACTAGCTATTGGTGAGATGACCGAGTTTCAGAAATCGATTAAACCAGCAACAATGCAACAATTAATTACAATGAATGCAACAATGAATTGGTAATAAAAATCGATAACCTCTCTCGATGCAATTGATAGCTTTCCATTGAGGCTGACGTGCACAAGTTTTACATTTTTGGTACATTATAAACAACCAGCGTACGTCCTCGGCACCAGCTCATTCTTTTTCTCCCTAAGGAGAAAAAGTGCTTATGTAGGCCCGCAACACATGTAATAAAAACTGGCATTTTTGCAGCGGTATATCGAAAATTTGTTTTCGTTATACTGCTTCAAAAACAGATGTTTTTAATGCATGTTTTCCGGACCTAAATACACTCCTTTTATTCCTAGGAATTAAAAGCTGATGTACTCGATACCAGCTGACTCTTAATAGTCCTAGGACTATAAAAGTCAAAAAGTGCCGAGTACGTCGTAATAATCGAACAATATTCATTCGATTACAAATAATCGAAACGTTCATCGTTATTATCGGAACATTCATTGTTGTCAGTTTAATCAATTTGTGAAACTCGCTCATTTCACCAATCGATTATTACATGCGTTCGATACGACGATAGTTGTTCATTGTTGTCAGTCTACCCTAACACAAATGAAACAGACAATCAGCTGATTGCTTCAAATAGCAAGAACAAGGTGGCATCTTTTGAAGGCATCTTTAAAGGTAAACAAGCTGTAACATTTTGGTTTTCTTAAGTAGTTTACGTATTGTATAGAGCAATATAACGAAAAATATAGTTCATCACACGGACCTAAAGCTGCTTTTCGTTACTCGGTCATTTTTGACAACTTGACCTTGTACGAAAAGCGTCACTTTAGGTCCTTGTAATGAAATATACTATTATTGGTGAGAGGAAAAAATACTACTACGTTTTTCATTGTACTTTTTCATACCTGTAAAGGATGTTATTGTATTTTTTATTCTAAGATGAGACAATAGTCTTATAAAGTTCATATATATATAATAAATGGATATATGTAATAAAGATGTTTCAGTTTATTCATTATATTAAATATTGGTATTTAAAATATAAGTTGACGAACTGTTTCAAAATTAGGAACTATTTTACAGTGTCTTAGAAGATAAACAGTTGCCTGCATAACCGATGGAGAGTGTTATAGCAGACTTGACTTACTGCCTTAATCATAACCCCTTTGGGAACCCCTCTCTACAGTTTCATTAATGATAATGAATTCTCTGACTTTCAAATACTGACGGAAAACCTAATTATAACTTTCCTTTTTGGAACCTTGTAAGTAAAAAAAACTGTTTATTATTTTATTTACACCTGTGCTGCTCAACCATATTAAAGAAAAATACATATTTTAATCATAAATCTTCGTAAAATACGAGAATGTGTTGCAAATAGGACTTATTTACGGAAAATGTGAAAGGTTATTTTGTCAACACGATTCAGCTTTTGAAGCAGAATAAGCATTATTTTCCTTTGTACATTTTTAATGTTATTCTACATTATCAATTGCATGATAATTAATTATTAGTTTACATCAAGTTAAACTGCGCTTACACTTTAAAAATGAAGACAAATTAAATATATAATTATTACTGTAAATAGATATTTATATCTACTTAATCATTTCTACTCAATCATACATCAATCATTAGATCATTACGATTCCCCAGTATACTAGCTGATCAACACGGATTCACCCGAGGAAATATTTAAAAACTTCCTTGGAATCATGATTTAATGTTTCAATTAACTTATCATTTAACGCTAATTAGGTTGTCATAACAACTTCATAAGCTTCCCTATACTTTACCATTGAAACTTTGAAGTTGGAAAAGTTGGAATAAGGTGAGGCATACGCCCTAAGAGGAACGTTCATTTTTCAAGGTTCTAGATCACATACTTTGGGCTGTACGATGATACGTTAGTGGTATTTGACAAATATGTGGTAGATTTCGTCTTGAAGGACGTCGCAGACGATTTTTAACAAACAATTCCATGAGCTCTTATTCTCTGTTACCTCCGCTCATGCCAAGGCCCCCTCCCGCCTCCCATGACATAAAACAGTGATTCAGCAACATCTAAACTGGCCTACCTTTTTTAAAACGGAGGTAAAAATTATGCTTTAAGCCGATAGTGTCACCTGGGCAGTGGTAATCCCACTCAGTTTGTGATCAAAGAATACCCAGCTAATGCAGCTACGGCATGATATAGTCGTGGCCTATCAGTAACCGCGAAGGAAAATAGTTCATTTCACCATAACGATGCCATCTTTCCATCCATGTGGCTTAACTCCCTCATAATCAATTTAATTAATCGACCTCACGGCCATTACCTTCGCTCAACGGCTTGAGAGGGCTGATCTTGTTTGATTTGGCAGCGTCCTTGCCAGTTTAGCTACTTGCAAAAAATTGCCTCCCTCCTTCCTGCCAAAAGTTTTTTCAGGGAACACTCCAGAAATCTCAGGATGCCAGGTTTGGATACAGACCTAAAGGGTTGGCGCACATAAGTAGTCCTGCTGGGAGTATAGGACAAAATGACCTTGAACTTGACCTTTCACGTGATTGACCACGTGATCGGTGACGTCATCAAGATGGTGGCGTCCACGTGTGTTTTGGCGGGAATTTGACGTCATCAAGATGGCGGCGCCCACGTGAGCACGTGTTCTAACCTAACTTTTTCCGACCACGTGTGTTTTGGCGCGCTTTTTGAATTTTACCGCCTTTTCTCCGGTCTGTTGACGTCATCAAGATGGCGATGTATATATTTGTAGATAATACCAACCTACACTATCATACCGAATTTCAAGTCGATCGGTTGAAAAACACGTCCACTATAAAGCCCTAAAGTTTAAGGGTTGAAGAGCTCTGTAGGGTTGCCCATTGGGTTTAGGGGACTGGAAGGAAATTTAAAAAATACTACACTGTAGTGTCTTCCTTTTTACCAAAATTTGGAATTTTCCTACAATTAGCATAAGGGTTAGAGCTGTTTTAGTGTAAGGGTTGATAAAAGGCTTAATAGGGGATGATGGTTGATTATGGATTCCAACCGTCATAGAGTAGGCCTAGTACTATTTTTCGATCGAGTTTGAACCTTCAAGGACTTCAAACAGTGACGCAATAAGCAATAAACTGTTAAGGGTTAATTTCATCCCCCATCGAAAAATCGAGTATTTTCAAGCGATTTCAAGTGAAAAACGCTAGAATTAATAATCTCAGATGATTTTGACCCGATTTGGTAATTAACATTTTAGGGGTGGTTCTAGGGGTGGTTCACCCCCATAAGGTATACCTAAGCCTAACGATGGTGGTAATACACCCCTGTACCAAATCTTGGACCGATCGAATCAGAAATAAGGGAGATATGCAAAATCAAGTGATGGAACTGAATTATGAACGGACAGTATTGGCAAGTGAGATGTGAAGCGGACAGTATATCAGGAAAAGTCAAACGGTTCCCAGACTGGAACGGTGCCAATCCACTAATATATGACAACGACTCGCAATTATTTCGGCAAAGTATCCTGTCCAATTTAAAATAAATGAACCAGGAAAATTAAACGCATTCTTTCCTTGTCCGGGACCACGCCCTGCAATTATCCTTCGCGGTCCCCGGTTTGTCAGTGATAATCGTAAGCTGTCCAATGTACCAGGAAAACAAGGCGCATTTTCCGTGTCTGGGGACCACACCCAGCAATTAACCTTTCGCGGTTCCCGGTTTGTCGGCAACTACCGGTTCCTGGGCGTGGGCTAATGGACCCCACCCAGCAGGGTATAAAGAGGCTGCTCGGTAAGGACTAGTCACTTCAGTTTCACTGGTCCTGTGCTTTGTATAGTGCTCACCGTGTACTTAAGTTCAGGTTAGTGGTATAAAGTTCTTAAAAATATTTTTACTTTCATACTTTAATTGTGCGCACTTCTCTAGAGTAATCTAAGGCCATAAGGTTAAGATAGTCTATTTCCACTTGTGTAATTATCTCTCTTTGTTCTTTTAATCATATAAAGGTCATAGAGGCTAACGAAGCCGCATTTGATAACGGGTTCTTTTCTTCTTTAGTTAGTAAATAGCTGATAAGACTGTTTTAGTCAACCGTTTGGATTTTATCCGTTGAATTTTGAATTTAACGACATAAACGTCAGTTAGCTTGGGTCTATTTATTTCCTTGTCCAAGGAAAGAAATTCTTATTCTGCTTTTAGCTTTTGAGCGAACAACACACGCAGTATAAACTTATTTTTATCTATCTTTAGCTAACACTTTAATTTAAATCTCTTGATAAGTCGTCATGGAGTCTTACAATGTTGGAAGCCCCAATGAAACTGCAGACATTGAGCCTGTCAATGTTGATGAGCCTAACAATGTTGAAAGCCCCGATGAAACTCCAGTCGTTGAGCCTCTCAATGTTGTTGAGTCTGACAATGTTGAAAGCCCCGATGAAACTGCAGTCATTGAGCCTGTCAATGTTGTAAGCACCAACGAGACGTATGTCAGGCGTTTTAGGGTGTACGGTCTTAGGACTACATTTAAATTTAACTCTCCTCCGGAAGGTGTGTCCGAAATCGATTGGCTTAGAACGGGGTTTTCCAGCCTCGTGGAAAAAATGAAAGCTGATGCTTCGGAAGGGGATCAGCTCGGGTTCACTTTGCGGAGTTTAAATTTAAAAAACAAAGAGCCCGGATATGTAGCCTTTCGACCAGTCTCTGAAGTGGATGAAGACGTGCTTTGGACCATCTTTGGAGGCATCGTCCAGAGTAACGCTGATTCCATCACTTCAGCAGACACCTTCCAGGTCGAATGCACGCGAGTCAATCTCCCTGTAGGCACCGGTAGGAAACGACCTGGCTATTTCAATACGTTCAGTGAAGAATGCCACAAACGAAGGGGCATTGTAGTAATAAAAAATACCGACAAATTGTGTCTCCCTAGGGCGATCGTGGTGGCAAAAGCTAAAGTGAAGAAAGACCCAGAATACGAGCTTATTCGAAAGGATAGACGAGGAAGGCAGACTAGGAAGGCGGAAAAACTTATGCAGAAAGCAAGGGTGGAAATACCTGAAGAAGGGGCAGGTATCCAGGAATTGATCAAGTTTCAAGACCACCTAAAGAAGTATAAATTGACGGTGTATAACTTTGACAGGAGAGGCCGTGATGTGTATTTCGAGGGAAACAACCCTGATGCCAAATATAGAATAAATCTACTATTCCACAACGGCCACTTCAATGTAATAACATCACTGACTGCCGCCTTTGCATGCGATCTGTATTGTGAAGCCTGCCACGTCCCGTACAGTAACAAAGGGAGCCATAGGTGTACAAACATCTGCCCCGCCTGCCAGACTGTCTCCCCACCTTGCGTCGAACAAAATGGCGGAGTGACCTGTGATGATTGTAACATGATATATAAGAATGATATCTGCTTCATGGCCCATAAGAAGGAGCGTTGTAAAATAGTGAGAAGGTGTTTGGACTGTGGAAAGATTATAAATCTGAGGAACAGAAAATCCGAACACGTCTGTGGTGAAGTGTTTTGCGTGATATGCAGGGAATTTTTGCCGCCCGACCATCAGTGTTTCATGAAGGTCGATAAGTCAGCCCCCAAAACCAAAGACTCCCTATACATATTTTTTGATTTGGAGACACGCCAAGATGAGACACTCGCTAACGATCCCGAATTAAAACTGCACATCGCGAATCTGTGCGTCTCCCAGCAGTTCTGCTGGAAATGCATAGAGGGAGAAGAATGTGACAGTTGCGCTGACCGCACAAAGATTTTCAGAGAGGACCCAGTCCCTAGATTTATTGACTACGTCATGGAAGTCAGGAAAAAATTTAAAAATGTCTGTGTAATTGCCCATAACGGTCAGGGGTTCGATTTTCAATTCCTCCTAAAGTGTATAATCGAAGAGACGAAATTCACCCCCGAACTCATAATGAGAGGTACAAAAATCGTTCTGATGGAGGTGGACAACGTACGTTTTATAGACTCACTGAACTACTTCCCCATGGCTCTGTCCGCACTCCCCAAAGCTTTCGACCTTCCTCCGGAGAAAAAGAAAGGCTACTTCCCTCATCTGTTCAACACGGTTGAAAATCAAAATTACGTGG
Source organism: Flexamia atlantica (assembly GCA_035578135.1). NCBI lineage: Eukaryota > Metazoa > Arthropoda > Insecta > Hemiptera > Cicadellidae > Flexamia > Flexamia atlantica. The sequence continues at coordinate 716,458 of JAQJVK010000042.1, read as the reverse complement.
GGCCCATACCTGCTAAGGAATTCTACTGCCCCGATACCATGTTTGAAAAAACATACAAACAATTTGAGAATTGGCACAACGAACAGATGAGTCAAAATTATGTTTTTGATTTTCAAAAGGAAATTATAGAGTATTGTCTATCTGATGTTGAAATTTTGGCCCAAGCGTGCATTAAATTTAGAAAACTCTTCTTGCAGGAATGCAGGGTAGAGCCTTTCCTAGAGTCTGTTACGATCGCGAGCGCTTGTAACTTAGCGTTCAGACGTAACTTTTTGAAACCAAACACAATCGGCCTGATTCCAAAGAACGGATATCGCATGGTCGATAACCAGTCCGCAATTGCTTTGCAATGGCTGACATGGGAGGAAGACCAGCGCGAAGTAACTATTCAGCACGCTGGGCGGGGGAGAGAGGCTAAAGTTTCAGGATTAAAAGTTGATGGTTTTGATGGGGAACGCATTTATGAGTTCCAAGGGTGTTACTACCATGGATGCCCAAAATGCTTTCCCTACAAACGAGAGGAGCCTCTGAAGGAGGATCCCTCTGACAGCCTACACCTCAGATATGAAAGAACTAAACGTAAAATTCAAAAACTGTCCGAAACCCCCTATGAGCTTGTTGAGATGTGGGAATGTGAATTTCGGAAGTTAAAACGTAACAATGATTTGGCGTACCTAAACACACTTCCGATTTTAAATTTTCTCCCCCTTGAGCCTCGAAACGCTTTCTTCGGAGGAAGGACAGGTAATGCAAAGACGTATCACAAGTGCGAGGATGGAGAAATCATCCAGTATGTGGACGTGTGTTCGTTGTACCCGTATGTATGCAAGAGAGGGCACTACCCTGTAGGACACCCTAAAATACATGTAGGTGATAGAGCTTGCCGAGAGCTTGGATTGAACGTTAACGGTATCGTCAAATGCAAAATCCTCCCACCTCTTGACTTGTATCACCCTGTACTCCCCGCAAGAATGAATAGCAAACTGATGTTTGTGCTGTGTCGTAAATGTGGCGAGCAAATGAACCAGCAAGACTGTCACCACAGCAGTGATGAAAGAGCACTGACTGGAACCTGGACAATGGATGAGATTAGAAAAGCAGTGGACAAAGGATATGTAATTTTGGATATGTATGAGCTATGGGAATACCAAATGGCCACCTATGAGAACGGAGGGCTTTTTACAGACTTTATCGACAAATTCTTAAAGATCAAACAAGAGGCATCAGGGTATCCCTCGTGGTGTGTGACGCAAGAAGACAAAGAGAAGTATGTAAGAGATTACAAGGAACACGAAGGCATAAGTCTGGATCCGACCAAAATTGAAAAGAACAGTGGGCTTAGATCTCTGGCAAAACTGATGTTGAATTCGTTTTGGGGCAAATTTGGTCAGAGAGAAAATCAGACAAAAGCGTCACTGATTAGAGATCCTAAGGATTTCTTTGCATTGATGACGACTCCAGGTGTCCAGGTAAATACGATCAGAGAGCTAAACGAAGATGTGCTCCTGGTGAATTGGCAAAACATAGATGAGGTGAGTGAGTCACTTCGTACGGTCAACGTGGTGTTGGCTGCTTATACGACAGCACAAGCGAGACTAAAACTTTACGAACACCTTGAAGCTCTCGGTGGACAGGTCCTCTACTATGACACCGATTCTGTCCTCTATATTTACAAGGCTGGGCTGTACAGGATACGTACCGGTGACTACCTGGGAGAAATGACGGATGAGCTGGCCGAGTACGGTCCGGGCTCTTATATCATAGAATTTGTTTCTGGTGGTCCTAAGACCTACGCCTATCTTGTGTGGTCAACGAACAGAAATGCTCTAGTTGAGGTGTGCAAAATTAAAGGATTGACTCTAAATTTGAGCACGTCTCAACATTTGAATTTCGCCAAACTCAAAGAAATGGTTCTAAGTGAGGCGAAATTGACTGTTGAGACGACTGAACGCAGGATAAGACGCACTAAAGACAAGGAGGTCATCACGATCAAAGAAAAAAAACTGTTCAAAGTGACAGGACCAAAAAGGAGACATGAAGGTGACTACGATACCCTGCCTTACGGCTACCGCAAACGTCCCAGACTTTCCTAACCCTCCTGTGCTACCCCTGTCCATTCCAATAATACTTACATACAACAACAACAACATCATCATCATCATCATCATCTTTACCGCCGTACATAGTCAAATTTTTATTTTTGTGTAATCAAAAATATTTTTGCGGTTCATAGAGAGCGCTTATCAACTTTTCAAATTCAGCGCTACTCAATGCCCCTTAGAGTCATGTCTAACGTAGAGTCAATTATTAAAATATCTGTCATGAATTTTATAAGAGGATTCCTACCACCACCACCAAGGATCACCGGTATGGTGGCTCAGTAGATTGAGTGACCCAGCTTCAAACCTGTGTGACTCCTTTGAAAAGCCGTGTGATGATGGATATGTGTGGGTCTAGTAAACTGAGTGACTCAGCTTCAAACCTGAGTGACTCCTTAGAACGATCATGTATCAGAAGAACCTAATAGATTGAGTGACTCAGCCTTACACCTGTGTGACTCCTTTGAACGGTCAAGTGATGACAGAAGACGGTACAGTTAAAAACCCTGCGTGGGCTTAGTAAATTGAGTGATTCAGCGTTACACCTGTATCGCTCCTTAGAACAGCCGTTGAGACCAAGGGTTTAGTACATTGAGTGGCTCAGTTTTACACCTGAGCTCCTCCCTGGAATAACCCGTTTGAATGTGAAAAAGGCGATTCGAGGTGGTGGCGGCAGTGTCTCTCTCTTTCACGGAATTCCTGGCCCAATAGACGGTCAGAAGGGAGGTGAGGTAGCTCACCACAGCATACAGCGTAGGCAGGGGCTGTATGGGTATTATGTAGCTGTTATCGTTCACGACAGTGTCCGGTAACTTTTACAGAATACCAGGGGGCGGAGGCGGCGACTAGTTTGTTTTTGGAGGCCGTCACGCATCTGCGGCGGTGGAGGGGCCGCAGAATCCCGGGGTTTAAAATAAAAAAAGTCTTTAAATCCCTTCATTATAAAGATGGATACGAGAAAAGCTATAGCTGAAGAGCTGCATAAGCAGGCTCGGAAGAACTATCCCAGACGTAGGGTTACCCTTAAAGGGGTTCATGACCTTTACCAAGGGGATCTGGTCGAGGTCCAGCCTTATGCGAAACTAAACAAAGGATACAGATACATAATGACTATGATTAACTGTTTTACAAAATTTGCCTTTGCGGTTCCGTTAAAGGACAAAACCGGGTCGGAGGTAGCTAAGGCGTTAGAACCTATACTCGCCAAACACAAAATGAAAAATTTGCAGACCGACGACGGTAAGGAATGGTTCAATAAACATGTGAGCAAATTAATAAGGAAGTATAAGATAAATCATTACTCCACATATTCGGATCTCAAAGCTAGTATCGTGGAAAGATTTAATAGAACATTAAAGACACGTATGTGGAAAATGTTCACTGCACAGGGCACACACGAATGGTTGAGCATTTTACCGGATATCATAAAGTCCTACAATAATACCAAACACAGGACTATTGGAATGAAACCTAAGGACGTTAAACCGAAACATGTTAAAGACATTTTGGCAAGACTAGATAAGGTAAAAACGGTCGCTTACAAACCTAGATATAAGGTAGGCGATAGTGTGAGGATAAGTAGACATAAAAAGGTGTTCACCAAGGGGTATCTGCCGAATTGGACGAACGAGGTGTTTAAAATTTACGCTGTCAAACCGACTAAACCTGTCACATATATATTACAAGATTACAAAGGAGAAATACTCAAAGGGGGATTCTATGAACATGAACTTAGTCTGTCTAAAACCGGTGATGTTTATCTGATCGAAAAGGTCCTGAAACGTGATGGAGACAGAGTTCTCGTTCGATGGTTAGGTTTTGATAAATCCCACGACACTTGGGTCCACAAGGACTCTATAAAATAAATATGCATTCTTGAAAACCAATCATTGTAATACGAGATGCGTATTATCAAACACTCGTTTAGGTTGCCCATAGAGAACTTTGATTCCTTTGTCGGCGCCGGTATGACGACGCGGAAAAGACACGGTCCTCTCCTTCCAAACACCATTCGTTGTATAATATGCGGACCGTCAAACTGTGGGAAAACCAATGTTCTTTTCAATTTACTTTTCGATGCGAACGGGTTAAGGTTTAAAAACGTTTACATATTTTCAAAATCTCTGTATCAGCCGAAATATAGGTTTCTAGCTAAAACAATGCCCAAAGAGATAGGATATTTCGCGTTTGACGACAACTCACAGGTGCCACCGCCTAGTGAGGCTAAATCTGATTCAATCATGATATTTGACGATATCGCTTGTGAGAGACATGACAATATACGGAGTTATTTCACGATGGGTCGTCACAAGGATATAGATACATTTTACTTGGGTCAGACCTACAGCCGTATCCCGAAACAATTGGTCAGGGATAATTGTAACTTTTTGATAGTATTCAAACAGGATGATATGAACTTACGCCATATATATTATGACCATGTCAATACAGATATGACGTTTGATAAATTTAAACAGTTATGCGGTATGGCGTGGAAAGACAGTCATGGTTTTGTCGTCATAGACAAAGATAGTGATATTGATAAAGGTAGGTACCGCGCAGGTCTAGACAGTTTCATTCAAGACTTATAAAGATGCGTATCTACACGTACAACGATCTAAGAGGGTTTAACGCGAGACTGCATAACGTAAAGTCGAATTTGTGTACGTTTTATTACAGGGACAAAAAGAGATTTTGCGGAAACTATTGTAGTCGCAAGGGTAAACACGGCCATCCCTTTAACACACGGTGTTGGAGGCACAAAGCACCGAAGAGCTCCCCTATGATGCCTCGCGTAGTATTGCTCATGATTTCATCAAGTGAACGGACATACAACCGTGTTGAATGGATAAGTTTCCTAAAGAAATGTCAATATACAAACATACCTCTCGAGCTTGTGATCTATCACGAGGACATGAATAATTCAACGGTAAGAGATCCTCAGAACTTAATCTCTCGCTTCAGACCTTTCCCAGACATATTTGGTAATGTACTCCCGTTACGTAATCAACACGGTAGTATAAATTTTGCTCAAATCGTTATCAGAATGTTAGAATACGGATGTAAGATACCTCACGCCTCTAAATGTATTGTACTAACCGAGCGGACCATACCTATTAGACCACCGTTAAAAATCTATAATACGGCCTTATCGCTTAAGTGTTACATAGATATTAGCTATAACACTGCATGGGGTCCGATTCCCGACGGTACACCGAAGGGACCTCGGGGAAAACCGTTCGCCGCCGTGAATAACTATTGTCAAGGCCTGTACACTGTGGAATTTCTCAGGGAAGCGCTGCCGACAGTGCCATCACAGTGTGAAAAGTTCGGTATAAGTTTCAGAAACGGTGTATATAGTGTGACGAACAGAAAGCTGTTTGAACAATGGATGACTTTTACAGGTACTAATCCTTGCGAATTTTGGCTCCTAAACTCTTATCTAATGTATAATAGACATCTCGATAAACCGATGGCGATATTGGGTAGATTCATGGAAAAAACGGTGGAAAAGGACAAGTATGTCGTCACACATGTGTCACAGTGGAGACCTGATGACCATAGACCTGGGGTGGAGGTAAAACGAGCATGGGTATTTAAGAGCTTCACTCGCAAGTATGTGATCCCCTGGTTTGACAAACGGGAAAAACAATATTACCACGGGTTAAATTTCACTACTGGAGTTTCATTGCTGGACATTATCAAGTATTTGCGAACACACAAAGAACGTGCCATGTTTTTCAGGCAGGTAGAACTTCCATAAATTAATTTACGATCAAACATAGGGGCAGTAGAAATCATGAAGTCAAACAAGAAACATCTCACGTTACGCATAGCCAAACTCAAAGAGGCTATTAGGCGTAAATACAATACTTTTAAGACCGGTATTGCTGATACTGAACGGTTTTTTGAAACTAAATACAAACCGATAATTAAAGAGCTTAAAAAGTCCAGTATTTCTCCGAAGGAAGAGTCTTTAATGGTGTCGAAAAAAGAAGAAGTAAAATATGATGATGATAATGATGATGATTATGAAGAAGAAATGAGTGAAACTGGTGTTGAGAGTGAAAATGAGGAAAAGTTTATCGATGCGCCAGAAAATAATGATCCATTATCATCACCATCACCGTCACCATCACCCGAGCCTCATAGAATGTCAAGCAATACGTTTATTAGAACCAACTTTGAACATCCTTTAACTAGGCAATATATGGATCTTTTCATGAAAGACCGTGGAGGAAAATTTACGAAAATCGATCACAAGTACGGTCCGAGGTATGAGGACGGAAATACTTTAATGGTGGGTAATAAAATACTAGATTTTGATAGGAACGGTGATATACTGATCGGTGATAAACGATATGACGGGACCGAAGGACTTTACGAATTACTGTTTATGAGAACACCTGACGAAAACCTGTTCAATGAGGATGATTTAGACTCTTACAAATCTCTTTTAATCGAGTCGAGCGCGCACAAAAAGGGGTATACGTCTGACGGTCCGGTGAATAGAAATACATCCTATAAGTACAGAGGTGTTATTATAAAAATATTCCCTGTACCTAATAAAACAGGATCAGGAATGCACTGGAAATCAACAAAATCCCGCGACATTGTCCACTGGGATGATCCTAACGAGCTTGTGGACCGTTTGCGTTTACTAGTCATGTCCGCCGAGACAGGGAATAATTCTCATACAAATGAGATACTTAACATCGTCGAAGAGTTGAAAGAAGGCGGATTTATAAAAGGTGTAGGAAACAAACGTTTTCAGACATTGTTAAAATGAACGTAGACAAGTTCGGTCGTTATAGTTACACTGGTATGACCATAGATAAATTTGGTCGCCACACGTCAAAAGAAAGGATACGGGGACCTAAAGGTGAGGGGTTTAAATTGACAACTGACGGCAGTTATGATATCGGAAATAAAAGATTAGTCAACGTTTCAGACCCCTTGTCCGAAGCTGACGGTGTTAATTTAAAAACTCTGCAGACACATACCGGTTCTTGTTTAAAACTAAACGATAACAATGAGTTTTATGATGCACAAAATAGACGGATCACTAATACTGGCGATCCAATTAGTGCGGGCGAGGTCGTAACTAAAGGGTACATTGATTCCCGCATCCCTAAAAGACTAGATTCCACTTTAAGTTATTCTTTTCACCAATACAGATTACAAGATTTAGCCGCGCCCGTAACCGACGGAGACGCTGTAAATCTAAAGTATTTAACAGATAATGCATTGACCAGAACCGATGGTACGAATGGGTGGGATTTTAATCATCTTCGACTGACCAATGTGAGTAAACCGCGTGATGATGGAGATGCCGTAAACAAGAAATACATGCACAATAATACGGTTATTAAATCCACCAAGGGTTTTAACTTTTCGAAAAGTCGGTTATTGATGGTAGGATCGCCTATGGACGATTTGGATGCTACTAACGTTGAATATGTCAAAGAGAATTCGTTGCATAAAACGAAAGACGGTAACTATGATGCAAAGTCCCGTAGAGTGATGAACCTCGCTAATCCGAAAGAAATGGACGACGCTGTAAGCAAAAGATATCTCAAGACAATCATAAGTGATCTAGCGTACTTTTTATACAAGTCCACTCATAAAAAAGGTAGGAGTCAGCCTATACCTCCTGAGCAGTGGAAAAATAAAGTGTTAGAGTCAAGTTGGGAGGATCTATTTAACGATGATCACGCTTGATGAATGAATCATTTATAAAATGGTTAGGCGCAAAGCAACATCAAACAGTCGAAAGAGAACTCTTGTGAAAGGAGGAGGTATTTTCGGTTCAGCGGTTAATAAAGCTATTGATTTACTACCTGTAGAACTTCATATACCTGGTTATAATTTTTGTGGACCCGGAACTAAGCTCAAAAAGCGATTAGCGAGAGGTGATAAAGGTGTAAATCCTTTGGACGAAGCGTGTAAAATTCACGATATAGCGTATTCGAAATTCAAAGACTCGGAACGAAGACAACAAGCTGATAGAGAGCTTGCAGAAAGGGCTTGGCAACGATTCAAGGCAGGAGACGCATCTTTAGGAGAACGAGCCGCGGCTTGGACAGTTACGACAGCTATGAAGGCGAAAACCAAATTTGGAGGTGGCCGGAGGCGGCGGCGGAGGAGCTGTGTTAAACGTAAAACCCCCGCCAAAGGTAGAGGATTATATTTGAGACCTTATCCGAAAAGGGGAGGTGGAAAAAAGAAAAAGAGAGTAACTAAAAAAAAACGTCTATCCCGATAAAACCGCTCACCAATTATGAATTAGATTACTACGCCGCTAAGCTAAATGTACCTCACTTTAGAGGTGTGTTCATGCGAGACACTTTACCCGTCAAACCAAGAAAGAACGAATCGGCTATAGTGAATTTGGACTCAAATAGTGGCAGCGGTACACATTGGGTATGTTATATGAAACTTGGAGATAAAGTTTTTTATTTTGACAGTTTTGGTAATCTCCGTCCTCCTGTAGAAATCACACGATATTTAGGGGCGTCAGTGGAAATCAAGTATAACTATAACAGACGACAAAGTTTTGATTCAGTTATTTGCGGACATTTGTGTCTAGAGTTCCTAACTAATGTTTTCCCTTAGCGGAATCGGTCCCACTATCAGTTGCGAGGTTTTCCCACCTGTGGACGTCAGTAAAGGTGACTGGGAAATAGGACTAGTCGGTCTGACCACGTACAATTCGATTCCGAACATCGAGAAGGATATAAATGATAAGTTTTACTATGGAGACGGCAAAGAACTAACTATCCCCGAGGGATCGTACGAAATTGATGACATAGAGGAAGAAATAAAAAAGCATGTACTTATTAGTTTGAAAGCCAACAATAATACGTTGAAGGCCGAGATGAAATGTGCAGAGGATGTCCACTTTGACAAGGAAAATACGATAGCGTCTTTGTTGGGTTTCGAGAAACGGGTGTATAAGAAAGACAAGTTACATGTTTCTTCGCAAACCATTAATATAATCAAAGTAAATTCAATCAGTGTAGAATGTAATATTGCTCGCGGTTCGTATCATAACGGTGAGGAGGGACATATTTTACACGAGTTTTATTTGGCTGTCGAACCGGGGTATAAAATCGTTGTGATCCCCAATCCAATCATTTATTTGCCTGTTAACGTTCAGCGAGTAAGTAACATAAGTGTTCGGCTTAGCGATCAAAACGGAGAGCCTGTGAACTTCAGAGAAGAAATAATATCATTGAGGTTACACTTGAGGAAGCGTCAGGATGGGTCTGGTATTTAGGGAATCGCCAGTTACAACACCGCTCATTATTCAGAAAGAAGCGGGACAATTAACATCGTTCAGCGTGAAATTTCTAGAGTCATTAGGATTCAAAGTGAAAAATGTTCGCCATAGAAAGCGCAGTTGAGTACGAAAACACCGTCACGGGGTACGAGTATCACACGTACAAACCGTATGCGTCGTGTACATTTAAAAATAATGATGAAATTAGAATAGCCGTCAGTCAACAGGACATCATAACCGCCCCGTTTGAAAGCACATTACATATTACAGTAAAAATTAATGGGAAGAAAACAGGGGGTGATGCTGACGTCTCACTAGTCAATAATGCTTTAGCATATCTTTTTGACGATATCCGATATGAGATTGGGGGAATAGAGGTGGATCATACTAAAAATCCTGGAATCACCACCACCATAAAAGGACTTCTTTCAGTACGTGACGTTGAAAAGGATAATTTGAAAAATGCCTGCTGGTTAGGAGCGGGAGAAACGCTAAAAATTGAAAATGATAAAGAATTTACATTTTCTGTTCCACTCAGAATATTGCTCGGTTTTGCCGAAGATTACAAACGGGTGTTAGTGAACGTCAAACAAGAGCTTATCTTGCTACGGTCAGCGTCTGACCTCGATGCTATCGTATCATCCGACGCGACCTCTTGCACTGTAGAGATAACCAGTTTATACTGGCGTCTTCCTCATGTCTCGGTCGTGGATACTTTCCGCTTAAAACTTTTGCGTATGATCGAAAAAGACACGGCCATCCAAATACCCTTCCGGTCTTGGGAATTGCACGAGTACCCGTCTCTGCCAAAGACTACACGACAGTCGTGGACAGTTAAGACGACATCGCAGTTAGAGAAACCACGATATGTAATACTAGCATTTCAGACAGATAGAAAAAATAAATTGTCAAAAGACATGTCTGCCTTTGACAGTTGTAAACTGACAAATGTAAAGCTTTATCTAAACTCTCAATACTATCCTTATGATAACATCCACGGTGATATGACTATATATTATGAAATGTTTTCCAGATTTCAAAAATCCTATTACGGTAGAGACACGTACCCAAGCGTCAGTTTGGACACTTTTAAAAGTACAACACCACTTTACGTCATCGACTGTTCCAAACAAAACGACACAATCAAGTCTGGACCTGTCGATGTGAGGTTAGAGTTTGAGACAAAAGAGTCCATTCCAGATAAAACCACAGCGTATTGTCTCATTTTACACGATTCCCACCTGGTGTACACTTTACTCACAGGTTCGGTGAAAAAGGTCATGTAATCACAGAGTCATAGGTGGGGGGTTAATAAATTCACCGGTGACCGGAGCACTGTTCAGTCTTAAACATGGATCCGTGCGCTGACGATGTGTCTACTTTTAGCTCTGACGACGAGGAGGAGTACTTCCAACTTGATCCTAAAAGACCGTGGAGGGACGATATCGGATGGATTTTTATAAATCTTAAGAGAAGGGGAAATATTGTTCGGAAAATTGAATTTGACGGGAAACCTTTAAAGTTAGACGTGCGTTCTAATGGAAAATTTGATAGGCTAGAAATGGAATTCATCGATGGCGGGGCGATGGAATTAAGTGGGTTTACAATACCGGAAATTGTAGAGAAAACACGCGCACTTTCCAAGTTTACTAAAATGACCGTTTTAATGTACACAGCTTGCGGAATGTGTGACTATGAAGACTTTTGGTTAGACGACAATTGGGATGACGAGATGCGTCCGGCCATTGATTTTAATGATATAGATTTATGCGAAAGGAAATATCTCGATCACATAGTTGTAAAACTTAAAAAGACCATTCCTCCTGATGATTATACAGATAGTGACACAGAGGAGGAGGAGGAGGAGGAGGAAGAAGAAGAAAAATCAGAAGAGACGGGGGAAGGAGAGGGGGGACCTGAGGTAAAGAAAAGGAAGGTGAACTAGGTGATTCCATGTTAGTCGTCAAGATGGCTTCGACAGTTGAGGTTCTGAAGCATAATTTTGCGGTCTGTAGAAATTATGTTCGGAACAAAATTGCGCGTGTAAATGTTTGTAGAAAACATACGTATCCGGATGGATATTCGTGGTTTGTATCGGATGTTGAATCGAGTTTGTTTACCGATAGAATACGTACCGGATACTTTAGCAAAATGTTAAACACACTCCAGATCGATGTAGAAGAAGGCAAAGCGTTGATAGGTACTGAAGATCTAGAGCACATTCTCGACTGTGTAATTCATTATGATCAGTTTGATACAATAGAAGTGTGTCTTTTTACCAGATTCGGAACCAGTGATGTGAAACAGTACGAACTTAAGAGGGGAAATATAGAGATAGAGGTGGATGAATATGTAACTCGTGCGGAAATTATTTTCAAAAATAGATTCTCATTGGCTACAGCAAAAGGAGTGGGGGAAACCAGCAGCCCTGAGGGTTACGACACTGTTAATACAGTTAAATCGGCAAAAACCCTCAGTTGCAGCCATGACGTCGACCAGTGCGGAAGTGGAGTCTCAACCTTTGATTACACAGGAGGAGGAGGAGGTAAGTACGGACACGGACTTGATACGGTTTCCACCGCGTAAGGAGCCTATCGACGCGTGTAAGGGGATTTTCCTAAAAACCGTTAACTTTTTAAATCCGGAACTAACGAAATCCGTGATTGTCGGTATTTTCAAAAACAGGGAAAATAGTCTGGGCGTTTTATTCACGGGGCGAAAAGGATCAGTGTACTGGTCATATGACACGTACAACCGGTTCTCGGTTCAGTTTGTAGATATTAAAAATGCGTTAGAAACTAAAGCTAAACTGTATTGGCGTAATGATGGAGGCGAGGAAATAAAGGTGAAAAACGTTTTTGGAAAACCGTGTGCGTTCCTTAGCGATGGGGAGCATACTTTAACGCTAGATCAAAACGAATGGGCTCAGTTTATGGCCATCCGCCCTATAGTAAACAGGGAGCTTGTCGATCTATTTTACTATGAGTACTTGATCCGTGAATACATTAATACTGTTAGTGTTTCACTCGATGTGACACCACCTGCGGACTTGCCCGAACGTTTTGTCAACCGGTTGTACGACGACGTAACGATTGAAAATGGCAGCCATTGTGGAATTTCACGGGTTCAAGGACAACCATAACCGGTTTATCGTTAAGGAGCTGGCGGTTGTCGGTAAGAATTTTCAAAGTCAAGTCGTATTCAAATCACCGTTTAGTTTTTATTTTTTAAATGAAAAAATGCGGCGCACCGCAAGATGGCTGACGCGTAATTTTCATCACATAAAATGGGACGATGACGGTATCCCGTACAGGGAGCAAGTCATACGTGATTTATGCAAACCTTTTAAAGTAATATATACGAAAGGTCTTGAAAAGGTGAAATTCCTACAGGAGTTCCACCGAGACGTCCGGGAAATCACTTGGGATCGTGGTATTCCCTGTAATGATATACACTGTTTGCTACCTCAGCACAAAAACAGTGATGTGTGTAAATGTGCTCTGTACAGTGCAAAGTCCTTTCAGCATAACCTATAAAAACCCCAGACACGGATTAAAAGTTCTCATTTACGATGGAAACAGCGTGGCAACTACTGTCCCGGGAGCCTAAGGCTCCTGAAGGAGTTATGACCGATAGTTTCATTATGAAATTCAGTCGGTACTTGGATTGGAATTTGCTGTCTGATAACTATGATTTTTCAATTGATATGCTTAGAATGTTTCTTCATCGTGTTGTCTGGGCTAAAATCTTACGGAAGAAACTGTTTTCTGAATCGTTCCTGAGGGAAATGGCTCCCAGTTTTGACACGTCAGCCTGGGAAGTCCTGAGCAGATATCAGTTTCTTTCTGAACAGTTTATTCACGACTTTTCAGACAAGGTGGATTGGGATAATATCGCTTTGTATCAGAGTGTAAGCGGTAAATTTTTAACTGACCACCGGTATTTAGAAGAAAACGATGGGGCCTCTGTGAGTGATTAGTAAAGGGGCGGGAGTGCTCGGCATTCAGTTGAGGGTTCGCCCGTGATGGCTTGAACGGACTTTCAGAGGACCGTGTAAATAGTTGTGTAAGTAGTATACCTCTAAGGGTGATTAGTAAAGGGGCGGGGGTGCTCGGCATTCGGTTGAGGGCACCCGCGTGATGGCTTGAACGGACTCGAGGAGGTTGTAAATAATTGTACATAGTATACCACTGGAGGTGATTAGTAAAGGGGCGGGGGTGTTCGGCATTCGGTTGAGGGCACCCGCGTGATGGCTTGAACGGACGTTCAGTGGTCGTTAAATAGTATTGTAAGTAGTATACCTCTAAGGGTGATTAGTAAAGGGGCGGGGGTGCTCGGCATTCGGTTGAGGGCACCCGCGTGATGGCTTGAACGGCCTCGAGGAGGTTGTAAATAATCGTAATAACTATACAGAGCCTGAAGGGAGGTAGCAATTTGGCATTTGGTTTGGCTACCACCGTAAGTGGGCGTTGTTGGGGCCCCTTACCCCAGAGGTTAGGACTACTGGTGAAGCTCTGGGTAAACAAAAAGAACGCGCCGGGACCCTGTACAGCCTGACCTAACCGGTCTACTGTGGTGTGGAAACCAGGGTCACATAGATTTTAAGAAAATAGGTTAGCGTCTCTCATTCACACCGGGCTGTTCCAAGGAGTAGCCTCAATCACAGGGCGAAGATTAAAGCCCCCCAGAGGTTAGGACTACTGGTGAAGCTCTGGGTAAACAAAAAGAACGCGCCGAGACCCTTACAGCCTGACCTAATCGGTCTACTGTGGTGTGGAAACTTGGGTCACATAATTTTCGGGTGTAGCATTTTTTAAAGGGTTGACTACCATAATAAGCGGGCGAGGGTTGGAGCACCCTATCGTAGAGGATTTGTAGATCTGTAGGCAATGTTAAAAATGAAAAGCAAATGATTAATCTAGTTTACTGTGCTTGGGACTCGGGTCGTTTAGGTCAAGCTGTGATGATTGCGAGAGTAGCGATAACGCTCATTTAAATAGAGGGTCATTGAAAGCGTTGGTCAGTGTGCTCGCAATGATTTCACCAACGGTTGTCATTATCCTAGCGATCACAGGTTGTCTGCTGGCCTCACCTCCAGACAGAGTTGTAAGTATGCTGCGTGCGTGCGTGATGCAAGTCGTGTTTGTGTGTGTGTGTGTGTGTGTGTGTGTGTGTGTGTGTGTGTGTGTGTGTGTGTGTGTGTGTGTGTGTGTGCGTGTGTGTGTGTGTGTGTGTGTTTGTGTAGGTGAGTTTTAATTCTAATAAATCTCTTATCTTTACAGGAGACCAGGATGAATGATTCGTCGGATGATGAAGAATTGTTGATGGCTGTGCAGAGGGTTGAGGAGCAACGGTCGCCGTCCGTGATTCGCCCTCAGAGTCCAACGGGGTCTCCCGACCCATTTGAATTCCCTACCCGAAACCCATATAGGCGATTAGATGGAATGAGCCTGGGAGGTCTCCATAGAGGAACACGACCAAGACAGGCGCCCTCTCCAGACATGTTTGCATCTCCGGAGGCAAGACAGGAGGTGGTCGGAGGAGCTATAAGACGCTCTCCGCTGCGGGACATCGGGAATCTTCCTCGTAATGTAAGCAAAATAATTAAGAAGGTAAATCTATACTGTTGTATATATGTTTTTTACATCCCCTATATATTACAGGTTGATCTTCAAAAAATTTGTTATAGCGTGTGTTAACAAATAACTTTACAGATTGTGTTTTTTCCAGACTAACGGTTCATCAGCTGCTGCTACTGCGGGTCCGTCTATCAGCACCCGACCCGAGACTCCCTTACGTAGAGTGCAGCATACACCTACTCCGCAGAGAATGCAACAATATGGCACGCTCGAGAATATGACACCTGACCCCATCGGCTTCCCTCTTAGACAGACTCGAAGGAGACTGTTTGACCGCATGCCACCGGTGCGTATTTTTCGGTTAGGGGTTGAAATATATCCAGTCTTGGGATTTTAATAACCGGTTGATTTTAAGCGTCATTTTGTAACCATTTTGTTTTTACTCCAGACTGATGCGGTGTATGACGCGGCCCTCCTATCTCTCCAGAGAGCCGTGAGAGCTGTGGCGACGCATGAGGTGCGGAGTCGTCTGTGTCGCTGGAGTGTCTGCCAGCTATGTCTGCGTCAAATTGACGGACTTTATTCTGGCGGCGACACGGCGATTGGGGAGCATTTGCGATCAGGCAGTTCAAGGGTGGATGAATTGTTTCGAGTAAGTTTACCGATAACTACTAACATCCATGTCCTGCATCATCCGCTTCAATGTGTTTTATATTAAATTACATGGATTTTCTCTTCATTTTTAGAGCGAGACTGCGATATTCCCCCCATGGCAGAGTCAGGAGGCAGTCAACATCCTGACCGAGTGGATGGGCATTCTAGCCGGGGCATTGGGGATGTTAACATACTTTTACATCGAAAGTAGTGACCAAGAACGCTTGGCTCTTGCCCCCAGTATCTTTATTGAGCTATTTAACCGCCTTAGTATACCCCTAGGCACGGACAGTGAGACTATGTCTCAACTGGCTGAAAGCCGGGGGGTTACAGGATACAACCGGCCCCAAATGACGACAACGCCTATTGATGAATTTTCTCCGGTAGAAACGTGTAGGGTATGTATGGACAGGAGACCGACAGTTATGATCAGACCTTGCGGGCATGTATTCTGTCGATCATGTGCACTGCAAGTTTACGTCTGTCCTGTCTGTAGGGGCACGGTGTTGGGGCGGCAGCAGCTATATTTTTAAATTCAGTAGATATAATTAGTAGACTTAGAGTTTAATATTTTTATCAGGTTTTTAGGTAACTTTCAGTATGTTACATCATTTAACGGTTTTTAACCTTTGTAACCTTAGATTAGATAAGTTCAGTTCACTTTAATTACATTCTCAAAAACTTTGAACTTTCCTCATGTTACATCAGTCTATTACGTAAATTCCCCCTCTACCCCGGCTGAACCGGTCATAAAAGCCGTCCCACCACACAGCCGGATATCAGTATCACCTCGTCAGCCCTAGGAGTCAGAAGGCCTGCGATTCCCGTTGCTGTTAGACTGTTTGGACTTCTCCTAACTACTACTACATTGTAAGTAACATGTGATTTCTCATATGCATGGATTGGGGTACATGCTTCTCTAACAAGTTAATTTTAACGCTTTCTATCCCTTATATTTTGTGTGTATGTGTTTATTTGTGAATGTCTATGCATGTACGTGTGAATATATTTTCATGTAACCTGTTCATATACTTAAAAAATCTGTTCGGTGTTACAGATCATGTCTCTCGAAGCAAAATTGGCTGCCCTATCAAAGCCGTCCTCCAAGACGATCAGCATCAAAGACCTGGTGGGGAGAGGAGGATTCAACATAGTCGGCGCCAGGAGGGTGGTGACCCGATTTGGCACCGCCGTCGTTTTGGACATCATCTCCGGTGATCCGACTGAAACATCGTCAGTGTTCCTTCCTGCACGATTTGCCGATCTTCTCAGCGATGAAGACCTACAAGCCATCATCAGAGACTCGTACACACTAGAAATTACACAAGAGCAGACTGCCGCTGCACCCAGTATCAATATTTGTAAAAAATAAAACCTAATAAACCTGTTATAGTACTCGCTACATCACTTGTCCTAATTTATCCTTTCAGATCTTAGTTCGTATTTACTCTAGAATACTGTTTAGAAAGTGTAAAAGTATCATGTGATCACAGAGGCTATCAGAGGGGTTCACTTTGGGTAAAAACCAAGATCTTGGTACAATTAAACAAAGGTATCTGACTAGTAGACCATGGTATAACATATAAGCATACGGGAGAAAACTCCCAGGGTGTATGACAATATATTATATGTTGGTAACACTGCGAGGAAAATCGCAAATGTAAAGAACACTGGAGAACAGTTGGTAGTGCTGTGGAGGGTACGGGAGGAATCTCCCAGGGTGTGACAATATATTGGCAACACTGTGAGAAAAAGTAATGAAGATGGTCGTGGATATCCACAAAACATGATGTAATAATAGCTGTAGACTATACTCTACATACACATAAGTTGGCAGCACTGGGAGAAAAGGTGGCAGACTTCACATGGACGCCACCATGACGTCAAAGGCGCGTCAAAACACACGTATGTTCGGAAAACTTAGGATAGAAAACGTGCTCACATGGACGCCGCCATCTTGATGGGTATATAAGTTGGTAACACTGGGAGTAAAGGCGGGAAAACATATATATGACGATATATTGTATGTTGGCAACACTGTAAGAAAGAAATGGAGGCGGTCCTGCTACGTGGTTGTTCACAAAACGTGACATAATATATAGCTGTGGTCTACACTCTATATACACGTAAGTTGGCAGCACTGGGGAAAAGGCGGCAAAATTCACATAGACGCCGTCATGACGCCAAAAGCGCGCCAAAACACACATGGTCGGAAATAGATAGGCTAGAACACGTGCTCACATGTACACCACCATCTTGATGACGTCAACAGCCCGGAGAAAAGGCGGTAAAATTCAAAAAGCGCGCCAAAACACACGTGGTCGGAAAAAGTTAGGTTAGAACACGTGCTCACGTGGGCGCCGCCATCTTGATGACGTCAAATTCCCGCCAAAACACACGTGGACGCCACCATCTTGATGACGTCACCGATCACGTGGTCAATCACGTGAAAGGTCAAGTTCAAGGTCATTTTGTCCTATACTCCCAGCAGGACTACTCACATATAACATGCTGAGTAGAGTTAGGAAACGTTAGGAAACGTCAAATCGTCCTTCTCCGCGATACAAATTTGCTATTTGTCATCCATTCTGCGCATGCCCAAACTCTTCTGCTCAACCCTTTTTTCCTCCAAAAAAATATATTACCAATATATATTCAATAACAGCACATAACAAAGCACATAAAAGTTAATCATAGGCTTTCTTATAGCGACTAAGCCTACGCACAGGCAATCTGCCCATGTAGGCTTATTTCCATGATTTTTTGTTTTAGTTGTAAGAAAAAAGTGTATATACAGCGTTCATTTTATATTATATTTGTATTAATTTATGTACTTTCTGGAAATAAACAAAAATTTTAATTTGAATTTGAATTTGAGAGTAGGGGTAGAGAATGTTACTGAAGCCTTAGCATGGTATCTACGGAAGTGTGCAGCTTTCGCCGATAAGAAGGAGTCCGCTGATTTTACAAATCAAAGTGCAAGAACCGCAAAGCGCTTCACTGTCACTACCTGCCCTGCCCTCTGTTATATATCTGCCAATTTTAAAAGGTAGAACAACTTCAAACACAATTTGACGCTGTATTCGGGTGAGACGCTTCCGATAAATATTGTTAAGATCACCTGCAAATACTTTAGGCTTTAGATGTGTAGACCAGTGTTTCTCAACCGGTGGTACGCGTCCCACTGGTGGTACGCGAAGGCTTTTCAGGTGATACGCAAGATATTGAAAAAATAGTACAAAATGAAATACTAGGTTTACGAACGAACGCTGTCCCGTCGATCAGTAAAATCGCACTGAATGCCTTAACTTTTACAGTATGTGTTTTGATCATAATATGTCAATATCGAACCATATTTCAGGAAATATTGTTACTCTTTCATTTTAAGAATAATTCCTTTTACAAAACATTTTTGCAGTAAAATGTTCTTTCCTCCACTAAAATATACTACTAATATGCTCAAATGTAAGATTATTGGTGAAAATACAGTATACATTGACTTTGAATGTTTGTTTATAATTTTTCAACACAGTACAAAAAAAATATAAAGTTCCAAATAAAAACAGCGATTATTTTTCCCCGTGTACCTAGGCATTTTTTCATATTAACGAAATTCATATTCAAATTCATAAGTTTTTTTTTTGTTTTTTTTTTTGACAAATTGACTATAAAATTAAACAGAGCTGAGATGAACAAGTAATATGTTAAAATGTTCTTATAATCAAAATACGATCAAAAATGTACATTGACAAGTAAAATAAAATAAATCTAGCCAGAAAAAACCGCCAAAGGGTAACTATAAACATTGTTGGAGGGGTTCCCTCAGTGGTGGGAGGAGGGGGGCCCTTGCGATGGTACGCCAAAATATTGTAAACGTGATAGGTGGTACGCGGGCGCCCAAAAGGTTGGGAAACACTGGTGTAGACGCAACAGCAGAGAAAGGATCAACAAGGGTTTCTTTGGTCTTTGGGCACCTAGCGTAAGCTATCAGCTTACCAAAATATATATGAGGAACGTATTTTATCCTGCTCCTATATTTTATTTCGTGTTTTTTTGTTCTATTAACTCCCATTCGGTACCCGATATCGATTATTCAATTTGTATTTTTCACTTTTTTTGCTGTTTAGGGTGAGCAAAAGAACGTAAACGGGTATTTTCAGACATTGGTAGGCACTGTTTACGCGAATAACTAGAGGCAGATTTGCGCTGTATGTATGAATAAGGACCTTTAATGTCACCAGCGTTCCCAAACCAAAATGGTTCCCTCAGACATATCAGGTACCAGGAGAATACTGTTTAGTGATATAAAACCAAAAACAATTATCAGTAAAATATTTTAGACATAAGCTTAAGTAAACATGTCTAAGAATTAAAAGGCAGATGTTTCTTCAGCAAGAGACTTATTTTCTATATTGATGCTTCAAAGTTATATAATCTTGGAAAATGAGTATTTCATCATGAGAATCAGACGACTGGATTAGTCTCCTGAGGAGCGAAATGATTAAATTTCCCCTGAAGTGAATATCTGAGGAGTTGTTACTCTCTTGGTATTTTACAATCCTTAAACTTAATTCCAAGTGTTTATATCGCTAATGAATATGCTTTGCGTACAGACTGGTATATTTACCACCCCTTATAGTATTCCCCTGCCTATTGTGATTTATTTTAATCGGTCATTAAAAAGGTGATTTATTGAAAAACAAATAAATAAATGTTTCCATGATTTTGAAGGTTAATTGTTGTGATGCTTTAAAAATAACTTCACATGGTTTTATGTTCTAAATCATTATCTAATTGATTGTTTAAAACGTCTCCATTGTTACTCTTATAATAGTTAGCCATGATTTGAAATTTTGCACATTGAACAAAACACTTTAGGAGAAAATCAAAAAGGATTATAAGACGCAATAAACCAAATCTACAACAGCAATACAAGTGTAAATTGAAATAAGATTCTAGTAGAAAGCTAGTCGGGAACGATATAATGGTAGTGTAATGTGCTTGCCATGAAATGCTATTGTGCTGAAATGATAGACTGCTGTAAATCTACTGCGGCAACAACGTTGCCTAGTGCGGCAACAACGCTGCCTCGTGCGACAACTCTCGCAGCGGCGATGACGTAATATTGTCCCGAGACCTCACCACCCTTGTTGCAGACTAAATTACTAAGTTTAACAGACACAACGTTCTAGTTCTCAAGGGGATAGAGTAACTAAGAAACTTAATGCACATACAATTGTATTGTTGGATAAGAAAGGTTAAAGAAATCTGGAATACATGATGGGTTTTGAAAAAGAAAAGCAAAGGCTAAAACAGTGCTGTTCGTGATGAATGAGAACAAAAACATAATATATAGTTTTTTTTGCTGTACGTAAAAATAATAATTCATTTTAAAATATAATATATTATATATACGGTATGTATACTTGTACTAGGTTTAAAGGAATGTAATTCCACTTACACACCATCTAGTATTCCAATATTCCCTCTAGTATTCCGAAATTTAATTGAACGTATAGTGTTAATAAGAAGAAAATAGTGATTTTAGAAAAGGAAATACGTATACGTAATATCGTAAAATAGACCGTCTATGATTTTATAGTTCCAGTCACAACCTAACTTTGATTATGGACGGAAAAAACTTTATATTATTATTACCTTTAATGAAACCAATTTAAACTAGTTTTTAATATAACAAATAGTTTTATATGAGCTACTTAATAAAAAGAACAGAAACAATTTTACATAGCGAATATACAAAAAAATTAGTTTACTCAGGTATTGGCAAATCAAATCTGGTTTTAATATAAAAAATAAAGTTGTAACTTGACTATTTAAGCCCATTACTACACTAAACCCGAAACCCGATCTAGAGCCACCACATAATAAAAGAATATAACTGTGCTGACTCTTTTCATTTATAATTTTGTTGATAGAGAGACTGTATGCTCTTATGCGATGAGCATACAGCATCGCTGTCTGTTCCATTATTTTTCTTCATGGCCTTACGTTGAGCTAAGTTAATGATTTTTATGTAAATATCAAATTATAACCGCTTGCTATAGTCAATATTCGAGAAAAAGTTACCAAATAACCAACTACGGTTCCGTTGAGTAAATAGGTAATTATTATTGCTTGTCGGACAAAATCAAACAAATAGTACATTAAAAACCAATCTTGCACAATATTATAACTGTTATTTGTAATCCAATGTTAATTCAACTCTGATTAAAATATTTATTAGTTAATTTGTACTATCTGTAACGAGTATTAATTTTATTTACAGACATTCATTACTTTTTGTGTCTACTGTCAATCAGAAAATGAGAAACTAATATTGTTAAGTCGGCACTACCCTTAAACTAATTTTGTATTATTAAATAAATTTATGTGTTTTATTAAAACATTAATGATTAATCAAAAGATCCTGGTCCGATACAAAAAGTTAGGTTTCTCTATTAAATTTGGATAGTATTACAGTGTTTCTGTTATTACGATCTTTCACATAGTTGATAACTTATACCTACCAATCAAGGTGCCAATCACAGAAATTAAACGACTCCATTTCAGGAATAGTGTCTTTGTCAATAAATATTGATGCTGATGAAATGTTTTGCCTCGTCTTACAGCACATAAATCAGAACCCTTTTTAGGATTATGATGACATGACGATTTAATTTATGACATTTTCAACCGTAACTGCACCTATTTGAGTGAATTTGATATAAAAAAAAATTACCTATACCAACAGTTGTTAAGGTCCATAAAGTATGAACAATTTTATATTCAAGTAGTTTACTAGGCCGTTTTTTCTCACGTAAGAATATTCATCAACGTAGGTTATAGTTTAACGCAATAACAGCTGCCCCAAGCTTATTTATTGCCTCATAGCAATGAGCAATTGAGGTAAACATTTAGAACGCCCGGAGATATCTGGCCACAGTATTAGGACTAATGCGTATGATTTTCAAATCTGACGCCCTACTGCAAGTTGTTTATAATGAGCAGATCTATGTCTGGAAGCTATTTTAGTGTGTCACTAGAGGACACACGCTGCTCCGCAGCTGTAAATTTTGGTACTAAGACACAAAATCAACTCAAATCAAATAATTCTTCATTTACAAAATTAATGTTACATGCAATGGATCTTTACAACTTCAATGTGACTTGCCCGACATTTGCCTAAGTTGAAAAAGAGTTTCATATAGCTGGGCCCGGTTATGTTGGAATTTCAGAAAACCAATTAAACCACGATTTATTACCAAGTTGGTAATAATTTGTTCCACGAAGGAAAACGTAGGACTTTCATGAGATATTCTGTACTTACGTTTTGGGGACAGCGACATGTCACCCCGGCACATACGACTTTACAAACTAACTATATACCATGCTAAAATTCCCTCGTTGCAGACCTGCATACTCAGTGAATTTCATCTGCCAAAGGACAGTTCAAGCCAACAAAGCAAGATTTGACGTGTTTTTGTAAGCTCCACAAGATTAACATGGGGAATGTGTATACATCAGATTTGCTGCCATCAAAATGGAAATTTCGGGGATTTTAGACTATTATACATTAGATCTCATCTAGATGAAGACATAAACCAATTTTTATGAAGAGAATATGTTGAGAAATAAGCAAGAAAGAGAATTTTACTTATTACCCATAAGATTAACATTGGGACGACGTACTGTGTTTACCACTTTCAATATCTCGGTAACCAATGGACATAGACCAGTGATTCAAAATCCTAAATTGTTATTTTTTAACTGAATTCAATGGTGCCAACACAAATTGGATAAATTTTGTTTTTCTATCTAAAAAATTCAAAAACCCACTATTGGGGGCTTATCCCCCTTACCCCCCTCCCGGTGGTCCGATCGGGCTGGTTCACGAATTCGTCCAATTGATTACCACTTTAGACATCTGTATCAAATTTCATTAATATCAGACCATAAACGGACTCAGAAAAAGAAAACCTAATTTATATATATATAAGATTTGTGTTGTTCGGAATTCGGCAGAGTGCTCCAGGTACGTCCGATCATAATAATCAATAGCTCAAATGAAAGCTGGTATTTCACTGAAGGTTCTTAGCATATAGAAGGTTCTAAAACATATAGAATTTCTTAATTAGAACTGGGGAAATATAGCTTCAATTGAATTCATAATTCGGAAAATAATCAAATTTATGTTTTTTGGTCGAGTAATAGAGTATATTAATGAATGCCGATCCTTGATGGCAAATCTTTGCGTGCATACCTTTAATTTAAGACCTTATTTATGAAAATCGGTCGAGTAGAAGAGCCAAACAGACTCGGAAAAGGAAAACAAATTTTTTTGTGTCTTTCGGAATTCAGCAGCGTGCTTCAGGTACGTCCGATCTTAATGATCAATAGCTGAAATTGAAGGTGGTATTTCGCTGAAGGTTCTTAGACCAAAACATACAGATTTACGTAATTAGAACCGGGGAAATATAACTTAAATTGAATTCAAAATCCCGGAAATAATAAAATTAATGTTTTTTGGTCGAGTAATACAGTAGATAAACGAATGCCGATGCCTAATGGCAAATCTGTGCGTGCATACCTTTAATTTAAGACCTCAATTATGAAGATCGGTTGAGTAGAAGAGCCAAACGAACTTGGAAAAGGAAAATCATATTTAACTCCCATAAGAAATGTAGAGGTAGGAGGTTACTTTTGTGCGTAATTCGAGTAATACGGCAGATAAATGAATGCGGATGCTTGATGTCAAATCTGTGCGTGCATACCTTTAATTTCAGACCTCAATTATGAAAATCGGTTGAGTAGAAGAGCCGGACGGACTGGGAAAAGAAAAACCAATTTTTTTTAATATATAGATTTATAAAATTGTTGTGAGGAAAGCCGCGGGTAACATCAAGTATGTCATAATAAATCCAGGTTCACAGAGATTCATAACTAGAAACCAGAAAGAAACATTTGGTTTAAGTGACACAGGATAGTACGCAAATATCAATATATCTACAAAAATTACAGCCATTTTGAAACTGATTAAGAAAAGTGAGTCCTGTTTCCATGAAAATACTTGGAGTAAAGATCTTTAAAATTATGCAAACAATGGTATATATTTGAATTTTATAATTCAGAGACTCGAACCTGTGACCTTCCGTTTTCGGCCCCTTCATTAAAAATTAATTAAAAAGTATTTCTACGCGTTTTTTTGGACAATGTAGTGAGCAATTAGTTCACAAAATCTTCTTATATCTATTAGTTTCGGATTAATTTGAGTTACCTTAATTAAGAAAGGTTGTATAGGGATTTCCAGGACTACTGCATCAATTATAAAAGAAGAAAGTCTATAAAAGGTTCAAGACATTCTGAAGAAAAGTCAGCCTTGGTGTATCCAGAGGCTGGCGGCAAGGTTGGCAAACACAGATTGATTGACCCCTTAAGGGAATGAGACTTTTCAACGAGGTAGTTTAGCTCTTTAAGGTTCAAACGATTTGATAGATAGAAATTATTTGAGAGAAACAGGTTTTCGAAATTGAAGTTCCATAAAAGTAAAGGTACATGAATAAAGAACACTTCAAATGTTTAGAAATATAAATCCACAAATATCTTTACTATATTAGAATTCTGTTAGAAATTAAAATCGCCCCAAAGATCCGAAGATTATAAAAGGTATCAAGTGTCACATTTTATCTAATTCTACTAATACAGGGTGTTTTATTTTAACACAGCCCATTTTTAAGATTGAATAATGCACATAATAATGTGAAATGAGTATTGTTTTATGGATCTTTACATTTTATGCAGCCTATTATTTAAGTTTGATCACATTTTGTTTACTTTATGTCCTCAAACAATCTGCCACTGGCATTTGTATGAAGTTATGTTCTCTCCATCAAATTCCCGAATATGTGTTGCAAGGTACCTCTTTGAATTTCTTGCATTAAACTGGTAATGTTTGTTTTGAGGAGCTGAATATCCTGTGAACTGCTTTCATATGCCTTACATTTTATGTATCCCTAAAGAGAATAATACAGTGGAGTCAACTCTGGGGATCTTGGGGAAAATAATTCTTCACTGATAAAATAAAATTTTGGGTTGCGTTAAAAAAAACACCCTGTATAATAAAATTGAAAGTTTGTGAGTTTTTTTTGTTTTGTGGTCATCACGCCTAAGCCACCGAACTATTTCACCTGATATTTAGTAGAAAGGTAACCTATGGTATGTGGTAACATGTGGGCACATTTTCATTGCTTAAAGTTCCTTTAAATATGTTTGATGAGCTTCTAAGTTAAATAAAAGTATCCTAGCTGAAGAAAATAAACAAAACGATTCCAAATTTAAACAGATATGGGAATTTCATGAGGTGATCGTAAAACGTTCTACCTTCGATAGAACTAATTGACACAACAGGAACTTTTTCTTAAGTCAGAGATTATTTGAGAATTGTTTTGTACCTACCTAAGCCACGTAACTTCTTGCTATTTAGGCTGATTACAAACGAATAGCCGAGTTTACAGTACACTTTACTCTGCTCTCATAGACCTAAACAAACACAAGATTTG
This sequence comes from Flexamia atlantica, assembly GCA_035578135.1. NCBI lineage: Eukaryota > Metazoa > Arthropoda > Insecta > Hemiptera > Cicadellidae > Flexamia > Flexamia atlantica. The sequence continues at coordinate 690,288 of JAQJVK010000042.1, read as the reverse complement.
TTTGCACCCATACGATAGAGGTAAACATTCACAATATCCCACAGGAAGAACTGACATTTATACGTAACTTGATTTATCTTGTATGACTACATTATGAAAGTAGTAAATCTTTGAAAAATTTAAAACATCAAACTATATATTAGGGGCGTATTTATTAGTTAATCAAGACGCTAAACAAAACGCAATCGAAACTTTATTTCTATATACAGAAACTATGTTTGTATACAGGTAAATAGAAGGATAATATGTAATAAACTAATAGAAATCCTGACGTCACCTAAATTACCTTGCTTGGAATATTTGCCCTTTTTTATAAAAAAATTTAATGACAGGAATTTATTGTCTTCATTCAGTAAGGAATTCCATCATCCGATTCTTCCTTTACCAAGTTTATTTATCTCGAAAACCCTGTGATAAAATTTTCATTTCTCAGGAGCAGCAAGGGGCTCAGACGACAAGGGTTTCGAATGATCACAAACGTAAAACAAGCTACATTGGTTTCCTACGGCGAATGGAAATTGCCAGGGAAAGTGAGATCCTTAGTGTTGTTTCGTACACCGTTACATAACCATTCCTACCTTCAAGCAGTTTCCTTTTTCCCTCTTTCCTTTGTTTATAAAGATCCATAAAAATGCATTTCCACGAGTGCATAATATGTGTACTGAATTAAAAATCCGTTCCTTTTAATATGCTTTACTGTGACTTTATAACCGTACTTAAAGTCAAAAGTATGATTCACTCAGGATCAAATTTTACGTGAATCTTTATAAGTAATACGATGTGCTCCACAAGCATAATTTCTCAACTATTCTTGATGCAAGCGGTTTGAAATGTTTCCAAATGTCAACGAAAAAACGCAGGAAACCTCATTGGTATAATTTCCTAGTTAAATCAGTCAACCTTCATAAGAATATAAATGTTAACAACTGTTTATTATAATTAAATATATAATTGGTATTTTTGTATAATGATTAATTGGTAATTATTGACATTTATCTTGTTAATAACACTACAGTTAATATATCAAAACATAACGTTTTGATTGATTTCCATATCCAAAGTTCAGTGTATATTATTTTACATTTAGATTTTCATAATAAAATAGGAGAAACACAACAATGCACTATGACTGAAAAATAATTCAATACAACCTTAAAAATGTTAATGCCATTACTTAACAGCCTTCTAAACAATGTATATAGAATATTTTGAATGTTTTATGTATGTATGTAGTATGTACCAATTTATCAAAGTAATCTGAAATTTAACGTTAGAGGGGTAACAATCCGAGCTATGATTGAAAAAATTCCTATCCGGCTTAATAAACTTCAAGTTTTTCAATCACCAACAATCATACTTCAGCAAAATACGCAGTAGAACGGTGTGCCTCAAAACGTAAATCTAGCCAACTTCCCAAATATATATTTTAATCAAATTAAGAACACACGTTTATGCGGTTACTAAAATAAACTGTAGACATTAACTTAGAAAATTATGGGCACTTATGGTCCGTATTGCATTTGAGTGAAATTAATATACTGAAATTAATTAATACATCTAAAAAATTTAAACGTGCACCCCTCACGTAACTTTACCATATACAAGGGTAAAAAGAAGCATAACAAGTGTCCACTGCACTCCCTATCAAATATACGATTCCCGTCATCTTCCATTCAAGCCGGCTACAATATAAGAAAGCACTCCCACCAACACAGAATAATTTCAAGCCCTCTCTGAATGACCTTCACGTTAGACTCGTTGGTCAACGCCGCAAAATTCAATAAACGTATTCTACCAATAAAACAGTACTGTTAGCTATCAAGTTTTTATGACTCACGGGTCGTTGAGATGATGAATTTACTGCAGTAATAAAAGTGTTATTCTTTTGTCTGTGAACTCATATGCATATGGTTTAATAGCTGAAACAAGAAAACTGCATCAAAGCTGTGTGTTTTAAAATTTTTAAGTGTCGTGCAGCAATGTTCAAACATAGTTGTAGCATGTAAATTTGACTAAAACATAAATAAATAAATAAATAAATGTATGAATAATATATAGGCATGTATTATATATATTTCATTTTAATGATTGTATATTAATATATATTTAAGTGTAAAATATATTTTTTTAATGTTTTTATTTATTCTGATTTTTACTGTAGTAATATTTGTGATTTTATTTGCAACAGAATATTTTTACCAGTATTTTTATACATACATAATAGTTTTGAATGTCATTGGCCATGACACAAAAATTAATGCTTGCTCTTAACCAAGGTTAACCTTTTGTCTCAAATAATAAATATATAATAATCATTTGGATAATCTTAAATCAAAAACATATTCACAGACTAATGAAAATGTACAATCATTTATATATTGCATATGTTTATCTATTAATATGAATCTTTTCATTTTATACCATCCTCCGACAGGTAAAAAAACAAAATTCAATTCGCCAACATAATGTGAATCAGTTATGAATTCTTACCTAAGATTTATCAATTCGGAAAATTTTGAATCGGAAGAGGATCAAATAAGTAAATAGAATGTGTATTCGCTTGCGGCTCAGGTTGCTTCTGATGAATATGCGAGGACTACTGAGAACGGTTTGCGCACTCAGCGTTTCCTGTTCTTGGTAATGCTCTTTGTGCCTTTGGTATTTAAATGGACCGGATTTTTGTATATACTCTAGTCTTCTATTTTACTATAAAATTGATTTTTTTCGCCTAAAGCTAATATTTTTAGTGAGATGTATGGATTTTATATCTAATAATTCATCAATAAATGATTTTAAAACTGATAACACATTTATTGATTGACAATGTTAATTCTAATCGCTTTCTGCGTTCAAGCTGCGGGATGGATAGTTTTAACTAGAAATATAATGTGGTCATAAAACTGTAATATCAAAGAAGAGATAAATATCAGGGGAACTTTTTTTGGCTAAATTTAAAACATACTTTGTTGAAAGCTGCGATACATCTTCATCTTCCGGACGCAAATTGTTACTTGGCTCTAGGAATGTCGGATTGGACTATCGAAAATGAGTCATAACCTGCGGAAACAGGAGTGGGTTAATTATTTGTTTAAGGGGGAGGAAACCCAGGTTTATTACAGTAAGTACCCAAGTTGAATCCATTTGAGTTTGAAATGGCCAATAACAGAAGTTTGACTTAATATCATTTTTTTATGTAGAACCAAGAACAAGTTCTAAGTTGTTAAGAAACAACGTTAACTATTTAGTTGTAGGACCTATATGTTACTTTCCTAATCAAACTAATCGGTTATCAATAAATTTTTTTCAATTTGGAATTGTTAATAAGTACATTTTACAACAAATTTTTAGGTTTTTAAATTCTAGAAATTTAAATTAGAAAACTGTTACATAAATGATCACATAAATCAATTTATGTAATAAAAAAATCCAACCGATACGTGCTAACAGTAAATTAACTAAACTAATAGTTCTAAAATATTCTAATGTACATAATATATTTAGAACATAAAATTATATTCTAATGTACATAATATTAAATCTATAAATGAGACTTTCTCTCATGTAATATTTCAACCTACTTTCTATACATAACATATATATTTCCCCTATTTTTTTAATAAGCAGTTTTAGTTATTCTCCATGCACTAAAATAAAAATGAATCGTAAATGAAATATGTTTCCACTATCTCGATATATACTGTATAGTCGTTAACGTTCTGTCCCTCTTCTGACCTGAGTTGGTTCGGACAGTTGCCGCTAGAGTTCTCACTCTGTTAGTCCAGTGTACAATCTTTGTCGACAAACACGATTTGTTTTCCAAAGTGGTCTATAAATAATAATCATATATTAAAACAATCTTTTTATGACCTATTGTTAAACGTTATTGACGACCATGTATGCTTAATTTATATTATATATTTGATTTATGTTTGTATACATGGAAATGTAAAATTGGTACTATTTTCTTAAAAAGGGCATTTATGTTTTTATTAAATCAATCGTCATTAAGGAATCAAAAGGTTTCATTTGCTCATTAATTTACCTAAGAATTACAATATTTTTTCAACTTATTAGTTGTATCTAGTTTATTACAATTTCATGTTTTATTTATTTTTATTATTTAAGTAAATTCTTGTTATATTGTATTATTCGTTCAAAACATCTGTCATATATAGGCTTTATTATCAATAGTAGGATTTAAATAGACGATACGCCATGCGTTTATTGTTCTGACAAATACTTACATGACCAGTGAATGCAATTGTGTTGCTATGGTCTAAAAAAAACGATTTATTGTGTTATTCAATAGTTCTGAAATGTAATGCTGTATATTTTTTTGAATATCTGGAAAAAATTCAATAATATTCGTTAGGTAGCCACCTATAGATTTATAGCCTTTTATTCCATAAGTTCACCACCAATTCTGATAGAACCTTTAATAATGCGTACCCAGATCATTAGCAAAAGAGGAGTCTAGTACTTTCCAAATTCTTTGTTATAGTAAAAAAATTTATTTTTAAGCTTTGGCTGAATACAAAGCACCTCCATAATTTGTCAAAGCGTTTGGTTATGTTTGACCTTAATCGTTTAACCCTGGTCACCAACCTAATCACCAGAAACGAATTTCTTTATTACGTAGAAAACATTGCGCTAGGAACATTTACCGTAGTTATACCACATGACTTCTGGCAGCTAGAGCAGGCTATAAACGACCGGCAGAGTTTACTCTGTTCACATAGACCAAAACCAACAAGAGATTTGTTTGTGCAGACACTCAGAGCAGAGGCAAACATTGACAGCCTCCAGCACGACGAACCCATCTACTTACCCACCTTCTGCCATATGATTTCAATCTACCCAAAGGTTTTTATTTGAATCTCCCATACATTGTACAAAAAAAATAGGGTGAATGAAGATGTCGTTCATTAATTAATTGCAAGGTCAGATTGACTTTACTCAAAACGAGATAGTGTTCTAAGGATTTATTAATACTAATTCATGTCTTTTGCCAACCAATTTACCAATTTAGAGCTTAACACTTTTATAAGGCATTAATATTTGTAAGGATTATTTTTCTGTTATCATTTGTTTTCATTCAGTGAATTTTTAGTTTGATAACATTAATTATGCGTAAGCCTTTCAATCAAGAGCGAACGGTGACAAAACAAAGTCCATACTAGCTATTCTAGTTAAAATTGTATCCTAGTTTAGCAATAAATCAAAGGAAAAGAGGGCTTTAATACCGCCATTGATTTTTACTCTCCTACATAGTTTCCCATAATAGATGTGATAACGTTCAATTTAAAAGTCAAAGTATTATGATTATTACGCCTAATTATATTTTAATCAAAAACCTGCATTCTGCTATAACACGTTCTACCTATTAGCTAAATAATGACGGTTGCTAAGAACCCTGCCAGCTAGTAATCAGTTAGTAATAATGTAAAGATTGTCCTGAAACATACGTGAAACCAACAAAACTATATAAAATAGCGTGGAGCTTATAAAATATAGTGTGAATCATTGGATGTTATGTTTTAAGATATTGTTATATTGAAACATAATGAACGCCATAAAACATTCTTATCAGGTAATACTCTACCTATTTACATGCAATACAAAATCGTAATTTAAAGAAGATGAATATATTTTAAATGCTTATAAATATGGAGATCATTCTTCATGAATTTATTTCGAGGACACATTCCGTGTATGCATAAATATAGGAATTCAATAAAACAAAGGGATTTCAGGAAAAGCTTTGGTATTAAATGTTCATGATTTATAAATAGCTCTCTTTTGGAAAAGGATCTCAAAATAAGTAAATGGAATATGTATAAGCCTGCGGCTCAGTTCCCCTGTGATGAATACGCCATGACTTCTTAGAGGGTCTCGCGTACAGCGTTCCTTCATTCGTGGAAAAATTTGGCTTTTATTAAAGTCAAATTAAGGTTACATTTATTGGTGCACGGTTATGTGCATCACATGGACACAATTTTCTTTAGTTACTGTTTCATAATCTTTTATGTAATACAATTTTAACATCATAAGTTAAATACGTAGGCCTACCAGAAAAATCTACCTTGTTGGATTTGGTGCAGTGACTTTCGTATCGTACATGGGAAAACTATTAAATTTTTATCATTGTAACCTAGAACTATAATTTAATAGCCAAACAGTTTCAAAAATTAACAATAAAGTATAACATTTCGTCGATTATGACCATGAGTGTATCTATAGTTAGAGTACAGTCATTTGTTATGGGACTGTAAAGTTTGATATCTGTAAAGTTTAGAGAAACAACATTACAAATAACGATAAAAATTAATTTTTTGGACTATTTTGTTATTTTTTTACACTATAAAAACAAATTTACCTTTTTTACGTAACTTCAAAATTTATTTTTGGGTGGACCTCCGTAGAATTATATTTTAGGAACGGAATCAATAAATTGATTATTATAGCAAATAATTTGATGTAAATGATCATTTAATGAACTTATGTAAATGTCTATGACAGCTTAATAAGCTTAATTGGAGCTTAATATCTCCAATAATAAAAAGTATATATTTATCTCGTGGACCTACTTTTGGCCTATCGAAACATCACTTTGTGATGCTAATAAGTTTTGACGATTTTACCAATTTATGTACCTCATTGATTAATCTTAAATGGTTTTTTAATGTTTTAAGGTTTTCCTAATATTTTAGTAGAATATACTTATCTCATTAACAAAGCATTTATGAAACATTGCATTTAAATTATTCTTTTTTGAATTTAAGATTACATCTACGAAAAACAATAATAAACAACATTTTTATAATCATAAGTAAGAAAATCTTTGTTTAAGACTGCAATATTGGAAATTTAACGTTTAAAGTTTTAAAATGTATATAATATCTTCTTTTGTAACAGAACATTACATTCATACAAAATATATAGTAAATCATAATATAAAAAGGAAACTAATTTAAAAGTATAAAATGACAAATAAAATAATGAAACGCACTTCTTGTATTTTATGAATGTAATAACCAAATTAAAATCTGGGAAAGTATAGAATTATTAACGAAAAAACCGATTGTAGATAGTAATGAGATTTAATGTAAACAAAAGTAATGTACTGTTTAAAGCTAAGGTATTACTCTTTGAGGGTAAAAATGCACGATCTCGTGTTTTTGTAAAATAAAAATCCGTTTATAGCTATTTTTTCCTAAAAGTAATCAACCTTTAATCAAACTTCCTGATAGTGGTTTTTGTTTTATTAAGAAATAAAACACAGTGATTTAAATGACCAGTTTAATTGCTTGTATTTTGATTATAAAAGGAGTGAAGAATTTAATATCGTACTATGTTACAACATTGGAAATATCGTAATGGAGGCTTAGGACAAGGGGGCGTAAAACACAAAACATTAAAGGAATAAAGTGTTTTATAGCTACGAATAACCCTGCCAGATGTATATGTATATCCTTGTAAGCCAGTTTCTACAGAAATATTCCGTGTCTACCTGTACATCGGCGAACATTCTCTCGTAATAGGAATTCAACCTATGAAAGGCACCAATTTCGTCATTAAATTTGAAACCCTAAAATATAATTTAGATGAATGTTTTTTACTAAGCTAAGCATCTCATCATATATATATATATATATATATATATATATATATATATATATATATATATATATATAAGCCAAAAACCATTCATTGACTGACTGACTGATCGCAGTTTCTCAGAAACTACAAGGCTTAGAGCGATGAAACTTGGCATAAATATTCTTTATAGGCTATAGTTACGTACTAAGAAAGTATTTTACAATAGTTTCTCTCTAGAGGATAAAATAGAGTACTAAAATCCAAAATGGCGGCCATAGATAAGTTTTCAAAGGTCTTGTAGGCTTATTTGGCTATGAAACTAGGTACAAATATTATTAATAAGCTATATAAAGAAAGAAAGGTTTTAAAAAGATCATCTTTCAATTGGCTAACATAGGATACAATATGAAATTCAAAATGGCTCTCATTTTTCAGTTTTCAAAACTATGGTTAGAAGAACTATAGAATATTTTCAAGGGGTAGAAAAGACATAGGATCCCATCTACCAAAATAATAAAATATACAAATTTATTACGCCACCTTACTATATTTTTCTCAAACACCACGTAGGCTATTTGCGTTTTAATGACCCGAAGTAATGATCTATATTCTCAATTTTATAAAATAAGTTGTCCATCTAATAAATAATATAAATAATATGGTACTCAACAAAAATCTTGGAACTTGGAACTAAGCATGAACATTCCATCTCGAGTATAAGTTTCAATTAGGAACGGGGTTTCAAAATTTAAAATAATTGTAGGGTTTGCGTACGTGATGGAAGTTTCAGTTACAAACATTTCTACAGTTAATTCTCGCCTCTATCGACTACACTTTGATGTGATTGATGAACTATACAGTTAAAGAGGTTTGTGCACATTGTATAGTATGATTAACCTAAAATTCGTTATCCTTTCAGCGGGCGAAGCCGTGGGTGGGTATATGTGCTAGTGATTAAATAAAATTTAAGCAAAATATATCTGTCGGATTATTTTGTTGGTTTTTAATTATTTTGGACCTAAAGTTTCATGCTATTTATATCTGTATGTTACTTTTAAGGAATCCCTTTTTAAATACCTTAAGAAAAATCTTCTACAATAAATAATCAAATCGTCCATGAGGTAGGTCATCATGTTTATGACGATTACGTAAATATATAAGGATATGCTACACAGTTGTACACAACCTCATTTTAATACAAATAAAAAAGTTTTAAATCCTATTAACCGCATATCTTATTTTTACAAAGTTTCTTGGCAAAATAATACAAAAAATAGACCGAGTAAAAAGTAAGTCCTAAATCTTGCGAGGATCTTCTAAGGAAACTGCGAATTTGTGAGGTATTCTCACTTCGTGAATCCCGCTTTCGGGAAGGTTCACAAAGTAAGTAAATGGAATATGTATAAGCCTGCGACTCAGTTTCCTTTGGCCAGGACCAATAGGTAAGAGAACTGCGTTTTTGATTCCGCGATTTCTTTTGAACGAATCTTCGTTTAGTTTCTCTGTGGTTTAGTTACATTTAAAAATACCAAAAGAAACCTAATAAATTTGACTAACGAGTCAATTGATTGTATTTATATAATAAAATTAAAAGTTCTACATTTTTAAAATGAGCTATTGTTAATTTAATGAAAAAACGCTTATTAAAATGTGCGTTAACTTATATAACTCGACTTTGGGCTGTTCCTAATAGTACTCAGTGCTTGCTGGTTACACTAAATGTGGTGAGCAATCCCATCATACGCGTATAACCGAGTTAGTCTCAGGCATATCGAATTTGCCCAACGGAAATGGGGCCTAAATTGCGGAAAAGGCTGTAGGGAAATAAGTTATTTTCTTTGAAAGGAGTTATTGGATTCACTGACTGTTTTAAACGCTTTTTAAGAAATAAATGTATTGCCATTTCACGATTGTGTAGCTTATTAAAAAACAAACTTGAACATTTTTGTTCAGTGAAATATTCTTAAGTTTCTAAGGGACTTTATCTCTGAAAATAAAACATAAAGTATTCGGAAAGTATTATTTAAAATTACTTAATGATGATTTTTTACATAACGGAAATATGTAAGCTGGCGTTACTAATGTTAGCTAATACATTGTAATAATTTCACTTTTAAAATAGGATTTTAGTTTTTAATTTAATTATTACAAAAAAGTTACATACGTTTTATACTATTGAGTTTTATAAAAAATACTATTAATTTATATTTTATAGTTTTACAAAATCATATTTTCTTGCTTTAATCATTTTGCAGATTGTATTCCCAATGTAGTTGAACTTGTTGTTGTTTTACAATAGCTGGTAGTTGTAGTATGTTAAGGTTATAAAACTAGTAAACCTGTTGCTCGAAATCGAGCAATTGTTATGTATTGATATCTAAATAAAAATAATTATGGTTCAGTATTCTAGAACTATTTTATTAATATATACGTACGTATGGTTGAACTTCCTGTTGTACTGAAATTTTGTAAAAAAGCTTTTTAATACTAAATTTTTTGTGAATACTCAGTCATCTGTAAGGAGATATCCATGTTTCGCGGCCCTAAATAGCGCATGACCCGTCTTAATCTCAAACCGAACTAAAATAATTCAATCTACTTATAATCAATGTTAAGTCTGTTTTATTATATTTATATTTATAGAACTTATACATAAGAATTTATTTCTCCTTTTAGTATGTTTCTTTGGAATATAAACATTTGTAAATATTAAGATCTTCACACATGTGATTCAAAATAAATGTTCTTCAAACTGAATTCTGACTATCAACTGAAATTCCTCCTGCTTAAATGGTTTCAATTCCTTTAACAACATATGGCTTTCCTGAAAAACTTTGTTTGCTCCAATCAGCTGCTTTATTTGAAATTTCTATTCCCATGTTAAATCTTATGGACTAATACGAAACTTTAAGGGCGTCTAGGGCTCTTCGCGTTAGTCAAACCTTTTTAAATTTTATTTCCTGCAAAACTTTACGCCAAGCTCTTTCCAATGACACAAAAAATATGAAAATCGGTTCAGTAGTTTAGGAGGAGTCTTTGTAACAAAAAAACTGCTCGTGTATTAAATAAGTATATATATAGATTAGTAGAATTAATCTTAATGCAAATGTTATTGTAATATTTTTCTGTATTATGTTTGTTAAAAACATAAATTATGTCTTCAAAATAACTATGGAAACGTTTGCTTGCAAGGATTATGGCCGTACTGTGGCCAGACGTTTCAGTGCTGCAAGCCGTGCGAGTTCAGCCAGTTGCCGCTAGAGTTCTCTACCTGTCTGGGTTAGCGAAATCATGCATGGATGACATTATTACCTAATATTCGGTAATATGTATGCTTAGATTTATCCATAGACGCCTACATTGTTTTTTAATAAACTGTATTCTATTTTTGTATAAAAACATTATTTTTAAATTCAGGATCTGAGTATCAATTGGTTAAAATATGTATACAATAAACAAATCTTGAAACTTGAAACCAACGTATTTCAAAGTGTAAACAATAAAGTAACAGCTAAATTTTGAGTTGACATATTTAGTTATTAATTTTAAATGTAAACCTCTACTACTTACATATATAAATTATTAATTGTATGTTTTAATTTTAGAGTGTAGATTGGATTACCAAAACATTCCTTGGTGCATGTTTAAATTTTGTAACATTTAATTTTATTAGCTCGAATACTACATATATATATATATATATATATATATATATATATAGTATTCGGTAAGGTTGCAAGGTAAAACCTTAGATAGTTAATTTTAAAGTTAACGAAAACTTGTTGAGCATTCAATGTGATTGTAAGAGGTATTCAAGTTCATATTGATTGAAATGTTGAGTGATATACAATTAATTATAATTCATCAGAAAACACATTTGCATGGATGTTTGATAATAATTATAAAACTAAATAACTAAATCCTAAATATTTTTAGGATTCAGGCTAACTCATGGTTGGTTTATTGAATTCCTAATCCGATTTTTTAAACAATTACTTGCATAATGGGAAAATTGATTTTTTTATTATAAGTATTTTAAAGTTTGTTATTATTCTTAAACTTTCCAGATTTAGAAACAATCCAGCCACTTGCAACAGCGAACTATTTTTACATAAATGAAACATTTTACAAATTTAAAATATATATGCAAATTTATATTTGTTTACAAAATCATATGATTTTTGTATTACTGATGTCTGAAAATGCTAGTAATAGTCATTATGCTAAGCAAAGATTTTGGCGTAGACAAAGATTGGATCGACAAGCTTAAAATATGTAAACAGCCTTTCTTTGCGCTGACAATGTACGCGTGAATAGTTCCGCAGCCTGCCACCAGTGAACAGGATGGAAACGCCAGTGAAAAAGAATTCATTATTACGTTGGAACTAATAAATAATGGATCTTTGAAAATCCCAATTAAAAAAATTACCCTATATTAATAAAAATATGTAAGCATTAGACAATCGCTTAATAAAAACTGATACAATTACAAATCGTAAAATATCGTGTAATAAAATTGATTTAACGTGGCAATCAAAAATTAAATAACTAGATTTGTTCATACTGTTGTAGGAATAATGATTGCGGATATTACTGACGAGATGAGACCTAAAATTGTAGACTATTACCTCATCGTCACGATGTAGCCAATAATAGCCAGCTGATTGATGTACGATCTCTCTGACGGGATTGCATGCTGACGTATTGGACACAAGACAAATTAACCTCCAACGTCTGTCAATAGTCACTTGGGAAAATGTTTACTGCTTACAATGAGGCTTTAGCAGAGGTTAAATACATGTTGAACATTTTTAGTGCAAACACGGTTTGCGCGTTTAAAAGATTATTTGATATTAGTAACAAAAGGTGCATATACCTCTTACTGTATTGCAATAATTTATTTTTCCTTGTTTGTATTAAGTCCTCATAAATACAATTAATTTGATATTTACTAGGAAGTTCCCGTAATTTTTAGAATCATCCTAAAATGTCCAATAAGAACAGTTGAGAGATATTCTATTTGAACTTTTTCTAAACACTTTGATTACAGTTTTATTTTAATTATTTTGTATTTAAGGAAAATGAAATAAATTGTTGACACTTAAAGTGGACTGAAGAATGGGGAAAATATTGTCAAAAATACGATTTTATTACGTTTTAAAATAATATTTGAAGTAATATTTCTATAATAAATCGTTGCAGTACTAAACAAATCTAGCTTATATGTATGTGTACTAAACATTTTACATAAAAAATATCTAGGTTCTGTGTTTTGGATAATCTAGAACACTAGATTATAGGTAGAAAAACACGAAACGATCCCGAGAAAACATCTTGTACCAGCTGGAATAAAATTTCTTTATATCGTCTGCTCTAAAAACCTTTTGTTTTATTGTGATTTTCTGAGTCCTTAAATATGTCTTATAAGAATGAAACCGCTTAACCATGACAAACTAAAAATTAAAAGAGAAATATGGAAATAAAATAGGGAATGGAACTACGAATCAAACTGAGTAAGGTCACATGCTGTAGATGTTTGATTTTGTAAAAATAGCCCAATACATTTTATATTCCCACTGCAGGGCCGATAAATGACTAAACATAATGGATTGTAAAATATATTTTCGCATTTAAATGAAACTAATTTAATAAGGGATTGATTTCTAGATAAGCTTTAACTAGATATACCTTAAACAAAATAATGCACAATTTTTTTGACGTACTTGCTCAAGCTATGTACTTTATTGCTTACTTTACCAAAATGTACTGAAGTAATCTAACCTTAGAAATACATATCTTAAGGAAACGGTTCAAGTAAACAAGATTAAACGTTTCAACGAAAAGTATATCACGAGGAGATTCATGAGAGTCAATCAATTGAATTAATTGGCCTGGTGATTTCTTATCTCGCTCCCCACCCCTTGAAAGCCTATTAGCCTCTCCCTCCCACCCCCTCCCTTCCCTCCCTTCTGGACATTTCATCATCCCACACCTTTTATAAAATTTTGGTTCATTAATATTTAGATGTTTTCAAAAATTCTAATAACAATATATTATTTAAAATCAAAGTTTAACATTTTATATAATATAATCGGGAATTAAGCTTTAAAGATTTGTTTTTTAATCAGGAAAATAGGCTGTCAGCCCTTAAACAAAAGTCCGCCCGTGTCCGGGTATGACGTACACGTCAGTGAAAACACAAACTCCGAACGTGACCGGAATTACAAAGTAGCCCTTTCTACGTATGGATTTAATTAAGGCGTGTGTAGCATCTGAAACTGTGAAGGAAATTAATCGACTTTACATTTTATGCTGTATCTGAAGCAGTCTGTGACCTAACGTTTATGCCATTTAATTATTATGTATGATATGAAATTTAATAATGTACAAAATACAAGCAAGAAAAAAAACAGGGCTTTAGATTGTTCAATACTTGTACAAGCAAAAAGCATGAGATGTGATAAGCTGATAAAAATGGTTGAAAAACTAACAAACGGTTGTATATACTCCAAATTTGTATACGTGAGTCAGTTACACAAGCGATTGTATAAAATATAGATTTGGAGGTCTGTTGAATACAAGTGCGGTTGGGAACAATAGTTTTATGTTTATTTGATGAGTTTGATCTGTAGAAATTAGGACTTTAGAGAAATTCCGCAAAATATCTTACTAGACAGCCACAGTTCTGAGTACAACTTTGAGCGGGCATGCTTTCTTAAGCATCTCCTACCCAGCCGGAATGATTAATCTTTTTCTAAATCCAATGAAAATCATACAACTGAAGAGAAGCTATATATGTTATCCTAAAAATCGTCGATCCATTGATTGAGATCCTTCTCCCCTCTAAAAGACAGAACATCCTATAGGATTTCCCATTCTTCCTTTAAGATCATTAAACTCCTAAAACTCAGTAGTGTAAAAAGGCCTAAGAAAAGGCTTACTCAACCCCATTGAATCTATAATCAGAACATTTAGTCATACTGGTTACAGGACATGAAGTTTCTTCAATAGTGGATCGATTTGAGAAGCATTTTCATCCACAAGGCTACTTTTTGTTAAGCCAAGTTTAATGATTTTGTTTCCGATATTTTATTTGGAGAAACCAAGATACTTCATGTTTTGAGTGTTTGTCGTGCGATTCTCAATGCAGCATTTTCTTATAACTCACTATTTTCATGCATAACATACATACACTTTTGTTTAATTTACTTGATGCCACAGTTTATTAAGTAAGTCTGTTCGACAAACAATAGAGGGAATAGAACATAAATAAAATCAGTAGAGTTAATAAGTTGTTAAACTTGATGAGTTTTGTAGGAAACATCCTAAATAGTATAAGCAAACACGCATGGTTCACAAATATAGAACCACACCTGCAGGGGGAGGGGCAAGATCAGATGCCGTGGTTTTCGAATTTATAGGCAGATATTCTGATCGTTAAGCTACTAGATGAGTATGTGTGTCCAGTTATTTCTTTGATTTCATACAATCCAGTTAATACATGAAATTCAAGTAAAAAATATTTAATATAATTCAAACAAATTTCATCCTTTTTGCACGTAAGTAATAAAATGATTTGGAAGAAATACTTACCTCAGTGTAGGTTACAAATTCCAATTGCAGTTTTTCTTAGAGTTAATATTAAATATAATGTTTTTTTTAAAGCACAAAATTTATCGCACTACCATACTGACGTAATCTAGTCAGTAAACAATTTAAGGATGTCCATAATATGAGTTCAGTATACAGAATCATAACTCACTTAATATTATAAAAATCAAATATTTTCTACATAACGAGCATACATAACTACATACTATAAATGACTCGATAAACACATATAAGTACTCTAAATGTTTTTATTAAATTTCTAGGTTCCTCATCATTCGTAGGAATCTCTAAGAACTTTTTTTAAGATCTCACACCCACTCCTAGGTTAACTGGCAGACTACTTAGGGGAGCTAACAACATTGTGGCGAAACAGCGGTTAATTCATCAAAACAAAAGCTTTCAAGAGAATAGTCGACCGGTTTAGTGTAATGCTCTAAACGAGTGTACATAGAACAAGGAATGATGCAGGAAGCCAAGTAGGTCACCATACGATACAAATATTTAGATCAATGAAGGCCATGTGTGTTTCTTCGGAATCAGGAAGCGATTGACTTCTGGTAGACCATAATTTTTCATTACCTTCAATTACGTTGATTACTCGTAAAAATATTAAAAAATGTGTTCTTTTCCAGTGTCATATAATATAAAGTACAATATACATTGCTATGAACATAAAAAGTAAGTACTGGTAAAAAATATGGCAGAATATAAGTCTTCCTAAACATCCTTGATAAAAACGTAAATTATGTCTGTTATTTGAAAATGACGAGAGGTTCTAAAATGCCTCAAATCACAAGTTAATTTTTTTAACAGCCTCTTAGGGCGTCTTATTTATCTCTGGTTATGCTAATAAGTCCGTCTCAATTCGCTACTTAGGCTAATGGTTTATAATGTTGTTACTGTCAACATTATATTATACTGCAGCGTTGTTAATAATGAAAACCCAAAACGCATAATGTAAAAACTCAGTTGGTTTTGTGATTTTGTCAATGGAAGTGAATGGACACGTGTTTACCTGGTGTAGGTTTGGCGCTAAAGAGTATTTTGGGAGTCGTTTAACAGGCGGGAAGAGGAAGCGAACTCTCGGTAGTCAAGTTCTAGTGTTTATAGTCGCTAATGGATTGGGAAAGTGTTATTTAAACACTGTCTGAATCATTGCAGAATCTTCTACGGGGTCACACCACTTTAACTATAATGCTATAAGTATGAATAATTATTTTACTTCTAGAAATTTCAAAATAAATTAAATAAGGTTAAATTTGTCGCTGTAAAAATAAATAAATAAATTACTATATTCAATTGACTCATAAAATATCTCATAATTTGACTCACGAAGGAATATCATGCGGTTAACCTCTATTATTCTCTGAAAAAAATGTTCAAGAAACATTAAACAGAGTTATATTTTATTAGTGGTGTGATGAGTTATCAACAAAAGTACATAAACTCTGCGAAATCATGTTCTTACAAAATAAAAAATATATATATATATTAAAATATCGCCAATAGTTATCAATGAGGTGTTTTTAATATTGATATACTGTGTTTAAAACTAGATCAAAAATGTGAAATGTGTAGTGTACCAAAGTAAGAAGGATCGTAAATTGCCTAATGATGAGCAAAATTTTATTTCATTTATAAAGTTTTAGTAAAAATTTACCACGTTAAAATTAATACCAATGATAAGCAAATAAATGTTTACGAACTCAAACCAAACACATTAATTAAAATTATATGGAGCTTAGCAAAAATGTACAATAGATTAATTATGTCCCGGAGCATTAGAAAAAAATTAAATGAAACTTTGCACTCAACCTTTGAATATAAAAAAAAATTACTTAGCATTACTATGGATTTTAGTTCTTGCCATTGCAGTAAACGATAAGGCAGAGGGTTTTGGTTAAATCGCAATATTGCAAATTCTGTTGAAAAAAAGTCTCATCTAGACTTATAACGTGTCAAAGAACTATTAGCAGCCAGTGGTAGCTACGTTTTTAGAGTTTAAATTTAATATGAGAGGTCAGATTAAATGAGAAAGTGTAAACAAAAAGGCTAACAAATAAAAGACACCTTTAGAAAATTTTTCTTTGGAACTAAACAAAAAATCTACTTAAGTCGCCTTCAAGTCGGTTGCTGACCAAACAAATCATCAATCTTAGCGACAGTGTCATGCCTAATGTTTTTAGCAGAAGCGCTCAGATTCTGCTTAAGATTTTTTGATCACAAAAAAGTGTTGTGATCAACTCGCAGAGCAAAGGCTTTACATGCTTAATATTTCGGATCTCAGTAATCTTTTAGTTCATGCAATTTACACCTTACTATATTTACTTACTAGTATTAGTATTTTTCGCATACAGGAAAGTACAACACTCATAAATAACATGTAAAATTATTCTTTTATAAATCGTTTAAAAGACAACTACTCACGTAGTAAATCATTCCGATTCTGCGAAAAAAGTTTAACACTAGCTCGAATACGTAGTTAATAAATAAAAGAATCACAAGGGACCCGACGACCTCTGGAAAAAATCAACTAAAACTACGCTATCCTTCGGTGCAAAATATGAAGTACTGCAATATTTGACAATTATTATTCTGTATATTTGCTAATTTATAACTGACAAAACGTTTGATCCTGATAAAATTTGCTCTGACACTTGTGTCCGAGGGAGGTTTTTAATCATGGTGCATAAGTGGATAAGAGTCATAAGTGTTTCAGGGTAGTTGTTCATTTTAATATAACGTGTTAAACCTTCCATTAATCTGAGAATCTCTTCTGTAGTGATGGCATGCAAAATTTAAGAATTAGATGTTGGCATATACACTAATCCATATAATTTATCGCATTTATTGACTCATTTTATACATACTCTAAAATTATACGGCTTATTGTGTCCATACCGTTTTATTGCAGAGTGCATCAATCCACAATTCTTCCTCTTCGAATTTTCACTATATTTCTTTTATTTCTTACCGCATTTTTTATATTTTTAACGATAATAAACAAATAACACCTTATCCATCATTATAGAATTAAATCCATAAACGTAGTAAAACTATTTTTTAACTATTTTCTGAAGTTTAAGACCTTTCACATCATACTTATAGAATTTGTATGTAGATCAGTATTTATTTAAATATTTTGCAAATATTGCCAAAGTCTAATTATCGTATGGAAAAATATATAACACGATTATTTTTAAAGTAAACGTGATTTCAAACTTTTTTTATTTTACTTCAGTAAACTGTAGTAATATTATTGAATACAAAGGTTTATTTCAATTATTTTTGCCGAACTGTTTTTCTGTGGTTAAAAAAGCTCTACAATAAACTTTTCATTCAAAAGTTGGTTTTAATTGTCAATGTTTTAGTTCTAAAAGCCAATTAATTGCTTTAAGTAATGATTGTAAATTAAATTCGTTTGGTTCTTGTTGAAACAGATCATTCAACAGAAAATTAAAATTGCAAATCACTGCATAGTATATTGCATTAGTATAATCTCGCCAATCTGCAGTGCATCATATCCTACATTCTGTATATAATATGTATCAGAACTATTTAATAAAACTTTAAATGGTAATATAAACAGTTTTTGAGCCAGAAGGTATGTTCAAAAACATAAATTAATTACTAATTATAAACTAACTCCATAGTTATAAATACATCATGATTCCTCTTAGATTCGGGCATTCGAAGATACAACAATGGTGGCGCCGTCGTGCTATATGGTACTGGCCCAGTTCACTCTAGCAGGAACTAACCCCAACATCAATACTTTCCTAGTGGCAGTCGTCTCGCTGTACAACTACTAAACAAGTGGCTATGTTTACAAAATTTATTTAATATAAAAATCTAGATTTCTTCAATCTAATTTTGTAGAAGATATTTTTCTATATTAACTTAAGAATTACACTTATTTAATAATAAGTTTTTTTATAACCAATGTGTTCTCGAAAACATATATCCAAAACAAATTAGAGTTCATTATTATAATTAAAAAACATTTTACGTATTTCAATTCTGTATTTATTTAAATTCCAAGTTTAGAATATATTTTTTGATTGGACATGTTTTAAAAATATTATCCTAAGTGGGTGAATTTATTTTCTTTTATACTATTCCAGGCATTAATAATAAAAAATGTTCTTAGTTTAGTTTTAGATTATCTATACAAACCATAACGTATAGTTTATATTTAAAATTATCGCAGATCCATGACCTAAATAAACAATCGCTCTACAAATTATAATTAAAAATATTGTGCGCTACTTAAATTATCGATTCAAAATCAGAATCAGAACGGAGTTTCTAACGGATCGCTTACCTAAACAGTTTTCTTCGTTAGTTTTCAGTTCCTTCGCTGTCTTATGCTTCCTTAGAACGATTAACCTCCAAAATTTTTATTAGTAAGTGCTCATTAGACGAGCAATAAGATAGAGGAATATTTCTAGCGGCCAACATATTTCTGGTGAAACATCGGTGCATATGAGGGGGCGATACATGGAGTAAGTTATGGGTCACAGAATGGCTGGAACATCTGGCGTTACTCTTCCGGAAACGTTATTGCCCCAGGCCCAACTATTAGTTAGTCTGAGAACTCATATATTTCATGGTATTGTGGACATTCTGCTATTGTATAAAGTGAAGCCCTATTCGTGTATAGTTATATTTTGTAAATTACATTGGCTATCGTGTCAATAGGAATAACGACTGCAAATATTTACTACATCGCACCAACAACTAAAACTGCAAACATATCCAGCCAAAAAAAAGAAAACCATTCCATATTTCAAGGACGCTTAAAGCAAACTTAAAATGTTGAGATATTTAATATTAGATCTTTTTTAGAAGAGAGCCGCCATTATTTAAATTTCCCTACACGAATAAAATGTACACCAATGAGTTCAAATTATTGGGAGAATAATATATGAATGGGAAGTAGACCTAAAAAGCTATCAATTTATAACAAAAGTTCATAAGATTGCTGAGGGAACCCTGAAGGAATATTTTTTGCCCTTTCTGTTAAAACGACGGTAATAGCTTATTTCTAAGAAAATTCTCTGATAATTAAAGAAAATTAAATTTTCTGGAAGAAAAGTATATAATATGTCATTTTTGGATCAAAAATTTACAAGGTAAGCATTAATTGTATTAATAAATATTCCTTCAATAAGACATTCATGCAAATTTGTGTGTCACATGCATGTCCAATAGGGCTACGTTTTATCACCTAGAGGAAAATAAAAAATATTCGTAAAATATTGAAAAAAATTCCAGTAATTTGAGACCTCAATCATAAAAATTGGTCCAAAATAAATGTGTAGTTGAGCTCACAAAAAAGTGTAGTAACCACATATTGGTAGTAATTCATTGAAAAATAACTTTTTTTATGAGCTCACCAAGACCTTTTCTTTGGACATATTTTCATGACTAAGGTGTGAAACTACTGAACATTTTTTAAATATTTCATGAATGATGTTTTTCATCATTAGTTCCTTCAGGTGAAAACGCGTAGCCCTACTGGGCATTATGTGACACGCAAATCTACACGTATTTCTTATTGAAGACATATTTATTAATTAAATTAGTGCTAACCTTGTAAATGGTTGAACCAAAAATGACATATTACATACTTTTGTTACAGGAAATTTAATTTTCTTTAATTTTTCAATTTAAAAGGGAACACTAAAAGTTGATATTTTTCAAGATATTTAGGAAAATCCGAAAAAATTGTACCTTCAGAACCCCCCTCCTTTCCCCCGCTCAAGGGATACGGACGGGGACTTTTGAAATGTACACCTCCTAACTAGTGCAAACAAAGCTGCAAAGTCAAAAATTGTGTTCCATGCATTTCTTTCCATACCTTTTTATGAGCATTCGTTGCCTAGAGTACTGGGGGAGGGGTAATCTTTTTGATATTTTAGTTAAAATATAATAAATAATAGATTATTGGAATCAAAAAAACATTTTACGTATTTCAATTCTTTATTTATTTGAATTCCAAGTTTAGAAGAAGATAGAGTTTGCAGGTAAAATATCAAAATCTTTTTGATATTTTAGTTAAAATATAATAAATAATAGATTATGATACATCGATATTTCTGCATGTCTTAGAATATGTTTATAAATATTAGGTTGTGAAGATGTTGGATTGAACGTGTAGCCTTTTTATTAACAAAGCATGAGCATTGCCCCCAAATCACGATTGCCATACAATAATACGTCGTTTTCAACCTTTGCTAAAGAATTAATGTATAAATTATACAAAAAAAACTTCTATCAGAGGTTTTGCAATGATTATCATGAGTTTTATTTTAGTTATGTTTATTTGATTGTACTACGTATTAGTTTGATAATAAAAATTTTATTACTCAACAATATTAACGCTTATTACCTCGTGAAATAGACTGATAATTTCCACATGAAACGTAAATATCGTATTGCATATAATTTGTCCTCATTATATCAATATGTGATTGGTCCATTAACGTAGATTAACTCTCATGTTACATAAGTATTAGTTGTTAAAGTGTTAGTTTTAAACTATTATTGTTTTAAGTTCGACTTATGTTGAGAATGTTTTTAATATGTGGCTATATATAGAACAAAAGTAAAAGAGTACGTCTGGAAAATTAATGTTATTTTTAAGCTTTTCGTTGTCTAGATGTAGTGTCATTGAACTTTTCTATGTTCCATGTAAAATTTTTTCTTGAGGCATTATAATATAATAGTAAGGGTAGAAACTGATATTTGATTTCAATGTATTAATATTTTGCATATGTTTAAGTTAATCATGAAATGTTCATCATGACAACATGTACAATGCATACAGGTACACAGATAGGTTATGTAACAGATTATTTCCTAAAAATTCCCATTTCTTTTCAAGGAAGCAAACCTTCGAACGTCAATGTTTTTCTTAAAAGAGAATGTTATCGTACGCTTTTTGTGAAAGTATTTTGACTTAATTTTATGATAGACTTGGTAATAATTATTTAATGAATTAGTTTGCATCCCCACAGTATGCAGGTAAGCTGCAATAGTATTTTAGTTATAAACGCATTGCTGGACGGAAACAAAAGCTAAAAGTAGGACCCTATTAAATTAAAAAAAAAAAATACATTGACCATATGCCATTTACAATTTAAGATTTGATTATTGTAATTCAAAATATTTTACTTAATTTTATAACATTTTTGAACATAGGTTTACTTGGTGAGTTTTAAGAACAGTGTTAACACCATCGTCTGACTTTGATTGCTGGTCTGGCCTGTTGATATTTTGGTCACGTAATCCATTAAGATAAAATCTAAATTAACTTAAAATCTTGTTAAGTAACCAATTAGTGTACACGGTTTGGCGTTTTATTTTTTACTATAGAGGAAAACTGCTTTATTTAACTGGTTTCGGTTTCGGGAGATATAAGCTGGCGTTGTACGACCAGAACATGCAATGCGAACCTCAAAACCAATCATGCTATGTCAGCTGTCAAAGTAAGGAGTGGAAGTCATAACCACCCTCTCCCTGACCTAAATACAACAGTTATGCCACATAGCAAACCAGCGAGTCTTAGTCTAACTAAGCGCAAACTTGGGACCCCTTCCGCGTCGCCCGTGACTGCCGCGTCGCCCGTGACTGCCGCGTCGCCCGTGACTGCCGTGTCTCCCGCGTCGCCCATGCCCCCTAAAACACCCGCGACTGTGACGGCTGTCGAACCGTCAGTTACGAAGACAGAGTCGGTACCAATATATGACGGCTCAGAGAAAGACACAACTTCTGCACCAACTACTTCAGTGAAATCGTCATACCTCATGACCTCCACTCCAATAATGAAAAACCCTGTTATGCAAACCTCGTCTGAGTACACTAATATGAAGCATGAAAACGAGTCTCTTCGAGAAAAAATACTTAAGCAAGAGTTTTCAATCCGTGCTTTGACAGACAGAGCGATTGAATTAGAGACTACATTAATAAAAATATCCGATCAAAAGCAGTTATATTCGGAAAGAGACCCCAATATTTCTTTGTCTCCTGTATTACAGGACGCAGAGGTTCAATGCGATCTTAATACGGTACCGGATTTGGAGACAAATAAAATCCTTAAACCTCATAACAATGTGGCGATTCAATGTGATATCCACTTGACCCTGGACGACTCTCCAAAAAACTCGGAGGATCTTGAATCCCGAACAGTGAACAACGAGGAGCTTATTTTAAGCATGAGAAACACAATTGAGGTGTTACAGGCTGAAATTGTGAGCCTGAAGAATGAAAATGAATCCTGCCAATGTGTAAAGAAAGACAAGGAATGGATTGTAATGAGGAAGAAATCTAACCAACCAGTGGAAACAAAAAATAGATTTAACGTTCTGACTAAATCTGATAAAAAACCGAACCCGATAAAAAATCCGATCGGCCACCCCACAAAAACCAAATCAGACAATGTGAATAATAAACACACATATAAACCAAAGAATAAGGAGCCTTACAGCAAAATGCAAAACAAAACAATGAAAACAGTCCCTTTTCGCTCCGTGGAAATCCATGGAGATAGCCATTCTCGTGGTATTGCTGGTCTATGTGCAGCATCAACTGGGAGTAATTGTAAATTTACAGGTTTCTGTAAACCATCGGCAGGCCTTCTAAACGTAGCCCCATCTCCGACTGTAAACGGAAGGTCATCAGAATGTATAATACTGATTGCGGGTTCCAATGACGTCTCTCGAGGAAACGAAGCTGTCATCTACGGTCAGCTCGAGAGGATTATCAGCTCTTACCGGGATAGTAAGGTCTTCCTTTCAACTGTGCCTCTTCGTCATGACCTGGAACCTAACTGCAGTGTTAACGATGAGATCCATATGTTGAACGCTTACTTAGACGAAATCGCTGCTCGCTCTAATGTAGGCATAATAGATATAAATAAAACTCCTCGTAAATATTTTACGCAGCACGGACAGCATTTGCGATGGCAAGGAAAACGCTTACTAGCAGACATTATCCTCGAAGCCTTACAACATCCTATACCTCACACCAGGTGTTCTCAACAACTTGCCACCGTGAAACCTTCTACCTCAAAGATAGTTCCTGGCACACCCTCCCGATCACATGACACCTACGCTGATGCTGTAAAGACGCCTCGCAGTTTACCAGCAGAAGCAGCCCAGACTGTTCATGCTGACTCTCGCTGCAGTGGCCCCGCACCCAGACTGGACCCGTCTTCGGAAATATGCCTCTCAAAATGTCAATCTGTTTCACCTCTTAAAAATGATTCTTTTTTAGGAGTTCCAGGGCATCCCCGGGGGCGGCTGAGGGTAGATTAGATTCGTGTTGCGCCTCTCAACCCGATGTAGAAATTCTTACTGAAATGTTTACCCTCGTACACCAAAATGCAAATTCTGCTACCAATAAGTCTTTACAGATTGATTTACTGTGTCAAGAGCTAGACCCTGACTTATTGGTGGTTTCAGAGCATGGCTACGTTGGTGATACCATAAAATATTTCACAGTGCCAAATTACGAACTCGCGGCATCTTTTGAAAGATTGCACTTTAAGAAGGGGGGTGTTGCACTGTTGGTCAAGGCTCATTTAACTTGGAAATCGTTTGCCATAACGTACGGCAGAGAAAAAGATTTCGAAGTCACAGGAATTCAAATTATGATGCATAATAGTAACAAGTACATCTTTGTAGGCTTATACAGATCGCCTGATGGGGATTTTGGCTCGTTTTTCGCGCTCCTTGAACGGTTGTTGAACGAATTACATAGGACCTCTACAACATTTGTCATAGCAGGTGACTTCAATATCGATGTCCTTAGCCCCGATAAACTTGAAACAAGACAGTTTAGGGATCTCTTAGGGTCGTTCGGTCTGAGCTGGTCCATAAATGTTCCCACGCGAGTAGCAGCAAACTCTTCAACTGCAATCGACAACATTGTAACTAACAGTACAGATATTGCAGCCTCTGTGGTAGTCACCGCCATCTCTGACCACGATGCGCAGTTGGTAACGTTTAACAGCTGTTCCCCTAAAGTAATCCCTCCACCCAAAGTTAAAAGCAGAATCTTCAATGCCGCAACAGTAAGAAGTTTAAACGCCTGTTTAAAATTCGAAAGATGGGACTCCCTCAATTTTTGCGAAACGGCGGAGAGTACCTTTCAGGCCTTTCATGAAAGCTTCCTTTTTCATTTGGACGTTTGTTGCCCCTTGAAAGAATTGAGACCGAAAATCAATCAGAGTAGTAAAAGGAGTACTTGGATCACTCAAGGGATTCTTGTATCGAGAGATAGATTAAAACAGCTTGCTATCACCGCCAGAAACGTAAATAACGAACAGTTCAATAATTTTTTTCGAAACTACAAAAGAATTTATCGCAAAGTAATTAAAGCAGCAAAATCTTTTGAAATAAAAAATAAACTTAAGTCAAGCAGAAATATATCTAAAACAGCATGGGAAGTTATAAATAACATCAAAGGGCGTAACGCTCCAAAGCCCATTTCCTTGAAAATCAATGACGACGAAATATGTGACCCTTCACTTGTCTCAAACACTTTTATGGAATTTTTCTCAAGGGTTGCTGATCCGCAGTCGGTTACCGGGAATGTAAATCAATTGGAAAATTTTGAGGGCCCCCGTGAATCAATGGGGCTAATTCCAACTACAGAGGCAGAGGTGGCGGACGTTATCCGGAGGCTGCCCTCAAAGAAAGCCACAGATATAGATGGTGTATCAATACACCTCCTAAAACTGTGCGCACAGCATATTGTAGCTCCCTTGACAAAAGCAATAAATGCATCATTTTCAAGCGGGGTCTTTCCGTCTGCCTTGAAGCAAGCAAAGGTGATCCCTGTTTTTAAAAAGGGTGATCCTCTTGTAGTCGGAAATTACCGCCCCATATCTCTCCTGCCATCTTTCAGTAAAATTTTTGAAAACCTTTTCCTCAAACGCCTTTTGGCATTTTTAGAACACCACCGCATCTTCTCTGAAGATCAGTTTGGTTTCATGCAGGGTAGATCCATTGTAGATGCAGTCAACGCTTTGGTTACTAAAGTTGTCGAGAATCTAGACAAGCAGCACCCCACTTTGAGTGTTTTCTTAGATCTCTCTAAAGCGTTTGATTGCGTTGACCATAGCCTCCTTATCTCAAAGCTTGAGCGCTTTGGAATACGAGGCATTCCATTACAGTGGATACAATCTTATCTTGCAAGCCGTACGCAACAAGTCCAGATTTCAGATCAACTTTCAAAAAGCACGGCCCTTAAGTACGGTGTCCCGCAGGGATCAATACTAGGTCCAGTCCTTTTTTTGCTTTATGTGAACAACTTGTCATCTGCATTACAATCTGGCAAATTGGTACGTTATGCAGATGACACGACTCTCTGCTGCAGTGCTAAGTCTAGCTTGTTGCTAGAAATTGAGTCTTTTGTTGAACTTAATTCTTGTGTTCAGTTCTTTGAAAACAACAATTTGAAAATCAACCCACAAAAAACAAACTTCATCAAATACTCAAGGCGATCCAATTCGAATGAAGACCTGACTGTCATGATAAATGACAATGTCATTGAACAAGTCAAGTGCACCAAATTCCTTGGCATTAAAATTGACCAAGGTCTCACGTGGAACGATCACCTGGACAGTCTATGCGCCAAAGTTTCTACCGGTGTATACGGCTTAAGGGTATTGTCACGGCACTGCCCAAACAACATTCTGAAAATGGCTTATTTTGGCCTTGTCCACCCACACTTAGCCTATGGCATAGCTGTTTGGGGTGGTTGTAATGAAGCAAACTTCCTCAGGTTGTTTCGTCTTCAAAAAAAATCTGTTCGTATTGTGGCCAAACGGCAGTATAGAGAGTCGTGTAGGGGTGTCTTCAGGGAGGTGGGGATTATGACTCTGGCCTGTCTGTACATTTATGAGACTGTTGTCTTTTGCAAAACCAAATGCTCTCTCACACAAGGGCAAGATGTTCACCCCTATCCGACAAGGGGCAGAGAGTTGTACAGAATGGCACAGAACAGGTCCAGGGCAGCCATGAATCTGCCTTCCCAGGCGGGCGTCAGGTTTCTCAACAACCTCCCTGAGGACATAAGGCAGGAGGGAAATGTAGGGCGATGGAAAAGAAAGCTAAAAAAGTTTCTCGTCGAGAAAGAGTTTTACTCGGTGGGAGAATTTATGGATCGGGCTGAATAGGGGATCTTGCCGTACTCGGGGATGCACTGTGAATTTCTTTTCAGTTTTAACTTTTTTTTGTAACAGAATTATAAATTGTTTTTCTTTTGGTGCAAGAGTTGTTTATTTTTCAGGTTATGCAATGGACAATCAATACATATATATATATCAATAAGAACATTTATGAATGGACGTTTGCTACACAATTGTAAAATTGTAAAAATGGCAATAAAGATTATTATTATTATTATTATTATTATTATTTACTCTGTCCTACTCGATTGTCAACTGAAATCACATTATATGACTAAATAAATACCCCCGTTGCAGCAGACCTGCATACTCAGCGAATTTCAAATGCAAAATAACATATTTCAATCCAACATAGCAAGATTTGACATGTTTTTGTAAGCTGCTCCATAAGAATAATATGGTAAACGAGTATGCAGGTTTGCTGCTACAGTTATATTAAAACTGGGTGGTTTTAATCCAATATTTAATCGATCTGAACTAGAAGAGGCTATTTACCAAGTTTTATCAAGATATGTTGAGAAATAAGTGAGATATAGAATTTTACTTATTTCCCCTAAGGTTAACATTGGGACAACGTACTGTGCTTACCAGTTTCAATACCTCGGTAACCAATGGACATAGAGCAATGATTCAAAATACTAAATTGATTATTTTTTTGAGCTGAATTCAATGTTGGTAACACAAATTGGATTATTTTTATTTTTCGATGTAAAAAACTCGAAAAACCCATTTTTAGTGGGGTTTATCCCCCTTAACTCCCCCTTACAGTGGTCCGATCGGGCTGGTTTACGAACTCGTCCAATTGATTACCACTTTACATGTCTGTACCAAATTTCATAAAGACCGGACCATTTTTGCGGCCACTATTGTGCTAACAGACACATAGATATATATAGAAATTCGAACGAATGGTGTTTTTTTTTTGCTTCGGGGGGCCCCAAAACGAAAGGTTATCATGGTCTCGGGCTTCTTCCCTATAGGGGAAATTCACAAAAACACTGAGAGCTAGATAAAAAAACGATAACTCGTTTATTCTTATCATCATGCGATGATCGTAGTTTTTATTTCGCAATATAAAAATCGAGCGCTAATCACATTACCGTACCTACAATTTTGTTTGATTGATATGGTTTTATTATTTAAGACAAATGTTTTTTATAGTTTTTATAGGAAAAATATAAGATTAATAATAAAATCAGATGGTTGTGCTTGTTATTGCAATATGTTTATATTTCTCGTGATTATTCATAGTAAAATAAAATTTCTGTAGGACAAAATTATTTCATTTATTTGATCTACCCACATAGCCAGCCATATAAACTCCGAGTTTTCCTACTATTAAGGAATTACTAAACGACTAAGCTTTGCTCAGTAATTAAAATAATCTCTATCAGCTAGTCTGCATGTATTTCCACTGTTGAAAAAATAAAACTAATGGATAAATGAGGGTATAATTAATATTTTTCGTTGGTATTCCGTAGCCAACTTAGCGACTCAATAAGGCCATATGTTAAAAATGTTTACCTTTAAAAAATTATTAATTTTTTTAATCCTGCATTTTTTAAGAAAATTCCGTTATGGACGAGAACTTATGAAGCAAAAGTACTTCTAAGTGCAAAACTTCAATAAAATTACTAATATCGGGCAAAGCAGTTTTTGAGATAGGGAACATTATGCACAATAACTACTGATTTTAAATAACAGGATGTCTATGTACACTACATATATGCCTTGGTATCTAATCGCACTATATTGTGTGTCTTTTCAGGTAAGCTACAAAAGAGCTCGAAGTCGAATTTCAAATTGCAAACGATGTGAACAAAGTAAGTAGCAAAATTAACATACCTTTTAATTTTAAAGTTTGCAAATTATATACTTAGGGGGTTTACACATTTCCCATAAAGTCTTATATTGCGTAATATCAGCACGTTCTGGTATTAAATCAATTCGCATACTAGTTAATTCCAGTTTTTTTAACCTAGTAATCTCACTAGGTTTTTGTGAAGTTGTGATTAAATCGCAGCTCTTACTGTATTGAGACTTGGAGCTCATTGTATAAGAGATTTTACATACGCTAACGAAGAATATCGAGAATTCAGCTTAAGTTAGTATTTTGTTCACTGACTCCGGTACTTGTGATAGATGGTCTTATGTTTTCATAGGGCGAATTTCAACAGCAAAACTTTAGATGTATATAAATAAATGAAATAATTGTAGATAAAGCGTTAATGAAAATTTGTTGTAGACAGTAACAAGTTTCTCGTTCCTCGCCCTATATTGAAATAAATAATTGCTTCCTTAGTCGTGAAACTTGCGACAAGATGATTTTTTCAAGATCCTAGGTGCCATACTCAAAGTGTTCATTGTCCATGTGTATATTCATTGAAGAGGTTTTCTGGTCCAGTTCAGAATGGCCATTTAGTTTAAAGCACATTTCAAGAAATTTTTAAAGTATTTATTTAAAAATTAAAAAGCTGCTTGCATGAAAAATATACAAAAGAAAAAATTAATATTTAATTTAAAACGAATTAAGCCGAATTCAGAATGAAAAACCCTACTATTGTTTGGCCGAGTGTAACTTAGTCGTTAATTACCGGAAACAAAACGCGCTATCTCGTGTTCAAGTCGTAAACTACAGCGCTGCTTCTCTAGCTTTCTCTGTTTGCTTAGTTAAACAGTAGTAAACAGACTACCTGCCTACTTAAATTTAGAGCTAAACTACTATTTCAGTAGTTAATACTTATCTCTAACGCCATTCATTGCGGGCCTGAGAAGATCATGTTTCAGCGATTGTAGATAGGGGTTTAAAAACATAATGATTTTAAATAGATCTTCATAACAGTACAGAGTCATTTAAAACAAACCTCATGTTAATATTTTAAAGTATTTTTTTCTGTACTTTGCACAAAATGTTAGAACTAAAAAAATCATAGTTTTACAAATTCCGATCCTAATTTATTTACGGTATGTTTCCAGCTTAAATAAAACATGTGTGAATTGGATAGAATAGGTAACTGAAAAATTACTGTTAAACCCCTTTAATAATCAAAAACAATGAGTTTTCGTTTACACTTAAATTCAGAATAGTTTGATTATTGAATGAGTTAAGCCCATTAAACGTAAAAGTTCTATTTTTTAACAGCGAAAAGAAAAAAATGTTTAATGCCAATAAATAACATAAAATTACCTTCTTATTAATTTTACTTCAAATTATCCCTACCATAATTTCAAGACACCTCTTCACTTTAACTGACATATTTCATCACGCTGGGTTCGTGCAAGTCCCAGCAACTGTCAGCCCTTGGACTGTGGAGTCACCCGGTGAATAGTAATCGGGATTTACTAAAGTTAGCGACAGTGAATACACAAACTCCGGGCGTGCTCTGAATGAGGAGTGAACGCTATCGAGGCCCTCCCTACCTGGGCGATACAGGTCCGAATGTATATGATAAATCAATTATATAAAGAAGCATGTGAAATTGGCTGAGACTGCCGCGATGGGGAATACAAAAATTGGTCTAAAGCAAATAATTTCGTAATGATTTTTTGTTTCCTTTGGTTTAGTTTAGAACTATCCTACAGCATGATTGCCTTGGAAAAGGTTTTTCTTACCCTAATTGTACACAACCGCTAATACTTCAGCATCATCAAAGTAAATAGCTGCAGGGAGAAGCTCACAGAAAAAAAATCTGTGAAAAAACAAGATGCACAAAAAGAGGTGCATCTAGAGACCAAAAAGAGCATACTAGGGACAAAAAGAGAGTTATTTTTCTTTTGTAGGTTGCATAAGAGCATACTAGGGGCAAAATAGGGTTTTTTTCTTTTACAGGCTGCAAATTATCTTTTTAGGTCTAACTATGTAAAGAAGAAATATTATTGCAGAAAAGAAAATATAACAGCCTTAATGAGTTCCAACAGGCTTAGGAATCCTGAAAAAATGATTTTATGGAAGCCTTGTACAAATACTTTTCGTCATATTAGCATCACATAGTTTTGATGCTATAAATTTATCATCACTTAGCCCAAAATGATTTATTAACCCACACTTATGCGTTAACTTATCCATTAGGACATGCGTTGACTTTCCACGATCTTCAGCCATTTGTTTCTTGTAAAGTCGAAAGACACTATATTTTGCAATAGTTTTTAGTCAATTATGAACTCAATTATGACTTGTATAAATATTTAATTAAAACATCCAGTTGGTCTTCTAAATAATCTCCAAATTTTGTGGGATGACGATGTGGATTTTTGGAGTTTTTAGAATTACATTATATAGTTAAGCTAATCATTGATTTTACGGTGTACTGCTGACTCTCCCGATTCTCCGCGCCATTGAAGAATAACTTCACAAACACTGCAATCAGGATAATAGCTTTTACGTTCTCAAGGTTAGCAATGAAAAACTAAAAGAGCTTGACATTGTTGCTGTTCACTATCAATAAGTGATGAAATCAAAATATAATCCCACATGTTTAGTGTTTATGAAGTCGCAACAGTTTTCATGCTGAGTTCCTAGTCTAAAAATGATTGATTTAATTTTGTATACAACGGCAATTTAAATATTTTCCTCTTTTTTACTATACTGTATTTGATCGATTGCTTTATTTAATTCACATTCAAATTCAAACTTCAATAAATGCATTTTACAAATTTCGCCTGTTTTGCAAATCGTCTATTTTTTTCTTTCAAATGTCCTCCAAATCTTCTAACCACTAGAACTCCAACAGACCTCCATTTGTCCCAAGTGTATCAATCCATATTTTATTTCAACGCATATAATTTTTTTACAACTAACGGATGGAAAAGTTTACGTCGACTGTAAACCATAAGCCTAATAACTCCTGGGCGTCGGTTTAAGGACCATAAAGCACACATTGACGCTGCAGTTGGGGAATTTCCGCGCGGCCGGGTGGCAGCAGTGCGGGCAGAGCTAACCCGGCTGTCAGTCGCTCACCGGCGTCCGCCCGCGCCGCGCTTATCACTTATCGGTTTGTCATGTAAGGCCACGTGAAGTTGCGACTTCTTCCATCGAAGTTGCAAAATATTCTCTACCTACTCGTCAACATGTTCCTTCCTCTCCAGTTCGGGCTCTCTTTAGTGTAGTGACGTGGCAGAAAGGTCCAAATTTACATTGTGTCTGTGTTAGTGAAGTGTTAAAGTGCTTATGAATTTAGATAGGGGTTCTAAATTTTAGTGGATCAGTGTCAGAGCTAAAGTTGTAGTTTTATTATTTGTCGGTGTTATAAAGGCTTTGGTAAGTTTTTGACTAGTTAGCACTTTTTTATGGGACAAAATTAAAGGGAGTTTTTGATTTTATACTATCAATGAAATTTCAACTGGTTCAGGTCTAATTATTAATATCTTAAACTGTAATAATTTTAGTTTTAAAACTATTTTCAAAACTTAAGGGTTTTTAAAATATTTTCCATATAACTCATGACATAAAAATCAAACCAAAGACCTATGTGTTTTTTATTAAAATAAGTCATTGATTTTAATATTTTAGTACTACAGAATCAGTATATACCCGTTTAGAGGATTGAATTGCCATAACAATACACAAAGCCCTAAAGTACCTGTTTACATAAATAATGAACGTGGTCATTAACAGACTCATGTTGGTTTCAATAAACACCTGTTATTGACAAACATTGGTCATCAGCCCTCGCTTAAAAGAGAGGGTAATCATGAGCTAAATCGCTGAAAAGTATTAGTTATTAATGTCTAAGCATGATTCATTAATTTTCTTCCGTGTAAAGCATAAACGTTATAGCCTATGCATAATGTAGAAACATGTAAAACATTTAATGTTATACCATTGATCAAATGAATACCTAGGCGTTATTCATGTTATTTTAGTTTTAGGCGTTGAATACCAAAAATAATTGTTGTATGACTAGTGTATTGTTTATCTTAAAAGCAAGCAGCTTATAAAAGAATACAATTTCAAGACTTTCACTGAAAAATAGTTTAGCCTATTTTAAATTAGATATACCAAGTAGTTGTGTATAACTTAAGCGTTTAAATAATGCAATTATTTTAATATAGGCCTACAAATTGTATCAAACTTATTTTCCAAATTTTAGAAGTAATTAAAACATCTATATTATTTTTATTTACCTTTATATGTATACAAACAACAGCTTTCGTTAAAATGTCTACATCATAACGACATAGCAACTGTTAAAATTGTTCTCATCGTACATCTTTGGTATTCAATGCAGCCCTCTTAATTCCAATCCACCACATACCTTAGTTCTGATAATATTTTAGAAATACACAATAAAATACGACCTCAACGCACCAGTTCTGTTATCTTTGACACCGGTTCTTTTAAACAAAGCTTAAATTTTCGTAATAATGGACCGCTATGACCCCCTCAACATTTCCACACTATTCTAAGCCTGGTCTTTGTGCATTACGTTTAAAAGAAAATTGTTTGATCAGTTTTTACTTTATATTTAAATATATTCATATATTCCAAACGTCTAACTTATGCGCAATGATAGATATATAAATTTATAAGAAATATACAATATTAATACCTTAAAACTTTATCTTTCATTAAGAATTCTAAAATTGTGAACGCTCAAAGAACCATCTGTTTATGTATAATGTGACCTTTCAGTCAGCAAAATTATTTTAAAAATTAGAGAATAGACATGGTAATGTTTTTGATGTCTATAGCATTAATGAGGTTTTATTCAAATTAGGTGATAAGGCTGAAATACAATCCAAATATGTTTACTAAAATACAGCATAACAGTTTTATGACATGCACTTAAAGTCGATAATTTACAGCTTAGCCAATATTGTTGTCTATTGGCTATTACTTTTTATCGTTGCGTTAAAAGATTTAGATTTATAACAACACGTGCTAGTTTTTATAAAACATTATTTTTATATATAATTGATATCATACTACTATGATGTGGTGCTATTTCGTAAATAACTTGATTATATAAGGCAATTACTAGATAAATATTATTTTAATTCATTTTCATTCTTATACCATAAAATTTCGTTCCAGGGTCGAGCTAACGTAGGTATTTGAGTATAGACGATTATTTAATTAAAATACAGATTAATTATTTTCAGTACCTCTTAGTAGAACCTATACTGTACAATCATAGTACCATTAAAATTAATAACAAGAAAAGGCAGGAAGTAAGCCAAATAGACATATTTATCATTTGTCCATCACCGAAAATATCCATTAAACATAAAACTTTTGTCAGTTTATATCATGTTTCAAATTAGCCTTATTACATATAAAACAACGTTCTGTAAATGCATCAAGATAGAAGCCTTCATTTTAACAACGGTACCTTTCTTACGTAGTTTTTAATGTGAAATTCTTCCATTTTAGAATCAAAGTTTTTTTGAACTGTTGTTGTTAAGCGCTTATGATTGTTGCGTTTAATGGACATTTGAAATATAAGGATTGAAACTTTTTTATACACGAAAAAATTGTAGCGATCACCTTCAATGATAAAATGTTAATTAAATAAGAAACTACTGGCATTTATACATTTGTTAAGAAAGCTTAAGATGAATACTAGAAACCCCTTCATTCTAGCCCTGGAAATAAACTTCTAGATGTTGGATAGGCCCGTGGTTCTTGCCAAAGATTCAATCTTCTGAGCCAAAATAGCCTGCTTTATCTCTAAGGAGTATGTAAGAATGGGGTTTGTTAGAGATTAAAGTCGAGGTATAATGTGAAAAGTCTAGGAAACCCTTTAAAGATAGCTTATCAACTTTTATTCTCATCTTCCTCATTTCGACGTGACGTTACTTTGAAAGATCCCATTTAAATTAATAAGTTTCCAAAAAGTCTTCCCATAAATGTTTATGAGATTTATAATTGTTAAATTTTTAAGTTTTATTTTATTACGTTAAGTTAAATGAATTATTCGTTCCTTTTAAAATGTAAAACTAAATTTAAAATATATCCTATCATTTAGAAAAGAGATAATAATAAAAATTACATGATTTATCATGTAATTATTATTGCTACCTATTTATTTGGTGAATTGTATGAAAATAATGACTATTCATGTATCGGATTGACTTGGTAATGACCAATTGTGTAACTTGTGAGTAAATTATATCCATCAAGTATTTCATGTTTTCACGTATTTGGGAATAAAGAAATAATAATAAATAAATAGCCAATTAACCTTTCATTTATCATAAATATATTTCGATCGACCACTTGTGGATCTTAGACCATTTCGAGATCTGAAATAATACCAATAACCATCATCCAAAACTAACCTTTTAACCATTAACCATTAATAAACCATTAACCATTAATTTAACTTATTTAAACATTTTATATAAAAATACCATTCACTATATATTTAATTACTATACACTTGATTTCTTTTTTTATGTTTTTCAGTAGTTTTCTTATAAACCAGTTTTCAGTATTTTTATTTTGTTTGAATTTTTTTCATTATTTTCTTTTTTGTATATAAAACTTAACATGTTCTGTTATGCTGTTTATATTTGTGAAAGTCTTCTTTCGAGTACACCTTCTACCCTTTAATTTCATAATATATAAATTCAAATTTACTTCAAATACTTTTTTTATAGTTTGTAGGGTAGATGTTTGCAAAAAAGGACCTCATGGACAATAATGCTAATCCTTCTTTGTTATTGACAACTGTTACGTTAGAAACTTACGTAGAGTTTGGTGATTTTCATTGAAACACAGTTTATCTTGACCAGAATATCCGTAGTCCATGCCAAAGATTGCAGTTCCCTTGCCAGAATAGTCTGTTTTATCTCTTTGCCGACTCCAGAATTAGACGAATAGGTTAACATTCACCTAGTAATCTTAGATAATTTGGAAGAAAAGTTTAAATTGTCTTAGAATACACTTTTTTAGAGAAATATATCTTCAAGAGAGCATAGAAGGCGTTATTTCAAATTATTTTACTAAGTATCTACATTAGTATCTACAATGGCTAATGTACATACCGAGGTTTGGTCCAAAGTCTACTTAACAAAAAATATCCACAAAACAGCTCATACATTCATTAATTATGTGACAATGAAGATTATTTTGTGGGTTAGTTAGAAAGTTTAACAACTCACTGAGGTTCAAGTAATTCTTCTAAGCCACCATCAATCTTATCTGACAGTAACGAGAAGAATATTCAAACACCAAAAGTCCTGGTGCTAATGATATTTCGGTGAGAGACAGTTTAAAATAATTAGCTCTTACTTATTCCTAAATACTGTGGCTAAAATATTACAAATTTTGTCCATTTTGACGTCAAACACTGAGCAAATTAAAAAGTCGGTAAATCCTTAGCGTGGGTAATTTTATCAGTTAAAAATGTATATTTTAATCATTGAGAGCAGAATTACATGGTAAAAAAATATTATGATGGTCATGTCAACAAGGACTTGATTAAAAGAAATCGATTCGAGTTTTAGTATTATGAGATTATCAAGAAGATTTACTGGATTCACTAATGATGATCTGTAAGGGGAGACAAAATCGATCACATTTTGCAACCCATTTATTTTAGTGTTGAGTTTTCAGTCGAAATAAATATGTTAATTAAGAATGACACATAACACAAACCCAAGAGAGGAAATGCCCGTTATCAATATTGAAAAAATTTAAATATTTAATAGTAATTTATGAAAATATCATATATATTACACTGCAATACCAATTTTATTGGCTTCTTTAGAATGAGGATAAATATAAAAACTGAAAAAGAGCATAAATAAATGTTTTGTGATGTTTCAATAAAAATACAATTAAAGTTAAAACAATGTCTAATACACTAGCATAATACTGTACACAGGTCCACTTCCCCTAGCAAATGCTTTTGGTGAGAGGGTTGTTTTGAAAGTTTCCGAACTGCTACTGTGTTAGCACACCTCTAAGCTTTAATCAATAAAGCACGGGACTGTATTCTAGGACTTCGCATTGGGCTAGCGCCTTTTGCAGACAAATACTTTAAATAATCAAAATTTCCTTTTTGATATGAATACCATTAATTTACATTTTAAATTAGTATTCATTTAAATAACGTTACCATTTACGCATATTTATTTATAATGAATTTGTTATGGATTTGTTTTTTTTCTACTGATTCTTAGCAAACTTTCTACCGCTGGGTTATCAACGTAGGTTGATACTGCCTTAAATTTACAGCCGTGGCCCATTAGTACGAATTAATTCAGTT
Organism: Flexamia atlantica; assembly: GCA_035578135.1. Classification (NCBI taxonomy): domain Eukaryota; kingdom Metazoa; phylum Arthropoda; class Insecta; order Hemiptera; family Cicadellidae; genus Flexamia; species Flexamia atlantica. The sequence goes on along the minus strand of JAQJVK010000042.1, from coordinate 652,665 downwards.
TATAGACCAATTTACCAACGAGCGTTAAATGAGAAAATTGTGACTTAAAACTTAACATGTACAAAACTTTAAAAGACTACAAATGGTTTGTATGAACATAAAGATTTTATCCAAAACTGTTATAATAAGCACCAGTAATGTGATATTTAAAGTAACATCATGTTTTAGATTAATTAGAGCTGAGTTTTTAAAGGACAGTGTCATGATGGAAAACGCTGAATTCACACATCAGCGATCATTCTATTGCGATATATATATATTAGTTTTGTTTATGTGAGTAGTCTCAAGTGGGAGTTCACTTATTTCAGCAGCTGATTGTTCCACTTCGATTCATGTTTTAGTCTTTTTATGTATCTTGCCTGAAATGGAGTTGTCTTATTCTATCATGAGTGAAAGCTATTACCTTCGCTTAACCCCGAAGGAAGTTTTGTTTAAAACTTCGTCATAGTAAAAATGGTGTATGCAAAATGTTAATTAGCGTTGTATTCTACGATAGTATTAAATCGTACTCTAACTTGCACCTCACTCGTGGATTAAATTCATTCATAATATAATGATTGCGTAATTTACTATTATGAAATCATTCAAAATAATAATGATGTTTTACACATACAACACATATTATCTTTATTATTTATGTACCAATGTAAGAATTTTTAACTCAAAATTTCTATAAATCTTTTAAATGTTTATGATAACAAGGGTTAATAATTCCAATAAAAATAAAACCATTGAAGTAACTTACAAAATAACTCACATTAAACATTTTTAGGGTATTCCTAGGATCAAAAAGATTATATCTGAATAGATACTAATAAATGTAGGTAGTTCGACGTTAAGTAACTGAAGCCACCAAAATGGCTTGAAAATCATGTTTAAACCTTCTTAGCTTTACACGAACTAAATACTTTGTCCATAATGTTTGGTTGTAAAAACCAATTGCGGCAGTTTTAAATCATCCGAGGGATGCTTGAATGGCTAAGACCTTTGAAAAAGAATTTTATCATTGGTATTAACACATATTTCATATTCATAAATCTCTTTCAAGCCTTACCTAATGTCCATCCTTCGACTGATAATATAATATCAAGCAACTTACCAGGCAGAAGCTAAAAGGGGGTAGCTGGCAAGACAGCCTTGAAAGTCCATTGACAGCTCAGACTAAACGTCTTATTTTTGTCGATGTGCATTAGGCCTTATAGTGGTATAATGAACAAAAACATAAAAAACTCTAACAATGGATTTGAATTGGCTTCTGTATGAATAACGATGGAATTATTAAGAAGTTTTTAAGAGCTGTAAGGGATTGGATGGAAAATAACGCAGTAATATCTGTCCATTGTCGGACCTATCTTTCCATTAAATTACTAGAATATAGGGGAACATATTATGAACAATAAAGTAAACAGCCCTATTGATAGTTTTGTATTGTCAACCGTTTTTAAATTATGGTATGGATGAGTATTTTTAAATGGGTCGAAGGGATCTAGAAGAAGGCAAACGCAGTTGTAGCGAAGATGTATATTTCGATTGTTCACCCTCATCTACATTCCATGCTGCGTCTAGATTCTAAGTGGAAACTTGGAACAGAGAAGTTACGGTGGATCGATGAGTAAGCAAACTCAGATAAAGCTCTCGAGAGATCGCTCTTTACTAAAGTGTGTCCTCTTTGCAAAGTGGAAATTTAATTCTTCATTTTACTGTTTCTAAATCTAGGGACCTGATATTTGTATGATGCAATAGTAGGCTGTTTGGCTTAAAGACTTTAAAACATAAAATATATTTATTTAAGGTAAGCTAGTTATCATGATCCCCTTTACAATTCTTTCTTGCGTTACTTTTTTTATTGCGTTTTTTTAATGAAGTATTATTGAATTAATATTAGTAAGTACGATGTCAGCAACATTTAGAGAGCCATTCAGTATGTAGTTGATTTATTAAAAAAAAAACTTTTAAAACAGTCATATTACTCTCAGACGATTAAGAAACACATAGTTAAACTAATGTTTACGTAAGGTATGGTGTATCTCATATTTTATTTTTGATGTGTATTCTCTTTTTTTAACTGTATGGATATTTTGATAATCATTTAAATACTAAGCCATAAAACATAGTCAAAAGGTAACCAATTTTCAAACTTAAAATTCTTTTCAGTTGTGTCAATGAATAGTCGAAGTTTTTTGTGACTGATGCACAAAAGATAACTTAGGACTTTGATAAATGAAAGCCCTATTTCCTTTTGACAAAACATTTTCTGCTTGGATGTTTACAGCAATATAGCTTAAGGGAAAACAGGTCCAATCGAGATTGCTTACGTCCAAGAAAAACAATCTTTGTTCCTTAAGTTGTGCATTAGAATCCTTACCGATGCAGCCTACTAATATGTTTTGAGTTAAAAATTGTCCATACCCTTTGAGTTTTAATTCTTTATACAAAAAATATTAGTATGGTACATTGTATGAATTGTTGTTTTAAAACTAAAATAACCTACCATACTGTACATACAATGTACAATGTTAAAGAGCGTATGCTTATATTAAACGTAATACTTGCTCGCAAATATCAAAATATCCATAAGTTAATTATTGAAAGGTACAATATTAAAAATACAATGAAAAAATACTATGATAACAATAAACATTTAAAAGAAATGCTGGTACTAATATATTATACTTTATTCGAGTCATATAAAGTTATTTTATCATCATTATTATAAAATCATACTGTATTATCAGTAAAGAGTAACTTTCCTTGCCTGTAATAAGGTACATGAAATATTTGTTCCTAAATAGTATTATGTCAATTGGCATGAATTATACACCCCAACTTACATAGTTATAATGCTTATTACTTCAACGTAGTTAAAAATGTCCAAGGCTTTAATTATGTGAGTAAATTAAATAAATACAGAATTTTTGTCATTGGAATTGTTTTTAAGCTTTAATCCAACTTAAGGATGGCTTAAGGCTTAACTTTTAAATCAGCATCGCATTAAAAACTGATACAGCGTAACCAATTATATTCATTAATTCTACAGACGTGTCCATTCAGTTGTGTGTTAATTTCTTATTCCGTTCATGCCCAAGAACACCGTGTAAGCCTTGTAGATTCAGGAAAGTTTCGATGGCTTATTTTAACGTCTACATCACCAACAAACATAATATAAATTTTTATTACTTATAAACAAACATTGATTGAAGGCAAAAAAAATCAGAAGGAAAATTTATATCATAATTAAATATATATTCTTAAAACCTTTAATTTCTACTTAACAAACAAAACAAACACCCGTTTTGAATTCCTTTACGACAAAAACAGCAATTCTATAGGAGGAAAGATTCTTGACTTTTGTGGCGGAGGCGACTGGAACATTCAGTCCTTGAGTCAATATTTGCCCGTCACTGAGTCAACAGTTACATTACGTCAAATTTTCATTTTATAGTCTCTCTTTATATGAACCACATATTTCTGAGCTCTCTGAGGAATACGGATGATATTGGTTCGCTAACGTTGATCATATTAGCTATAATTTCGTCATTTCTAGGCTGATTTATTCAGTAAAGTTTCTTGACTTTTTTCAAATAATTTTATTAGAAATAAAGAGAAGTTTATAGCATCTTCATTTTTACCATTGCATTTAATATGGAGTAGCAATTTTCCAAATATTTTTCCACCAAGGAAAACCATTCTTTGGCTTTCAAGTGTCTCTCATTGGAGTTATTTTAAAATAAAAATGTTTTGCGTATTTTTTCCCTCTATCTAGCTACATATTTGTTCCGTGTTAAACCGTAATATGTATAGGAGAAGGTTAAAAAAAACTTTAATATTAAAATTTTCAACTTTGATATTTAATTTTTAATTGTTCTTTTTGATCCTATAATTTTAATTCTGACATTGATCCACTTCAAAACTTTTTTCCCAGGTTGCAGCTTTATGAAATCATCTTGTAAAAATCTTCCATGACAGGAAACTCAAGTTTGTTGTGTGTTTTTGTATAAATTTATCGAATATTGTATGTTTTCAATGCAAAAACGTTTATGAAGAAAATATCAATTTATAGTGTCATTAACACTACAAGTTCTTCTTTAAAATATTTTCAAGCGGTTCTCAGCGTTTAGTTTATAATTTTCTTACAAGTCCAGACATTTTTTACGCAGATATATATTTTTAAACAAAGCAACAGAAGAGATTAATTATACCTCAACTCATATATTTTTATATTACACTTACTGTTATAATTTTGAACTTAACTTTCTATCGAACCGATAACTAGACCAAAGGTAATAATATAAAGTAATTTCGGATGAACGTTCAACGTAAACATGTTTAACTCCCCGGACTAAACAGATTACAATTGCAAAATGACATTACCGGTCGATTGTGGACACCGCCGTACGTGTTGTGTAAAACTTTGTAAACGTTGTAAGCTTTGCAAACTGTGTAGACTTTGCAAACTGTGTAAAATTTGTAAAACATTGATTTTGCTTTGTTTCACAAAAATGTGAATGATCTTCATCGTGTTAAATTTTAATATCATCTAAATTTTCAAACAATGTAGTCAATGGGCGTACATAACACATTATCGCCACAGTGAAACTAAACAGACAGCAAGTTACTGGGGTAGTGGTGGAAGGTAGAAGTTACTACCAGCGTTGGAAGGTAGTGCAAGTTTGCCGACGTCAGAGGTGCCGGCGTTGGCAGGCAGTGCAAGTTTGCCGTTTCGGTGGTAGTGCCAGCCAGTGTCAGTGCCAGTTCAGTGCCGGCGCGATGAGTCTCCTGCAAGTGCCGGACATCACCGTGTCGGACGGGACGGAGGAGGATGTGCAGGATACGCTGTCGCGCCTGGGCACGTCCGCCCCGACCTCCAAGCTGTCCGTGGGGGTCCCCGCCCTGCTCCTGGTGCCTTCCTCTCCGTCGGCACCGAGGAGACGCCACTCCTGGATTTGCAGGTAGGCAATCCAAGTGCGAAGGTCACATTTGTGTGTAGTTGATTGATTGGGTTTCAAAATATATACCAGGCTAAGCGGGTTATTTTAAAAGTCATTGTGGTATAAAGTTTTTTTTTATTTTAATAGTTATTTGTGTATTAAGAGCGCTAAGTATTTCATTGCCGCTCGAGAGTTGTAGAAGGCCGCACGAAGCGTTAGCTGAGGGCAGCCAAACGTTTCGAGAGCGGCAATGACTGTTTGTGCTTGTAATACACTCAAGATTTTTCCTACTACCGTTATTTAAATAGTTTATTAACTAACCTGTACAGAGAAGTTCATTGAGGTTATGTTTGCTTATTCTATTGAAACGAGCAGGAAGTTGAGATAGAAACGCCGACTGTGGATTCAGCTGATTTAGAGCAAGGCAACCAGAATTCAGAAATACCCCCGTTGCAGCAGACCTGCATCATTAGCGAATTTCAAATTCAAAACAATATATTTTAATTCAACATAGCGAAATTTTTTAAGTTTTTGTAATCTCCATAAGAATAACATGGGGAATGAGTATGCAGGTTTGCTGCTACAGGTATATTAAAACTGGGTGGTTTTAATTCAATATTTAGTAGATCTGACCTAGAAGAACCCATTTACCAAGTTTTGCCAAGATATGTTGAGAAATAAGCAAGACATGGAATTTTACTTCTGGTTTAGGGAGCGGGAATGAAATAAAAGTGGAAATGAACCATTTTGCGTCCTGTTTACAGGGGTGGTAATGTGAAATGTGATTATTTCCATGCAGTGGTAGGAAAAATATAACTATAATACTTACCGGGTTGTTGTAAAATTTAACAGTTTCTTATTATTTTAAATAGTGAACAAACGTTACTCGGTCTCTGTCACATTATGGAAAGACGGGGAGGCAGTTGCGAGAAAGGTATTGAATATCATTTACCACTTATCACCGAACCCCTAATCACGACACTTTGTTTCTTATAGTGTTGCAAGGCGGTTTAGCTATTAGCTAGGCTATCATCATCTCACCCATTCCACTGTCATCCTTCATTTACATTTTCCTTAGAATATAAGGTGATAGTGTACGCTTAGATAGTGAAGGTGCCTTCAACGTTTAGTGATATGGTGATGGTCTCAAATAGGCATACTTTCGGTCCTATAATCACATTTTTGTGAAGTTAGTAAACACTCTCGGCTTACAACTGTTCATCGAAATTTACGATTAACCGCATACAACGATAGTCATAAATATAAAGTTGTAGGGGAGGCAGGCAATGATTTATCTGTTATTGTCTTTTACAGTACATGAATACTGATAAGTCTAGAAACGTTCTTTTGACTAAGTATGATGAACTTTCTTACTAAAAACTATTTAATTACGTAATGTTATGGAATGAATTGAAAAATATGAACGTAATGCGTTTAAAGTTAGAACTGACTTTCTACGAATTCTAAGCGCTGGATATGCTGTAGAATAAGTACTTTATCAATAAGATTATTTAATGATCTAATTGTAGGAATGTAGGCACATATTTCAGTTATACAGGATCGGCGAGTACTACACTGAGAAAAAAGTCTAGTGGTAGACTACAGAAATAAAGAGGGAACCTCATTAAATCTTGTGCTTACCTTGCCGGATGCCATTCTTGAGGCTGCCACCAGCCTTGGCTAGTGTAAGGACTCCAGCCACATCTTGTGTGCGCCACAAGCCATCTTTGGCTGTAATAGTGATGTCATAACTTAATGACGTCACTACTATATCCTTAATTCTTGAGGTAGCAAGCATACTGGACTGGTGTGTGTTCCACTCTGACTAGTTAAAGACTCAGTTCTGTCTAGTGCCAGACCCCAGCAAGCTAGTGGCCACCTCTCTTTGCGTCTGGTGTCGTTCCAACCTGGATAGTTGCAGCCCCATTACTGTCTAGTGCCAGACCCCAGCAAGCTAGTAGCCACCTCTCTATGTGTCTGGTGTCTTTCCACCCTGGATAGTTGCAGCCCCATTACTGTCTAGTGCCAGACCCCAGCAAGCTAGTGGCCACCTCTCTTTGTATCTGGTGTCGTCCCACTCTGGATGGTTACAGCCCCATTACTGTCTAGTGCCAGACCCCAGCAAGCTAGTGGCCACCTCTCTTTGTATCTGGTGTCGTCCCACTCTGGATGGTTACAGCCCCATTACTGTCTAGTTCCAGACCCCAGCTAGCTAGTGACCTCTTCTCGTGTTGTCAGCAGGTTGGTTCCATCGATTAAAATTGATTTAGCCCACAAATCGGCCACAGATGTAGGACTTAGAATCACACTCCCCCCTAATGCTCCAGTATCAACCTTTCTGTTTAAGCCAGTTTTGATTTTATTCTTAATCCAATAATTAAATCGTTTTTTTTCCTAAATTTCTGCTAGTTTAACTATATTTATATCAAAAGCGTCATAATTATGTTAATGAGTTACTGTTACGTTAAAAAAAACTGGCTTGTTTGAAATGCTAAATAAGACATAGGAACAAGGGGCGGGTTGTGATTCAAAGAACTGTATCTGCAGTTCGCTTCTGGGCTGATTTATTTTTTACTTTACACAACACGCAGAGGCAGAAAGAGGTGGTAGCTGCTAGCAGATCGGATCTGGAACTTGGTAGTGTTATGGCTACAACTATTGTGGCAAAATTCAACATTTCTAAAATAAAAGGTTGATCTCATTAGAAGACTAATTTGATGATATGGGTTTTGGTTCCAAGCTGGCTCTTGCTTTTAATATTATGATTATAGACATATACCACAAGACTTATTTTCATTTTGATTGTTTCAAGTAAAGTGAACATTAAATTTAGCAAATTTTCAGCTTTTTAAAAATACTCAATACAGCTTCGAAGATAATTACAACAGATTATCTGATATATTATATAATTTAAAAATCAACCAAACATTATAAAAATATAAACATTTGAGAAGTTAAATTTTGAACAAAATAGGACAAGTATGTGTCATTATAAACTTTTACAATTTCTAGTGCAACATTTTGAAGGGAACCAGATGCTTCATTGTTAAAGCTAGTATTTAATAAATAGTATAGTATATGCCAAGATAAAACTGCAATCAAAGACTTATTTAAGTAATGAAAACATTATTAAAACTTTTGTAATTTTGACACTGAATTTCATTTAAGATAAATAAATTTTCTATAAACGGTTAATTTGAATGTATAGGCTAAATAAAATATTTGAGACTCCAATTGTAACAAATTTATTAATTGTAATTAAAAAAAAGTACAAATCAAGAACATTGAATTAATAATAATGATGGCTGTAATAATAATATTCCCTTAACCATAACTATTACCGACAAAAAATTATATAACTGCTGCAAACATGTTGGTTTCAAGAGGGGGTTCCAATCCTACACAACTACCTGCTCCTCCCTCAAGACTAATTTTAACTTTAAAATTTGGTACACAGCCTCAACTGCTCAACCAAAGTCTTGATTTATAGCTCATTTGAAAGAGAAAAACTATTTATCGATTCCAGTTATCAGATTTTTGATATCGCTTTAGGTTGAAATATAAAATATAAAAATAATGATTAGTTGTATTTTTATAAATTGTATTGGTTGTGATAACACTGGAATATCTGGATAATTTTGTTTAAATTAAATATTAATATACTATCGTTTAAATGAGCTAGCTATAAATCTCAAAAATTTTGGTTGAGCGGTTGAGGCTGTATTGGATTTGAAAATTTGGGAGGAGCAGTTACGAATATGAAGTTTTTCGTGACTGGAACCCTCTTTTAAAAAATACTATACAAAAATATTAACTATAGTATTACAGGCAATTATAGCTACTGTCATCATTAAAATAAAAGTATTATGCTTTAACAAAAGCTGTTACAGTAGGCCCTACTTGCAATATTATCAGCATTAAAATAATTAAGAAAAAATACAATGCAAGAATATTAGATTAGGTAACAGTTTTAGACACTACATCCATTAAAATTAAGCTTGAGAAAAACCCTTGACTGTTCTGGCCACAGTAGGCCGACTATTATAGTACTGACAATTTTATAACTGCTGCTTAAAATTCATAAATAATCGAAAAGTCACAACTAATCACTACTGTGCTCTGTTTCATATCTTCACAACTCCCTACCATAATTATAAAAGGCTGAAGTGTGGGACCATACCGTACATATTTCCGTTTTATCCCCTGCACCGCAGCCAAAATGTCTGTTTCACTTGAAAGAAATGAATTTCCTGTTTCGAAGGCTTGTTCAGTCCTTTTCCATGTATCTTGCTAATTTTCCTCGTGTACGAAGATAGTTAAGTAGAAGCAGGATGGCCACACTTGATTGAGGAGAACTATCCTCTGAAAAAAGGGCAGACATACCTGTAATAATCTTTATATACCAACATAATAGCAACATGTTTTTTTTGTAATGCACCATAAAGTTTTGTAAGACTGCTTGGGTGCCCTGTCAGAGGTCTGAGGGAGGTTATTGAAGATGGCAAAGCACCCTGCATTATAATTTTCAAATGTCGTAAAAATTGTTAATAGCCCACCGAAAATATGTCATCAAATTATTATTTTTTTAACTCTAGGGCTTACTGTTTTTTCTTTACAGTTTTATTTATAAATCTGAAAAATTCCATTTAAAATTATACCGGGTGTCCCATAATAACCCCCCATCTTTTTCCTATATTTTTCAAATATCAATCCCTCACCACCCCCAAACATTGTTGGGTGGTTAATACTTCATTTTGAGTATGTACCCAATTTCGTCCGCCATCTTGGATCCGCCATATTGGATCCAAAATATATTTTTCAAATGTAAAAGTGGAGTTGTGACCCATCATTTTACGCTAGATTTTTTCACTAATTACAATGCCGCAATCCGTTTTTTAATATCTCGATTGGTTCTTAAGATATGATTACTTTAAATTTTATTAATACTAAAAATTTATTTATTTTCAACCAATTTAAGCATTACAAATTGATAAAATAGGCTAATTTTTAGTTTTTGAGAAATTCATATTTTTTAAATGTTTATTAGAAATTTATTAATATCTTGAAAACTAAACATGATAATTAAAAACGGGTTGCGGCATTGAAAAAAAATCTAGATTGAACTGATGGGTCGCAACACCATATTCATATTTGAAATAACTTACCTCATTTCAAAATGGAGGATCCAAGATGGAGGCCAAAACATTTACATTGGAGAAAGTTAAGTGGAAATAATTCAACAATGACTGGTGGTGGTTATTCGTCACTATCTAGCATTATTTTGTGTTTATGGCCTATTTGATCAATTTTTAATTTTTAATGTTTAAATTGGTTGAAAATAAATAAATTTAAAGTATTCATATCATGAGAACCAATTGAGATATTAAAAAACGAATTGCGGAATTGTAATCAGTGTAAAATCTTGCTTGAAATAATGGGTCACAACACCACTTTTATATTTGAAAAAAAAAATACTTTTGATCCAATATGGCGGATCCAAGATGGCGGAAAAATTGGGTACCTAATCAGAATGAAGTATTAACCACCCAACAATGTTTGGGGGTTGTGTGGGATTGATATTTGAAAAATATAGGAAAAAGTTGGGGGGAATATTATAGGACACCCGGAATATTACATGGGGAAATGTTGCATTTATTAAATAATAATATATGTAATAAAGGCAATTTTGATAAAGAAGTAACAACAAATTAAATGTGTGACATCTACAATTTTAAATGTTTCAAAACAAATACATTAAATGCCGTTTGATTAATGATTATTCAATTACTTTGAAAACGTAGTGTCTCTTTGCTTGTAAAAAAAAAAAAAAAATTACACGTTGAAAACCCAGAGTAAACGCCCTCCCAATGTTGTAAGATTTAGCTAATCCCAAATTTATAATTTTAAATTTTTAGTCGAAATTGTCATTAATAATAACTTTATATTAAGTCGATGTTATAATATTACCTGATGCAATGGTTTTAAGATGTTTTATTGCCTGTTTCCTGTCCTTATCCCTAGTTTGTTGTTCCTTGGTATTTGCTATAGTCAGGATTTTATTCCTGTACGCTGTGATATTGTTTGAAAGACTTCTCTTTTTCGGGATGGAGATGGTCAAAATCTTGAAGAAACTGGAAACAAACAAAGTTTATTTAAAAAGAGTTTTTTTAGCTGTTTATAGAAAATTCTATGTACTCTTGAAAGGAGAATTTACTATTAATGGAGTTTAAGTGAAAAAAATAATAAGGTTCGAACCATAAACTTTGGCCAGAATTATCTCCCCATTATTATAATCCTATAAGCCTATTTTCTGAAAAATCGCAAATATTATTTATTTTTCTCATTAACTAAATGACATTACGTTTGCCAGTATATGCTGTTATGTCATTACAAAGGGGGGGGGGACAAAGGGGGCAGATTGCCCCGGACCATAAAAGAACGGGGCCACATTTTCAGCTGAGTATTTTTATTTTCTTTCATCATAATAATTAATTATTTAAATATATTTCAAAAAACCGTCTATATTTTTGATTGCAAACAAAGAAAATCAAGTTGGATGTCGACTGATAGCGCCACGGTTCCGAAAATTCAACCCTTGATTAGTGTACTCAAATAAATTACATTATTTTATAGGCCTATTTTGTACAATTCTAAGGCACATTGGCAAATATATGTAGAAATACATTTAAATTGAAACCTCAAATATTAAACTCCTTCCAGCCGTTCTTGAGTTATGACTATGAAAAGAAATCCTCTCGCCTTAGGGGTATTCCTAGCCTACAAGTTTTTTTCAACTCCGTAAGGTCTTAACTTGGGTACAAGTATGTGGGAGTTAACACGATGGTCCGAAATGGCTATTTATTTTATGATTTATCTATCAGTGGAGACATATTAAGTTACTTAGTTCAAATAATGTGGTTTTATCAAGTGACGTATATTAACTTCACTTAACAAGTGGTGGTATTTAAATCAATCATGTTGTCTAAAAAAAAAACACAAAGAATTAATTTGAGGAAATATTGAAAATCATTTCAAATTTCAGTTGCCTACTCGGTTTAGTTTATTTAATGTAAAGATCCAGATTCGAACACATTAACAAATGAGCAGTACTGACAGGATAAAAGTTAAAAATCCTTTTGAAAACAAAGTAAACATCAATACATAATTTCAACCACTTCTCTGCTAGGCACCTCTACGCTGGCAAGTGCCACTGTCAGTCGTCAGTGCTGCCAGCATAAAAGTACCATTAAAATCCAAAATTATCTTCAAATTATTTTTAAAATTCACCATTCTCATTAATGTCCTTCGTACATTGTAAATGACTTTACAAAATTATTTCAAAATTACTCTTTGTTATTTGGGAATGACTTTATAAAATTAATTCGAAATTATGTCAATGAATACAAGACAAACATTTACGGCTGGCAGAAACCATATTTTGTTTGATGTGCTATGTTGAAACGTCAAAACAAATTTAATAATCCTGAATAACAGTAAAAATTACACCCACAATAGAACTTAAAACATTGTGGGCATACCAAACAACATTTGGATCAAACCACAAAAATGTAAAAGTACGATAATCGTACGTTGGAACACACTACATTAACACTTGACTTTATCGTTATGTCCCCATAACCCTGAAATTTTACCAAGCCCGCAAATACAATTGAACGATTTAACTGAGGAAGTATTTTTCAAATCGGCTTAATTTATAGGGCCTATAGTCAATGGGTAGATATGTGATCTCATGACATTTTATTATGACATTATTGACTAAACAATACGGTAACTTTTATTGCCATAAAACTCAAACTCACCGGTAAAATTCTGTTGTAAGACGTGGAGGCCCCAATCCTGCAGGAGGCGTGAAGTTTCTTCACCCATTATTCACAAAGGAAACAAAGAAACAAGTCACTATAATAAACAGTCCAACCAGTTACAACAACAACTCTCTCAGGACTGCATGGGTCGAAGATTAGGGGTATGACGCTGTCATCAGTGTGATTGCGCATGCGCGGACACCTGTCAGGCACAGGGACGGTTAGAGCCCACCCTCTGGTTGGCTGGGGTACGCTGCAAACCCCAGCCTTGGAAGTACGTCGCGTCTATACGCTAGGGTCCCTCACAAACATGTTGTTTTTTGCCACATGACATTCTATATGTGACTACCACAATGCGCGCCTGGTTTTAGGCAGAGGAATACAAAATATCTAGGGCATTGAACGAGCACTAGTACGGGCTGGGGCTAAGTGTGACGTCACTGATTTCATCACACTAGCATTGCTAGTGTCCGCAACATTTGTTTATTGTTAACGCCTAGATTCTAGTCTGGACTGTTTTAACATTACACTGCTAGGAACGGACCAAAGCCAAATTGGAGATGTAATGTGGGTGACTCCAGACCACATTGGTTTACCTCATGCCGCTGGTTGTAGCGCCAAGAATCATGCGAAATCAACATTTACTCGCAATCTGGAGCTCTGATTTTTCTCAGTGTAAAACAATTAAAAGAGGCATTTCCAGTGTTTAAATAGAATATTTTACACAAAATAAAATTTAACAGATCCAGTTGTTTATTTTGAAAATAAAATATGAACACCTTTTTTAATTTCTATAACGTCGCAATTCTGGTAAATAAATCACGCAAAATATAAATATGTATTTTTTTTTTCAAGGAAAAAAATTCCAAGCAAACAAGTTTAAGACGCCCATAGTAAAAATCTAAGTTTTCTACTTCGGATCGGGTAAGGTTATTCTGTCCTCTTCGAAAATGACTGCAATGTTTGAGTTACATTTTCTAATATAAAATCCCCTTGATTCGTCCAACTTTTGTCGTATTTGGCACAAGTGCGAATCGTTTTTCCTCTCTTTTTCATTAAATGCAAAAATAAGATTTTATTAAATTAATTTTTATTTTTATTTTGTAGGATAAAAAAAGTGTTTTCAAAGTTTTTATTCCAACACTTGGGCTAGATCGTACAGCATTTTACACTTAAAATACATAGCGTAATATTTAAAATAGCATAGGATACAAAAAATAAAAAACAATATGGTATATTCCAATTTACTTGCACATATTATAATTTTTAGGTGAGAGTAACAATATGCAGCTAGTTGAACATTTTCCAAAGCTGATAAACAATTTTAAATTTACGAACCAAATTTTACTTAGGTCACGTAAGCTAATGCTTCTAGAAAATGGCAGTATAAAATTAAATGCACAAAAATTAAAGATAATCCCTCAATTATTAAATTTGCAAAGAATGGTTGGATATAAACACTGCTAGCAATATCTAAGCCTACAGCTTTTGAGTTCACCACATTTCAGAGTGACCCATTATAAAGCCACTATCTTAGAAAATGGAATGTTCATGTCATGTGATTATATAGCGAAAAATGTAAATCTAGCTTTTTTCAGGGTGGTGATAGGACGTGTTGTTGGTCATTCGACAAATAAACATTTATTGGGCATTTTTGCCATCAAAAAATGTACGACAAATTTGATAAATACTACAAATGCATATATTTAGGTAAAAAGAAAAGATAAAAAGAAAGACTAATCGTCAACACTTCATACCTTAGTAAAAAGATTTCAGTGTAACAGAGGAAGTTAACTGGTTTCGTTTTGAAATAGTATCATTCACGTCTGACTTTCCACTTAAAGGGATTTTTGACAACTACCCATTATAACAAAAAATACGATTTCCAATGCATTTCGAAACTAGTTTTATAATTTAATAGTAACCTAATTCCTCAAATTTTCTTTTAATCGAAATAAAAAAACATTCTTGCATGGAGAATTGAAAATGGAGGCTATCTCTCAGACAAAAAGCCGTTCTATCAACTCGCAATCAAATGGGTCAGCCATTTCTCTAGCTTCAATTCAGCCTTGTCGATCGTCCATTGAAAATGATTTCAAGATATCGAATAAGGTTTTTACTCAAATAGCTGTATTAGGTTACAGTACCTGGTGGACCGAGCCTTGCTCGGTGTTATTTCATGTTTACCAGTTCATCCAGTTACTATAAAATATTTCCATGTCCTAAAATGTATCAATGTAAACCTTTTTTATTGCTCCATGGACTCTTCATCCTACCTGCTGTATTTTCCCTTGATAGCTGTAGATTCCAAACAGCTGTTATGATTACTTCATTTGTTTACACTTTCCTTGTTTATTTTCGTTGCTATCACGGCAACCCGTAAGGCCAATGTTAACATTTTACAACTTTAAAATTCGATTTATTACGTTATTAGATTTTCTCTGGCCAAGTAATCTGCGTAAAAGACGTTTTTGAGTCATAAATTACTTATTTCCAGACTTTGAAAGAAATCCTCGGAGCCGTTTTTGAGATAAATGTGCAAGCAAGCATACAAGCAAGCAAGCAAGCACGCACGATAACATTACTCATATAAGAGTATAGGATAAAACATCTATTTTAAACGTGGTACTAAAAAAAATACAGTATGGATTGAACTGTTCTCTAAGCAGCACTAAGAGTGTATCTATCATATTAATGACTCGTAATATTAATTATATTATTTTTACAATGAAGGTTTTAGACCCCCGGTTCATCTTCCAAGGTACCAAGAATTGAACTCCATTGTCGACAGAATAGCCCCCTTACACCCGTCCAACGGATTACATGGAATCGCAGTGTTTGGGGTATAATTTGGCTTTCAACGGACAGATTATTTGGTGGTAATATGGTAATTTGGTGGTGATGTCAAGAATCATCGCAGTCCTCTCGAAACAAACTACGGAAAATTTTTAGTATTATTATTTTACATCCTTTACTTTCCTTGTGTTTTTAGCGAAGCAGAAAAATAATATTTTTTTAGTATGGCAAATTATATTGCAGATTTCAAAATTTTACAGTAGGCTAAAGCGCATATGTTGAACCTGGCAAATTTAATAGGTTCCTTATAATGTATTTCCGTGTAATATTTGCATTGTGACGTGTATGCAACCAGTTGATTTTTTGTCCAAAATTTCATTGAAAGATGTTTAAAGTTTTTTGTTAAAAGCAACAATTAATTTCTAATAGTTAATTTTATTGTCGCTGTTTTGATAATAAAGAAAAATATAATCTACAATATTTGATCGTCATAAAAATAGGTAAGTTCTTAATTTAAAGTTGTCTCTAAATCAAGTAGTTTATTAGATTCAAAGTTTTGCACGGTTATGTTGTTCACTCCCTTCATCCGTGGTACAACTTAAGAATTGAAAAAAAACCAGCGATCACGTAAACATATTTGCTTGCTTGTAAAATATGTAAATTACTAGAATTCCTAAAACAAGTTATTGTCTTCCTTATTCAAATGATAAGTAAATAATATTATACATAAAAGTGGGTCTAAATTTGTATTACTGGGTTTTACAAAAATTTCTCTTTCATTACGCTGGTTAATTACAACAACTAAAAACTTATATCATGGCAAAATATTTAAATCTTTCAAAACTCTTTGAGGTGTGCGTCTTTACGTGGATGCGTTCACTGTATCTAGGCCAAAACGTCTGTGTTTGTTGCCAAAGACCGAGGAACTCGTTGCCAGAATTAGTAGGTTTTGTTTTCTGATTTCATCCTAGAGTAAGCATTTCTCAATTGAGCCCAACTTGCCAGTACTCAGCCAAAAGTGCAAGCCAAAATAAATGCGCATTTTGTTTCGCTGAACTATCAAGTCTAACTAGTAAACAAAATAAAGCTTTTAGATACATTAGATACATTAGTTGAAATGGCGACCTACCCAGATAGGTATTTTAAGCAAAGTATGAATGATAGATGAATGAAGGATGATTGTGGCGCGATCTTGTAGTCTTGTTAATGACTAAGGCTGACATATTCCTTAGACAGGACTGTTAATTAATAGCCTAACAGCCAATGGCAACTAAGGGACCTACATTTTAATGTGGGATCCAAACCACGACTTTGCCTCGCCTCGGTTAACAATTCACGAACTGGTCTAATTATGAGGATGGTCCCATGAACGAGTACTCAATAGTGCGGACGTTAATCCCCACTAAGGAACACCGCGTCCACAAGCCATCGCTCATAACTATCCACAATTCGTGACTTCTAAGTAGCTGGATTACAGGACACGGGTTTAGTTAGTTAGTATACCAAATAGCTGGATTTATAGTAAAAGGGTAGTTTTTCAAAGAGAGTTTTAAAAAGATAAGTAAACTTTTTATAAAGCTCTATCTTAATGTAGAAATTAAAATTGTACTACAGGATAAAACGTACCAATAAAATTTGGTTATCATCTTTCCTTGCCATTAAAGCTGGATAACTAGTCTCCGTGCGGTCCTTTATTGCTGCTGGAAGAAGACTTCTTTTAATCATTTTTTTTTGCTCTGCAACTAGGTAATTAGGTTTTGTAACGAATATCTGTTACATAGTTGAGATTAAACTTTTTTTTACATTACGTAACAAATAATTTCAAAATTAAAGATAAATTTTTATGTCTGTCACAATTTGGAAATTCTTCTGCTTGGGCTCTGATTTAGATTAATGAAACTATTTTGAGCCTTGAAAGATTTCGATCATTTTATTTTTGTTTACAGAATATTGTAAAAGTAGATGCACTGGTGTATATTTAAATGATTAATTTGGAGTAAAATATCTTACGTTTTCTGCTTGAGTCATATATCTGTTTCAAAGTCATTCAATATTTATTAATATGTAGTAAATCATCGAATAATGCAAAATGAAAACAAACAGAATCAAGTACTGGATTTTTCCGTTTTTAAATTAAAATGAAGTTAGTTTGTAATTGTATATTATAAATATTATAAGTACGAAGAGGTAACTTAAAAAACTAATCATATATGAGTGTTTTTTGTTGTTGTAATATGGAAATGAAAAAGTGTAAATTTTAACATTTCAAAAATTAAAAATTGCCTCAATTTATTTTGGTGACCACATCCAACACCACACAAAGAATTAAATTGAATTTGTCAAGATTTGAAGCTATCATAGTAATGAGGAGGTGCCAACATACCTTTGTTTACATACAAGCAGTTTCATTCAAGTACGGGAAATTATTACCATACAATTAAACAATAAAGCGAGTTGATAAATCCAGTGCTGCTTAAAAATTATAAAATGAGCAAACGACAAGACTATTCTAACCCGATTCCACCTAGCTTGTAGCATCATTAGTTTCACTATACGTGATATCTATTTCTGCTCGTAGAACAAGAGGTGTGACTAATTCGCGGTCAAAACAGCCATTAGTCTTATCTAGCCGTGACAACCTGGGAGATGCAAACTCTCATACTTTAGGCATGGAGGGAGAACAATGCAGTTGTAATATTATATATTAGCATAGATAAGTATAGTGAGAGTTGATTAATGAGGCCAGGCCGTCCGTAAAGCCAATGATAAAATTATCATTAGTATTACGGAAGGACTTAGCCAAGCTATTGGCCTCGACCTGTAATGTTCACTAGATGATAGGAATGATAAGACATACGGATAAGACATACGGGATAAGTCAGATTTAACTGAAAATAAAATTAGGTACAAAATTACCTGTTGATTTTGCCCAGTGTTCCTGGTTTAAGTGGAATGGCAATATTTTCGAACCTTTTTATGGTTTACTGTTAAGTTGAGATCCTCAAACATCTTCTTCGCTGCCTTCATTGTATTTTTATGAAAAGTCATCATGGCCCCACATGTACATAATAATACGAGACACGTACACAATTCAGTCACGCAAATACATATTCACGTATAACGTAAGAACACGTAAAGTTGGTAAGGAAAATGTGTACATGTTTAGAGTGGTAAATACGTAACACAGCAGCGATATTTCAACAAATCATAGGGAAGATGTTTTAGGTTTGTGTCAATGCGATATTGAGCCCTAAAGAGGTTCGGAACTATTACCTCCCAAAAGCTAGGATCACTGAACAGTGTCAACACGCAACTTTATACAGTTTCCTTATTAATGTAGTGATTAGATACTTTTCCACTGCTTAAACAATTTCTATATACTATAATAATATTATTTGAAATAGTAAGATACTTGTGAATAACAACATTCTGTATCACATTGAGAGCTGTAAGCTTTATAAAATATATTGAACGTAAAGCAGATACCGCGCAATCAAACATATTCTATGCCCTTTGTTATTTAGACTATTTCGTCCAAACTAGTTGTTAATCAGTATTTAAATGTAAGTTATAATCTCCTCTCAATAATATAAACAGTTATGAAAATTATTACAACCAATAAAACTTTATTATTATAAATATAACCCTATAAACCCTTTAAGAATAAACCGAAGTTTTCCCGTCTGGAATAAAGCTAAAGTAAAAATTAAAAAACAATTACACGATAACACAAAAAACGTGTTATCTAAATTACAAGGCAGTCCTAGTTAGTACAACGATTTGCCAATTTAAACAGGGAATAGGCAATAGAAGTGTAAGATACATTAACGAATTCCTCACCTTGTAGCACTCAGTTTATTACAATATATCTGGTCATCACTTTCATGGTTTTAATCGATCATTGGGGGTGGGGAGGAGGAAGCGGCATTGTAGGTTTTCCTTTTGTGTTGACTCCTCATAACGTGACACAAACGGAAGTACCTAATAAGAATTTTATGTTATTAAGTCGTGGGTATTCTATTCAAAAATATCTCTGTGTTTTTCCGAAATCATCATATTGTGAACAATGGCTCAAGAACAAGAGTACTGTACAAGATTTTTCTAAGAGAACATCAAATTTTTATATACTTAAATTTATAAACATTTCTATTGCAAATGTACTGTTTTTATAGATCAAACCAAAAAACATATATTTTACAACCCCATTTTTTATTTCATTTTTTATTTTCAAGTTGAAAAAATTACTTTAAACATCAACTCGGGGTTATAGGGTTCAGTGATAAAGACACTACCTCTTTTAACATCTCGACCTGTATAATTCGTTGAATGGGACTTTTGAGACACGAAGTAGACAATACTTCAATCACAATGCAAATAACCCCCGTTAATAGCTGTTTAACCGTTTAATAGTTTAGAGGGTATCCACGCTTCAACTTGTTTATCAATCTCCAATTTTGAAACGGCCGCCATACATAAATATATATTGAGGAATAATATTTTAAAGTCTCAAGTATGTTTTCCGTATACAACATGGTTTATAATTTATTTTAGTTTAATGTCAGCTGGTGAAAGAAATATTATTTTTTGGGCAAGCAAGTTAGCTGGAAAGAGGAAAAGTAGTGTTTGCCACATGAAAAGTTATCTTATCTATCTAAAGATCTATTATTTGTTAAATTGGAAGATAGTTTATTACGTTCGTGGAGCTCAGGTATATCTTAATGAATTATCTTCATACTGAGTGATGAAACAGAATCTTTTTGTCAGAGTCACATTATTTTACCGAGCGCAGTTTCGAGTCGAGGCGTAAAGAGCGGGGAGTCACGGAGGTAGTTACGGGATCGATGGGTAAACGCTCGCCTCGACCCTCGAGGGCCCTCGTCTCGCCGCGTGCAGAGGAGGGAGGAGAGGGTGTTAAAATAACAGCGGAGTAACTTCCGAGTCCATCGCGGAAATAGTTATTTATTAGTTGAAGAAATAAATTATATTATCATTTGGATTTTTGCGGACATTTGCCATCACTGATTAGTAACAAACAAGTTTCACGACGTTTCGGGATCTGAAATCTGATCCCGTCTTCATGGGAGAAAACCTAGAACATAACAAGATTAGTAACACATAGTCAGGAAAGACTGGACAAATCAGAGTCAAATCATAGCCTGGACGGGATCAGATTCTAGATCCCGAAACGTCGTGAAACTTTTTTTTTACTAATCAGGATGGCAAATGTCCGCAAAAATCCAAATCATAATATAAAATCACCATCACCAATAATGGATTTCAAACAAAAAATAAATTATGTTATATGTCACTCGAAATAAAAGTTTTATTTGAAAAACGAACACATAATTTTATAAGAGGGAGGAAACAACAATTACAAACTGAGATTTTAAATGCCTTATGAAATTTTAGAGATGCAGTCAAGTTGATGACCCCCCTTTCAACAATGGTCAGGTTGATCATCAATTTTGATGGCCACCCTAGCACAAAGCATGTCAATGATTTGATTCTCCAGTCTGGCAACTCTTTATCCTGTCCATGTTGTATCGTGGTGAAATTAACCCTTTATTTATTTCATAAACACACTGATACATTTGGAGTAGGTCCATGTGAAAGGGATGAGTTGCAGATATATTTTTAAAACCCCTGTAAATAATATAGTCAACTTGTTATCCTGTTCCTATACTCTTATATGAGCAATGTTATCTTGCGTACCTGAGTACTTGATAGGTTGGTAGTTTGTTTGCACAATTACCTCAAAAACGGCCCCGAGGATTTCCTTCAAAGTCTGGGAAAAAGTAATTTATGACTCAAAAACCTGTTTTATGCAGATTACTTGGTCAGAGAAAATCTAATATCGTAATGAAACGAATTTTAAAGCTGTACAATTTTAACATTGGCCTTATGAGTTGCTATGATAGCAACGAAATAAACAAGGAAAATTTAAACAAATAAAGTTATCATAACAGCTGTTTGGAATCTACAGCCATCAAGGAAAAATACAGCGAGTGGGATGAAGAGTTCAGGGGGCAGTGAAAAAAGGTTTCTATTTATCAATTTTATGACATTAAAATGTTTTATAGTAATTCGATGAGCTGGTAAATATAAAATAACACCGAGCAAGGCTCGGTCCACCAGGTACTTATTGTTATTTGTTATTAATAATAGTCAACTTATTTGTTATTGGTTAGTCAACTTATTCCTGCAGTCTCACTATACTCGGAAGGTTAATCGGCAGGTTTTTTAACAGCTAATTATTAATGGAATCAGATTTTTTATACATAAAATTTAGTTTTCGCAACGTCTATTGAGGTTTCACTCTTAAAAACGAGCAAGCGCACTTTCCAATCAAGATTATAATACACAAATAACAAAATAGACACGATAACATCCATATTTTTTACCATTAAATCATAAATACATAAAGTACTCTCGCTGTGTATAAATCTTGTGTTAATTTACCCTCTGAAAAATCTTTAATTAAAATATTAGGTTTAACTGAAATAATACTACAATTATAAATAAAAAATAATGAAAACATTTTAGTAATGCACAACATAGAAAAATGGTCTATCATCAGATTAATTCTATAACTTTGTTTTTAAATCACAAGTAATTATAATACATTAAAAATGACCTGAATATATCCCTGTATAAAGTATATAACTTTGATTTTTTCTTCTAAAGCTCTTACGTATTCTACACCTGACTTAAATAGCAAAAAACAAGTAGCAAAGATATCGTTTTCCCCTCTAGTCCTTTGTCGTATTAAGACACAGTTCCAATACGGTACCTATTCTAGGCTAGAGGTTCGTGATATAGCACTCTGTCACCCTGTCACTAATCCTGATGAAGTATCCGTTTGGTCACTGGCCCGCGAATTGATAAATCGATATCTCACGTCTGACAATCGAAGGGCTTATGGATAATCAGGTCAAACCAATATTCTTGAAAATATATTTTAGATTTAGGCAAGAGTATAAAGCTACATCACACATACTTTGTATCATACAACAACTGCTTTACAGCTTTGGGTGATAACCTTGAGTTGGCGGTACTGTAGAAGTTTTGCCATTTCCCGTGAATAATTCTTTGGAGTTTAATTCCCATTAGTTTTTTTTTATTCCATTGGATTTTATTAATAATATGTAAACAATAAATTAACAGATTTCTTTGGGTGAATGGTATTAATGTTTTTTATTTCAATATATTAAAATTAACGATTTTTATGTTTAAAACATGTTCTCTTTTTCTTGCTTGTAACATTAAAATATGTGATTCAGCCCCACTTTTTCAGTTCCTACCATAGTTTTGGTATTTAAAATAAAAAATATCTAAAAAAGTATGTCCTGCATATATTTTATTATTACGATGTAGGAATAACAAAGATGGACATTATTTATTTTTAATCTCAACACCTTTCTTAGATTATTTTTGTTTTGAAATATTAATCTCAAAAATTTAATTAGGAAATTTAAATAAAATACATGATGACGTGTGTCAGTAGATATTTCAATGGCAACTCGAAGTTACTATCGATATTTATTTTCGCATCGGGAATAAAAATTTTTAGGTGAAGAAAACCGAGCAATGGATGGCATGCATGATGATACATGTTTAGGTATACATAAATTTCCCAGGACTGGCGATGGTGACTATTGTCGACTGACGTCTGATTGATATGTGGCCATCCACATCCTGGGGTCTGCGCGTAACGACTAGTTCAGTGTGACTAGATGTAAAAAAAAAGGATTCGCGACTAAAAATTTTCTGAATCCTACCAATGCAAGCTAAAATATGTCAGAAGTGGATATTATATTAGTGTAGGTAACTGAATATAAGGAATATAGCAGTATAGCATACAGGGTCTGAGTAAAAGTATGTTTTTTATAATTTTAAAACTGACAGTACGGCTTTACTGTGAATTTTAAAATTATTACTTGTTTCGTTCCATATACATAGATATCCATTAGAGATATACTTTGGCCTTATTCCTAAAACAGTCTCAGTGCCCGTTCTTTGCTCGGTTTGAGCATTACTACTTTGAGCCTTAAGTGCAGCTGTTTTTACTTCTATTGAGTAGTTTCATTGTTCAGATGTTCGTTAACATAAACAAGTTTCGATTGTATTTTGTTTTTGTGTTTTTTTAATCAATAAGATGCCTAGTTTTTTTTCTTCATTTATGAACATGTATATAACTGAAATAATTCGCTTTATGAGAAATGGAATCGTGCTGGTTTGGAAGAAGATCAATATTTCCAAAATGTTTTGGAATTCCTTACCTCAATTTCCTCATCTGCAAGCAGCCTAAAGCGAAAAATAAGACAACGTGATCAATGTAGTTAATGTCATAGCAGTTTAATTTTCGAGGACAGCTATGTTATTAAGGTTGAAAGCTCCAGCATTAAGAATAGCGCTTCTCCGGAGCAGGCAATATAGGAAAGGCCAGTCACTGGGATGGAAAACTGCATCGCCAATTCGAATGGTAATGGACCGACAATTTCCCTCTCCGCGGATCCTCTCTTATTCATTGTTCATAAAGTATCTTTACAGCTTATTTTTTATTTTATTTTTTTTACTGTGATATTTAAATAGTGCTCAAAATCGAGTTCTGACGAAATTTTCATATAATAACTGTAATTGATTAACTTTAAAGCCTACAAAAAGGAACAGAAAATAGATGTTTCTGAGTCAGTATGATGGGGACGAGTATAATATCATACTCGTCTGGTAATACAGTATTCCTGGCCTCCATGTTACTACTATTTACCAGCCAGCGACCAGAAGATAACTGCTGAGCTCCGTGCACAACCGTCTAGACAGTGCCCCGCCAGCTGACTTGCACTTTGTGGCGAGAGAGTGTAAACAACACGAAGTTGATCTTTATCATGATGATTCTTGACATTTTGTCATGTGAAAGGTGCAGTACCCTAGGTCAATGGGCGAGAGGAAATATATCTTTACATTACAATGAACCTTTCTCAGATATTGATCAGCTAATGGGGTTGCTACATTATTCTTCATTATTAATTTAATAGCTGCTTTCTGATTATTTATCGAATTTTTACAAGTTAATAAACCAACACGTTTATTTGGTGTATTTATTGTTTAATATATTTGCTTGCTAATCTCTTCATTTCAATGCTTGAATACGTTTTACCCACAATTGCTAAACTTATCGAGTGTCATGCATTGTATGAATTTTTGATGAGTTGTTAATTTATGGCATTGATCTGGTACACTTAAAGAAAAGAAGAAATTTAATCAAAGGTTTAATAAGATAGACTAATATTATCCCCTTTGTTTCAGGTAAGAATCACTATTTGCTTACAGAAGATTTGTACAGGGATTGTAAGTAAGTAGTCACACTACAGACAGACACGCCTGGAATTTTTTATTATCATAAGCTATTTAAAAACTAAATTTTCCTTAGCTTTTTAATTAAATAACACCAGAAAATCATTAACATACCAGTTATATTCTATTTTGCACATTTATGAAATAGCATCTTCGATTTCTTTACGAACTATATGTTGTATGTTTGTCATTCAGGGGTGTTCGTTTAATTATTATATAATGCAGCAATAAGCACATTTTTTAGTAAAATACAAATCTGAAATAATATGTATGGAGAGTTTAGATTTCGTCTACATAAATTAAGTCAGATATCAGAACCAAAAGTAATAAGGAAAATTTCGCTTTGAGCAGTTCTATGCCCAAGCTATGAAACTTAATTTGTAATATATTAAATTGAGCTCAACATTTATCAATTAAGGTAACGCGAACGGAGAGTTTATCTCTTGAGTTTGTTTTTGTTACTGTGTCCAAGGGAAATGGGGAAAATAATATATATCTACTGTAAAATATATTCTGCTTGTATTTATTTTTCTTATATCATATGATTGTATGTGCTGTTTTTATGTTGATTTTCTAGCGGCTTAGGTAACAAAGTTTGAAATAAAATGAGACTCAAATCACTGTAATTTTTTTCTTTTTTGTACTAATGTAAAACTTATCAGCTAAGACGTTGCTATTTATAAGTACTTGACATTCTGAAATTGTATACGTTTTTCAAAATTAATAATCTAACACAATTTATGCTGCATATTATTATTTTTATTTCTGCTCTTAATTGTCGAAAAAAATTTTGACATGTACCCATGTATTTTTTTATATTATCTATTGACTGATGCATTAAGGAATGAATCTAATGGTGGTTTCAGTGCGTTCTTTTTTGCAGCTTACCCTTAGTTAAAGACAGAGTTGTTATGTAATAGTTGAAGGTTATTTTATTTGCTTAAAATAGTTTCTCAGCCCCACTCATACATATTCTCAAGGCATAGTTTCTCTTAATGTTTAATTAAATATTATCGTATTGAGATAGAAACATCATTGGCTTGTGCCCTTCAACAATTGTATTAACATGCTTATCTATTATGATGGTTAAAGTAAAGCGTAAGAAACTTAAACATGATAAAACCTAGTCAATACGATATAAGTAGGCCTATGTATATGTCTAAATGCTTAAACATGCACACATAATTTTAATAAATCAATGGGGGTTCTTCCACAAAGTCATTATTCTCCAAGGGCGTATATTTCGCGGAAAACGAATCATGGAATTAACAGCTGGCGCCCGAGAAGGCAGGCGTTAGCAATCAGCATTTTTCGATTATACAGGTTAGGCAACCGCACCGTGTAATAACGTGTTATTGCGGCTCATACATATAAAACTGCTTGGGTCCGCAGACGCTCGTGTTTTAGCATTTACAATCGAGTGACGCGTCTGTTGAGTGGCTACCTTTGACACTGAGGCCTTTGCTTAGCATCTCAAAGTCGTGGGCTGTGATGAAAACACCTCTGTTTCCCTATGTAGCATATCGAACTGAATACATTACTTTTTTCTGTCTCCTGTCGGAAGAATCTGGAATTTTTGCTGTTGTAAAACTCCCAAAATTTGAATTTGGAATTGGAATTTTTTCTAAATTGGAATTCTACTCCTATATAAATCAAGGGTACATAGTGTAAAAAATAAATACATAAGAGATACAAAATAAATATTGTGAAATAGTGTGTTCATTGGTTTTTATTTGACTATACGCATAACATAATTTTAAATCGCATATTAATTTTGTGGTTGTTTGAGTTCTACTTGAGAAATACTTAGCCATATTACTTGAATATTGATAATATTTGTTTTCATTGTTATTCGTGTTTTACATCAACTACGTACAAATTACTTTAAATACAAATTTACCCCTTTTAAAACCCCACAGAATAAAACGTAATGGACTATAGATGATTATAATTTTTTATTCTGCTCTATTATATGATCACCTGTTTCGTTGTGAGTTTATCATCTGTGAAAATTGACCATTGCACTGATTACCACATAAAATGCAATATTTCAGAGAAATAAACTAATGCTGCTGAGGGTTTGACATTCATTAGGACAAATTATACATTTTAAGCTCTAGTTTGTTTTTATTATATTTCAACCTATAGCAAACTTCAGTAAAAAGAAAAGATTCTGTTTACTGATATATGGGAATCAAATAATTATATTCCAATCTGCATTTCAGATGTTTTGGGTCGATTCAATCACCTGTCAAAATCCAAATTAGCCTTTACTATTGAAGAGTGACGATTACTTTTACGGCCGAAGTTGTTTACGAAACGTTCTTTCACATAACATTGTTGTTCCAAGAATTAAACGGGCTATTTCTCCTCAAAGTATACCAATAACCTGACGAGGAAACTTTTCCAGTCTTGTAATGTTTATTTCAGAGACAGAATTTCTGAGAATGACCGTCTTAGTTTCTGTTAGCTAGTGACCACATATTCGTGGATTTTGTATCATCAAAAAACAAATTGACACATTGCATAACCTTTTTAACTTTACTGAAATTGTCATTATAAATTTTTCATTTTGAAGCAGCTTTGGAGTCATATTTTTACTTAAAATTAAGGTTAATAATTAATTTCTGCTACCACAATCATAAAATGTTGACGTGTAATCCCATATTATTACCGTTACTTTCTTCTCCTAACTTCTTTAAGCTGACCCTAGTGAGCTATATTAAGCTAAAATATTACAGTTATTCATCAAACACTCAGTAATAAAAAATACGCGAATGTAATATTGACAATTGGCTCATGAAAATAATGATCCTAAGTATATTGCGTTAGTAGTAAAAGATTACGAACATTATATTTAAAGCGTATATGAAAACTCTAATCCAAAGCCTATTTAACGAGGCCGGCCATTTTACTAAACATTCATCATAAATGCGTTATGTCGTTTTGAATCCATATTCAACAGTATATTTTCTTTTAATCTTTGATGATCTCTTGTTACCACCCAAGAAAGTTCATCGACCTTTAACATATTCATTCTTCACTAAATCCTCACACGAGTATGGAAGAAATATCACTGCAGTATTATGTCTAACCTTATCGAGAACTACACAGTAAGCCATTGCAAATGTATCCTTACAACAAATATTTGTTTACGTTTTCATGACAAATACAAATTTCTGAATCGTCTATCTAAATTTTTTTCTTAATATTGTAAAAGTGAAATGATTACACGAATTTAAACGTTGTATCACCTTTTTTAAACTAAGTATTTTTAAATAGATACTCATGCAAACCAATTCAACGCAATAAATAAAGGAGGAGCCATGTGTACTGTTAGCTGTGGTTGCAGCTTGGCCATAAAACAGGATCAGGGTCAGGAGCCTCTCTCTATTCCAGCTATTATCTTTGTTTGATTGGAGTAAGACTGCATTTTCTAGCAACAGAACGCTTAAGCGAATTTAAAGCGGTTGGTTTTCAAAGAGGTATGTAGATAGATGAGCCTATATTGTTGTTTGAAATACTGGCCTACGTTATATTTAATCGTTATATTTGGCAACACAAAATATGTTTCGTTTAGGAATAATTAGTTGAAATCATGCTTTGATTTTTATAGTACTTATATTGTACCTTTAAAATACACCTTCCTAAAAGATGAAAGTTGATATTGCTTAATATAAATTATTAGAACTTTTGTTTGAAAAATGTATATAAGCGCTTAAGCACTTATTTATTTATATTTACTTTGAAACTGAACTTGTTTCGATATTATGGTATATATAAAAGAAATGTAATATATCATAAGGTTAAGTTTTCATAAAATGTTTAGGTTTACATTATTATAGGTATATAATTACAACTTTTACCGTCCATATAATTTCCATACAACCATTTTTTTTATCAATAACAAACTGCTAAAATATTATGTGCTCAAACAAGTTATTTTTATGATTATCTTTCAGAATTCACCACAGTTACGTTTGTTAGCGAAACCATTGTTGATAATTTAAAATTTCATCATTTTGATTTTGATTTAAGATTTGTATGAGGAGTCAACCACCAGTTTCTAAGTCTGAATAGTTTGGCAGTGAAACATAAAATACACAGGAAGCACCAAACGCCGGTCTATATGAGGTCTTGTCTGGCACTGTAACATTTTGTATTGTGCCTAAACAACCGGCTCTTCCTTTTATTTTGCAAACAAACATTCTCAAAACATCGACGCATCTAACATAAATACGCTAAGTGTCGTTAGAAGCTTATATTAAAATTTAGTGAAAAATAAAGTACTTGTAGTATTAATATTCCTTAGAGATTGTTTACATATAGATTTATCTACCCATTCAATATAATATTTTTTAAACGTAAGGTGTCAAGAAATATGTATAATTAATATTACTATAATGCCCCACTAAATGAAATGAAATGGACTATTGTAGATATTTTTTTCGCTACATAAGTGTTATCACCTGTTTCGTTATGTGTTTATCACCTGCGAAATTTCACCATTATAACGGTTACTACGCAACAACAATGTTTATTACACAAACGTAATCTAAACTACCTTTTTTTGATTTTCCGATGTAAATAAAGAAATATTTTTTATGGTTTCATCAGCTATATAGCGGAATGTATCGTCCAAAACACGAGCGAAAGTAGTGTGCATATTTTCGACCATTTGGTCTCGAGTGTGCAAAGACCCACTTTTGTTACGAATAATTATACTTTTGCCATATATTTGAGGAATCTACAGGCAATCCGAGCAAAATATATACTTTTTACCTAATCCTTTTGGGTTCCAGCTTATACTAGGCCATCTCAGATTCTACTATTTTCTATAAACAATAGTAATATTATTTTTATACAAAAGGTGACAAATGGCAGCCAGTTTTAAGTCCAAAATTAGTAAGTTACGAAATTAGTCCTTAATTCATTTAGCTACACGAAAAATAACATAAGACTTTCAAATCCAATATCTTGAAAACGTCGGAGCAAAAAGTAAGAAAAGTTAAAGGTCAAAGATGTTTGGACCAGCTGCTGCAAAATCTTGCTTGCTTCAAGTTTGTTTTCCACATTATTTAATGTCGACCTATTATTGAAGGGTAAGTACTATCATCGTTGATTTATGAATTCAAATTACACAAATTAGATGTGAAAAAAATACTAAGACTATTAAATTAAGTCTCGTTGTTATAATCAAACAAAATGAAGTAAAGAAAAAAAGTATATTTAAAATATACATCTAAATACTAAAATAGATTTCTAGATCCATTTTCCTTCTACTGGATATCGAATCAATGACTAAATTAAATTGTTACCTTATCGATATCCTGTTTTTCAGTGGACTTATAGTTTCAAAACGACGGCTTCATCATTGGGTCCTTATTGTCCTTATCTTCTATCAGATTCGTTATGGATTTAAAACTGATAGTGTAAAGTGTCACAGTTTTAAACCCATTACGAATGTAATTGGGCATTAGAACCCGATGATGAAGCCGTTGCTTCGAAACTAGTCGTCCACACAAAAAACAGGATATCGATAAGGTAA
This sequence comes from Flexamia atlantica, assembly GCA_035578135.1. Taxonomy (NCBI): domain Eukaryota; kingdom Metazoa; phylum Arthropoda; class Insecta; order Hemiptera; family Cicadellidae; genus Flexamia; species Flexamia atlantica. The sequence continues at coordinate 622,216 of JAQJVK010000042.1, read as the reverse complement.
CAATTTAATTTAGTAAAACAGATTTACTAACACAATTTAATTGTTACATTTTTATGCAAATTTACCAAAACTGGGAAAGAGCAAGTGTAACAAGTTTAGATTACAGTTTTTATATGATTTTCCTTTAACAATTCAATCCAGCAATGTATCATGTCTTACATCTTTAACACTGTGTATCATTCAAAACGTGCGATGATTTTTAAAAGCTTTTCAGTCGTTTAATCGATGGGTGGATGTCACTGGTAAAGCCATCTGGTCACCATTTGCAGGATATGGGCTTGTGATGCATGGCTTCTGTCGCTGCAGCTCCGTGTCATTCCCCCGTCTCGGCCCAGATTTAGTGACGATTGGGCCGCCGGTGATTTATTGACCCTAGGAATCCTTTTACCTCTAACACGTTTAACACATTTGCAAAAAAATACCGAAATCGGTTTGCTTCTTGACAATTTTTTATGTTTTAGCGAATTTCCCCTATAGGGAAGAAGCTATTACCGTAGGTCTCATGGTAAGACCTAAGCCCAAGACCATGATAACTTTTCGTTTTGGGGCCACCAGAAGCAAAAAACACCATTCGTTCGAATTTATATATATATATATATATATATATCTATCTATCTATCTATCTATCTATCTATATATATATTTATATGTGTCTGTCAGCACGATAGCGGCCGTAAATATGGTCCGATCTTAATGAAATTTGGTACAGAGATTTAAAGTGGTAATCCCTCGGACGAGTTCGTAAACCAGCCCGATCGGACCACTGGGAGGGGGGGTTAGGGGGGATAAACCCCCCAAAAAGGGGTTTTATGAGTTTTTTATATAGAAAAATAAAATTAATCGAATTTTTATTGGCACTATTGAATTCAGCTCAAAAAAACAAACAATTTGGTATTTTGAATCACCCCTCTATGTCCATTGGTTACCGAGATATTGAAAGTGGTAAACACAGTACGTTGTCCCAATGTTAACCTTATGGGAAATAAGTAAATTTCCATATCTCGGTTATTTCTCAACAAATCTTAATAAAACTTGGTAAATAGCTTCTTCTAGTTCAGATATACTAATTATTAAATTAAAACTACTCAGTTTTAATATACCTGTAGCAGCAAACCTGCATACTCATTCCCCATGTTATTCTTATGGAGCTTACAAAAACATGTCAAATCTCGCTATGTTGGATTTAGATATGTTGTTTTGCATTTGAAATTCGCTGAGTATGCAGGACGGGGGTATTTTTTTTATAGGAAGTTAATAAACTAAGATAATCGTTCGCGTGCTTGTTTGTATTAATATCGAACAGTGCTAACAACAACAATTTAACAACAGAGGGTTATCGAGGGTTTGTTAATAATGTGGTATTAGTTTCAATCATGGTATTAATGAATGAGATATAATACAAAATTCACCAATCTGTTATTGTAAATATGTAGTTAGTGGTTCTCCACCTTTTAAGATTTCTAACTGGCAGTACAATTTTCACTTAAACAAAATACATTACTTTATCCATCAATCTTTTTATTTTGTGTCAGTATGACTGCATGTTTTGGAATAAGGTTTTGTAACAAAAATACACAGGTTCGCCTTTGTTTTGTGCATGGATTTCCCATGATTTCCATCATAAGGTTTGGGTACTTGACGACAGATAATCTGCTAATGAATCTTGTCATAAATTTAAAAGGCAATACGTACCATAACTTTAGTAACTTTATTTTAGTTCCGTTTACAGTTTTAGAAGCATAAATAGCTGAATTCAGTTTGCTAAGTAGTATATTTTGTAATAAGAGTCGAAAGTGGGTCATTACTTATTAAAGATAATGTTATTTTTTAGTCCGAGATCTATCAAGCACTTCATATGGTCAGTAATACGTAAATCACTTTCATAATAAATATTAGTTTGTTTGTGTCTAAAAAACACTAAAAAGATATTAAACATTACTTAAGCATTTTAAACTTTGTTTTATGTAGTAAATAATTAATAATTAATAATTAATGATGGATGGCCAAATCGCAGTAATATAGCGAAAAAATAATTTCTGAGTGATTAATGTATCCCATAAATAATGGATTGAACTCCATATACTGCATAACAACATATGGAAATACCCAACTGGATATTGAGTGTGTATATGCATAAAATATTTGTTTAAAGCTGAAATGGCCATAATTTTTTATTTTCATCCTAGTAAAATGAGCATAATAATAAATATATGAGCAGCGACATATGGTTGAATGCATAAAACCGTAGTCATGAAAACCGTTGAAAAGTATAGTACTTTTTGGGTAATAAAACGAAGGAGGATAAAGGTTTTATTAATATTGCCTCTTTAATCCTATTGACCTAGCGTAGCAAAACTGAGATGACGCATCGTATTTTGCGATATTGCAATCACTGTTGACAGATTCGGTAGAGGACGAGCGATATTTACGACTTATTGTCTGGTCACAAGTTTTATTGCAGTTTTGATTGGTCTGCGAATCATAGCCTAGTCGATGATGTTATTTCTCAATAACAGCCATTGACTTACAAAATAAGCCATTACGCTACCAGTATTGTGTTTAATACCGTATCATTCAAGATTTATTTACTAAATTATGTATAAAATACTAGATATTACTGAGAACAATGTGTTTAAAATTTTTAAAGTTATACAAAATTTAAGTTATGATTAACTGGAGAACACAATAATATTACAATATTACATATGATTGATCGATAATGTTATATGATTTCTTTATAGAATTTTAAACGTTAGGCTTAATACTTTAATGAAACGTACACACTAGGCCAGTATTACATAGCTGTTTTACAAATTACAAAATAACACATGTGAATACTTCTTAAGATCACAATACACACATTTAATCTCAAGGAGTGTAATAAACATATCGTAAATCGGAACTATTTTCATTTTCATTATGTTTCATTTGTATGGACATACAAAACTGGTAAAAATGTGTAAATTTTAAAAGTTATGAAAAAATTAAATTATGATTGACTGGAGAACACATTAATATTACAATATTGCATATGATTTATCAATAATGTTATATGATATTTATATCATAATCAGAATATTTTACTGAATTTTAAACGTTAGGCTTAATACTCTAATGAAACGTAGAAACTAGGCCAACATTAATTTTTTTTACATTTTACAAAATAACTCATGTGAATACTGCTTAAGATCACAATATACACATTTAATCTGAAGTAGTGTAATAAACACATCGTAAATCGGAAATATTTTCATTTTCATTATGTTTCATTTGTATGGACATATAAAACTGGAAAAATTGTGTAAATTTTAAAAGTTATGAAAAATTTAATTACGGTTGACTGGAGAACACAATAATATTACAATAATCCATATGATTTATCAATAATGTTATATGATATTTATATCAGAATCTGTTATTGAATTTTAAACTTTATGCTTAATACTCTAATGAAACGTAGAAACTAGGCCAATATTAAATAATTTTTTTACACGTGACAAAATAACTCATATGAATACTAAGTGTACTTAAGATCACAATACACACATTTAATCTGATTGATTGTGATAAACACACGTTAATCGGAACTGCTTACATTTTCATTATATTTAATTCGTATGGACATATAAAACTGGTAAAAATGTGTTTATTGAAGAAATTCACTCAAACTAAGAGTTATCTGAATCACATTAATTTATCACAGCCTTAGGAAATATCTTTTTGAAACTAGGTAATTTACTAAGAATATCTGAATAAAGGAGGTATTTTCCTTAATCAACTCGATCATATGCCTCATAATAAACATATTGGTAAATATGGATCCATATACTCTGCCCAGGCAGGGGATGAAAAGTTGAGATAGGTTGGGCCGACCACATGTGGCAAACTGTGGCACATCACGCAACCAACAGCTGATAACTGATAAGATATCACAGCTGATTAATTAACGGTATATATCGGGCTGGGCTTTAGAGGAGGGGATTAAAGCTGTTCTAAAACACTTCTTTGACGTTAACTCAAACTGGGTTTAAAGAATAAAATGTTTGTTTTCCTAAGTTTTTTGGAGAAAGTGGCTGTTTTGCACTCGATGTGAGTCGCAAATAGGTATTATCTTACTTTCATTTTATTTTTCGTACTTATTTTTAATTATTGAATCCACAATTTACCTTAAGAACTCCCGTGTTGCAAATTATTAACTTAAAACAGTAAAAAACGCTATGGATTATAGTTGTCAAAATTGTTTATGCATGAATTAAGTTGGCAATACTGAATGTAAAAACGTTTGATTAAAATTAGCTTATTGTTGCCGAACGTTTTATAAACATGATTTTTCTAATCTACTCTCTGACTAAGAGTATTCATAATTTTAATATTCTCTTAAATTCTTTTTTATTCATATTGGTATTCCAGGAGTTATTGATATATAATATTTCATCTGATACTAACTAATAAAAATGTAAAAATGTGTCTGTGTATGTTTTACCTGGTTAAAAAAAAATGTAAACTATTTTTATGATGATCGCTCATTGCTTTACGATACTCACTAATTTTTAACGTTACATCATTCAGCTGTATTTTATCATGTTGTACTGTTTATCTGTAGTTTTGTATCTTTTACATATTTGATAGGGGTTTCCTTTTAATCCTCATGTATACTAGGCCAGTTATACAATTATTATCAAAAGTATCAGCCAGGATTTGGCACCTCGACTATTACATTATACAGTATAACCAGGTGTGACATATTTCTTGTTGGCACTGACGTATGGACGCACCTTGTCACTGCGTTGTTGTAGGCTTTGATTTAGTGGGGGCTAAGCCTATCGTAAATTCGTCAGTTTCAGTCGTACTGGTGTAGTGAGTAAACATAGAATATTTTTAAAGCTTGATATTTCAGTACTCGGACTACTATGTACTCATTTATATAAAATCTATATATCTATATCGGTTAGTGGATACATTGATGAATTATTATTGTTATTTTATTAGAATGTAACCAAAACTTAAGATTATTTTGTTAATAAGCTGTTTATAAAAATAGACCAATAACCGCGGCATAAAACGGGGAAAAATCATAAACCGTTTCAGGAGTACATTTAAATTATCAGTTTTATCTTATTTTTCTTCAACATATATTCAGCATTTTTTTTTTTTTTTTTTTTTTGGGTAGGAGGTGGAATGCGTTTACGCACACTGAGGGGCTCGTTGTCCCCTCAGTAGTGTCGGACTCCCACGAGCTCGATGTCCCGTGAACTACCGACTAAACCACCTCCCTCGGCACCGAGGACACTAGCCTGGAACTGTTTCACACATTACTTCGGGCTAGGCCTTTTATATTACGCCGCTAGGGCAACCTCCGTGGGGAAATGCTGAGGATTAAGGCCGATCGAGGTCGACCTTTTTCGCCCGAAGAATGGCCTGGACGTAGTGCTTGACACAGTTCCAGTTGCCCTCTCCCTGGAGCATAGCTCCGACGATGTTGTTTGGGCTGACGATCACGCCGATCTCAGATGAAAGCGAGGCTCGGCGGACGTGCCAACGGTCGCACTGAAAGAAGGTGTGCTCGGACGTGTCTGGGATGCCGGGGCAATACAGACAGTCCGGGCTGGCGACTTTGCCCATCCGGTGCAGATAGGCTCGGAAGTACCCGTGCCCAGAAAGAAACTGGGTCACGTAGTAATCGACCTCGCCGTGCTGCCGTTCCACCCATGGTCGGACGGAAGGTAAGAGCTTGAAGGTCCAACGTCCCCTCGGCTCGGCTTCCCAGTCGCGCTGCCAGGAGTCGAAGCTGCGATCGCGCTCTTCCCTGGCAGCTGTTTCCCGGCCCACTTCAGGCCTCCTCCGGTAAATCGCCTGCCTCTCCCTCGCGAGGAAGAGGACGGGAATGACTCCGGCGATCACCATCACAGCAGGCTCGGAGACTGTGCGGTAGGCTGAAGCGACCCGCAGAGCTCCTCGGCGCTGGACTCGGGCAAGCCGATCTCGAAAGACTCGCTTCTCGAGTGCGTGAGCCCATACCTCCGCCCCGTACAGCAAGACTGACTGGACGGCAGTCATGAGCAGGCGGCGCTTGCAGGAGCGAGGACCGCCGACATTGGGCATAAGCCTACCAAGGGCAGCGACACCCTTAGCGGCTTTGTCGGCGGCGCGCCGGATCTGCTCGCCGAAAGACAGTCTGCTGTCGACCATGACTCCCAGGTACTTTGCAGCAGGCTTAGTCTCGAGTGTGACGTCACCTATCTGCACCGGGAACACGGTGTTAATCCTCTTTTTGGTGAGGACGACGATCTCCGTCTTACTGATAGCCAGGGACAAGCCGTGATCTCGCATCCACCCGTTGACCTTGGCCATTACCACGCTGAGCCTCAGTTTTGCCTGCTCGACGTTCCTCGCAGCGATCAAGGCAGCGACGTCGTCAGCATAGCCAACGAGGCGGGTCTCATCGGGCATGTCTAGCCTCAGCAAACTGTCGTAAGACACGTTCCAGAGATCTGGTCCGAGAATGGACCCCTGCGCAGCCCCGGAAGTGATGGGAATGCGCCGCTGGCCTTCGGTCGTGTCGTACAAAAGAACACGGTCTGACAAATACGCCTCGATCATACGCAGGAGGTAAAAGGGAACTTGGAACGTATGCTCAAGCGCCCACAGCATATCGCTCCACCTGGCGGAGTTGAAGGCGTTCTTCACGTCGAGCGTGACGAGAAGGACCACGCGGCGCGACCAGTGGTTGTGGTCCTCCGCCCTCCGCACAGCCTCAACTACCTCCTGGATAGCGTCGATGGTAGAGCGACCGGATCTGAAGCCGTACTGCTGCGGGGACAAGTCCCCCGCAGAGACGATGGCCTCGGTCAGCCTGACGCGCAAGAGCTTTTCAAGCACTTTTCCGGCCGTGTCGAGCATACACAGGGGTCGGAAAGAAGAAGGGGTCCCCGGTGTGCTCTTCGCCTTCGGGATAAGAACAAGGCGGGCAACCTTCCACGAAGAAAAGAAAACGCCTTCCGCCAGACACGCGTTGAACATATCGAGCAGAAGCCTTGGATTCACCTCCGCAGCGAGCTTGAGCACCTCCGCCGGAATGCCATCGGGACCGGGCGCTCTTCTGGGTCGTAGGGATCGGACGGCGGCGGTGAGTTCCTCTTCCCGGAAAACTGGGAAGGCGCCTACCTCTCCGAATTCCCTGACTAGCCGAACTGGGTGGCTGGATAACAGTGTATCGACGACGACGGCCATGGCTTGTGGTTCCATGACCGCAGGTGGTGAGCGAGCCCCTAGCTTCTGGGTTACAAGTTTGTAGCCCATCCCCCAGGGGTCGTTGTCGATATCCTGACACAGCTGCTTCCAGCACCTGACTTTACTCCGGTTGATGGCACCGCGGAGCTCTCGGCGGGCCGCTCTGTGCTCAGCCGATCTGGCATTTGCATCAGGGCGGTTCCTGGCTCGCTGCGCAGCTCGTCGGAGACCAAGGCATCTCCTCCGGAGTTCCGCGATTTCAGGCGTCCACCAGTAAACCGGCTTCTTCCTGTGGCGGCGGGAAACTCCGGGCATCGACTGCTCACACGCGGTCGCGATGAGACGCATCGTCGATGCTGCCAGATCTTCGGCACCTGTGAAATTCACAATGCTCTGGTCTTTGATTACTTCTTTAAAAGTGTCTTTGCTCAGACGACTGGTGTTCCAGCGTCGAGCCAGAGGAGCAGGTTCAGCGCGCAAGCGCGCACCCTCGGGAAGGACCTTGAAGAGGATCCCCTGGTGGTCGCTAGAGGAATACTCCTCGCAGACACGCCAGTCGGAGATCCGCTGGACAATCCCTTCAGAGGCAAGGGATATGTCAGGGATCGTCTCTCTGCACCCCGGACGGCGAAAGGTGGAAATGCCGCCTGTATTAAGGATACAGAGGCCCGACCTGGCAGCCGACTCGAGGACGTAACGACCTCGAGTGTCGGTCCGCGGGGAACCCCATTCCACGGCTTTTGCGTTAAAATCGCCACCGACTATGACCCCGCCAGAGATTTTCATGATCTCATCCTCAATGGAATCGACCATGTGGCGGTAGTCTCCGATCGGTTGGTTTGGCGTGAGGTAACAGGAGAAGACGGTGAAACCCCTGCTCCTCACCCAAACGAAGCCGTTGCCCGATCCGGAATCGAGAACAGGCACCTTCCCGAGGTCCAAGATCCATATTGCCGCAGTGCCGGAGGGATCCGAGAACCACTGCGCGGAGCGTCGGTTCTGGTACTGCTCACTGAGAAGCAGTAGGTCAGCACCCTGCTCCGTGGCGAATTGGAACAGCAAGTCGTTTGCTGTCCTGCTCCTCTGCATATTAAGTTGCAGAACACTGATCATTTCTGTTGTTTCTGGCGAAGCTCCTGGATGGCCCGCCTGTACTGCCCGCAACGACCAGACCCAGCGGAATGCTTGACCTGGTCGCCCTTCAAGCCGGCTTCTGTACACAGGACACAGGACAACACTGCATTGCACGCGCTGGCCCTGTGGTCCTGGCCGCCGCACTTGAAGCAGAGCTTGCTTCTATCGGGTCCAGGGCAGCGATTAGCTACGTGACCGAACCCCAGACATTTAAAACATCTGGAGGCCACGAGCTTCTCGCGCACCCGACAGCTCACATACCAGACTTTGAGGTGGCCCTTCTCCAGGAGCTTCGCGGCAGCTCTGGCTCCCAGCGTCAGGATCGCCACCTTCTGTCCCCGAGCATTCGCCTTTGAGAGGAAGGTATATTCAGCATTAACTTTATGTTCTTTCATAATAATCTTAGTATTTTGTTTTAACCAGATGGGGATGTCTCGCTTCGCTAAGAAAACCAAACAAATATTTTATATTAAAAACAAATTAATCATCTTTTTAGAACTTTTTCTTTATTTTTATGCTCCGAGGGATATATTCTATCAAAATCCAAAAATGTTTCTTCAGATTTTTTTACTCCGTGACCTTTTATTAGCCAATCCCTTACTTTACAGGAATAAAATAAAGAAAAATTATCATATCAAAATATGCCCAGTTGAGTTAAACCGTCAGTGAGGAATATAATTGACAATGGTTTGTAGCTAATCGGAAAGTTATTGTTGGTTAAAAACATTATTTCAAGTGGATAGAACACTCGGACAGTTTAATTAGCCCTGACAGACTTCCACTATGTTAAATATTCAATGTAAAATATATAATTTTTATTTATGACACTTCAAATTCAATCATATTGTTCCATTTTCACTTGGGGTTCGGCCTTTAAGTATTGATTAACAAGATAATTTAACACATTACTTTCATTATGACTCCAGACGATGGTTGATAAATAACGAATATTTAATTTTTTAAGTTTATTACGTAATTCCAGAACATTAAATTATATAGATTTTAAAGATATATTTTGAAATAACTTGAATACTTTAGAGTTCAAGGGCGTATACCGGTTGTTTAAAGTGGCTTAAATATTATTTTCTATCCATTTTATGAGCCACAGCAAAAATACAATAAAATATTAATATTAAAAAAAGATAACTTGAAAAATATATATTCAATTTAAACAAAAGCAAATACTTTAATCACAAAATAAATGAGGGGAAATTAGTTTTCCAATTGTCCTTTTCACACATACTCAACAACAAAGGCAAAAGGCGTTCCGAACGTTCCTTTTGTTTACACTTTGGTCAACATCATTCACACGAACAAACAAATACAAACACTAGCACGTTCTCTGCTCCGCTGCCTGCAACGGCTTAGCGGTATATCGCTTTGGCACTCTTGCAGCATGGCTTTAACATTCACACGTACAAATAATAAAAATAATGACAATAAGAGAATAGAGAAGTATTCTTCAATTAGCGTGACTATAGTATAACCTAGATAATGAAAATATTATTTAATCAAAATTGACCATGACTTATCAAGTCATCTCAACATTTCTACCTTGAGTTATTCATTGTTTCAGAACGTCTAAGAATTAATTATAACTAACGCCAATTCTTGGGGCCCAGTGCGGTGGATGCGCGGTAGCAAAAACGGCTAGTGCGCATGTGCGACAACGCATCGCTAGAGCGCAGCACTGTCATTCTGCTCTCAGCCGTCAACAATAGCGTGTCCCTACATGTCGTCCTAAGGACATTGACCGTCGGAAATTGACTCTTATTGACGATTAATGATCTGGTTTGATTCTATTCAATAATATAAAATATTTCATTAGTATTTATTAAAGCGTCTTGATACTCTGAACAACGATTGACACAGAAGCAGTAACTACGTGCGAGCTGCTGAATATTCGCTGCCAGGCTAGTACACTGTCGGCCGCCGCTGCCGCTACTACTCCCCTCTCCTCCCAGCCTACCCACTCCACGCCCCATGCGCCGACTGGGCCCCAAGAATTGGCGCCAATTATACGTCCTGAAAATTGCAACGGTCAGCTGATCGCTGGTGCATGCATGGTTGCAGCTACCCTGATGCAGGTGCTAGTAGCAGAACGAAACAAAATAGATATTTTTCATCATACCATCGCGTTAAACTACTCTATCAAATACTCTCAGCTGTGATAGAAACTAACCGTTACCAGGGGGGCTGTGTAAACTGTAATATAAAAACTGGAAAAATTACTATACTTGCATCCACGTATGATATTAAAATAGTTATTAATCAGTAATTAACGTATGGTTTTCCGTTGAAGTAGATTACATGGTTGCATGCTGCAACAGAAGTGTGTGTCAACACGGAATTATTTATTGTATTTTCCTCTGCCATCATGATGTGCCTAAAACAAAAGTTGAAAGTCCCATTCGTCTGAATCTTATCAGGCTTCATCAAGTCAGCATCGAGTCGTCACCAAGCGCTTTGTAGACGTCACAGGAAGTCAGTGCTCGGTTCCCCGGGTCAAGGCCACCGAACGATAGGCACGTACATTCTTGTGGTAGACAAGGCATGACGTCTGTAAGTGCTGATACATCACGCCTCGTCTCTCTTGCACCTGACAGCATATTTGTGCATTTAAAAAATGTAGTTTAGTGCCTTTTTAACTCCATTTTTAATTATGTTCCTCTTGGATTTAGTTTTATTTTTTCTTCGTGTCTGTGAGCCTTAATAAACATTTTAAAGGGCACAGCTAAATTAGTAAAGTCAGTAAATTTTTCTGTGTGTGAATCGTTATGTTCCTCCTATCACAGCTGGTAAACATAAATTTCAAAATGTTATTTTGGATTTGATTCTTGAAGAAGGAAGGTAGGAGAAGTTACTTTTACAGGTATGTTAGAAACACATTTAAATATTATTCAGAATTTTTTGAGTCGACTCTATAAAATTTTATATTCTATGTTTCAAAAATTCTCTAAAGTCTTAAATATTTTAAAATCTAGATAAGTTCTAAAATATTGCAACACACGGTGTTAGTGCCTAATTAAATTTGTTTTATCAAATATGCTACCGAGAAATACGTGAAAGCAGAGTGCAATTTAGACAAATTACAGTATACGAAATTTACTTTATAGTTCAATTCCCTAATACGGCATGTTGTATAAGGAAGCAATCAATCAATCTTTATTCCCTTATAGCCGTAAAATTTATTTAGTCAAGATAAATATAATATTTATTCGAACTAAAATAAACTCTTATCATAATCTTCTTAATACTCAATACTTAGATTTTTCCAGATCCACTTTATAGTAGTTCCTAACGGGTTATCAAACTATTCCTGGTGTCCAAAAAGTAATGTCCCTAATTTAGATCGAATTGTTCTTATGTAAACATCACATACAAACAAATGAGCCAGCAACTGATATATAATGCAAAAAAATCAAGTAAATCCCCTTCTAGGATCAAGTTTCTTAATGTAGTGTAGTTATAACTAGTGATAGAATATTATAATTTAAAATAAGAGTATAGGCCTATAATTTTTTGGACACTAAGTCTGTATATTAATTTTTAAATATTATTGAAAATATTTTGATTTTGATATTTGCAGACTTATGCCAGACGGCATCAGATTCCAGATCCCGAAACGTCATGATATTTGTTTTTTACTAATCAGTGATAGCAAATGTACGCATAATTCCAAATCATATTAAGTCACCATCACCAACAATGAATTTCATACAAAGAATTATTTAACTGATTAATCTAACATTACCGTCCTGAAAATAGTATTACAGACATATAATTGCAAGCAGTACTTTTACCATAGAAAAATAAACAGGAACAGAAGCGCCACGCAATGTTAATATTTGTAATCGTGAGTTGGTTAAAAAACCGGCCAGATCATAGATGGCGCTGCTAGTCGAACCGGCCAAGCAGCGTTGCCACGCTGAGCGCTCTGGCCGGCTGGCCGGCCGACTCAGCCGGCCAGGGAGAAATTCCCTCGCCGCGCCGCACCACGACGCCGCACAGTGGTCCAGACATACTTTTCAATGATAGAAACAACACGTGCGAAATTAATAATCAGAAAAATACTAATGACAAATATCTTTCCCAAGTACTATTGGTAATTAATTATAGGACTCAAAGGCAAATTAAATTGCTTATTTACGTTACTAACTTATTTGTTATTGCAATTTTTTAACTGTTGTTTATGCTACTTTTATTGTGATAACTCATGATTATCATTACATTTAATTCATTAAGATTTGAGAATACAAATTAATTTACTATAAACTAAACTGTGATACAAAAAAACTTTAATTAAAAATAAATTTAAACTCAAATATTTAAAATCCAACCCATTATTGACACATTTGAATTACATGAATTGAGACTACTTACATTTAACAATGCAATACCTTTTATCAAAAGTGTTTTCCTATTTCTCTCGGGATGTTTCCTCAAATTGCTTATGAATAAGTCTGATGACACTAGGAGATCGTTTTTCGCGAGCGTTTTCACACGGCCACAGATAACGTTTAGATGTCTGTACATCTGAACGCACAGATAACGTATTTACGTTCTCTGTGACACGGCACTGACGTACACGCCAATTACAACTCAAACTCGAAAACTTTACCGAAAACAAAACTTTCTCAATTTATTGTGTTTAGGGGGAGAAAGTAAAAAGTATCCACATTTAAACAGTAGTTTTAGTGTGGCCTTGCTTAAGTCATGTTAATTATTTTATTGAAATTATGAATATGACAAAAGATTTAAATAACTATTTTTTTACAAAATATATCTCAAACTTACTTATCAGTTTTTTTCGAACTACAAATTCGACGGTAAGTTTCTCTTGTACTTTTTTTACTCTAAAACTCTATGGAGCCCCTACCTTTCTATCTACTATACAGGGTGTCCGGAAAATATGGTAAAAATTTTAGTAAATGATAGTAGAGGTAAGAATAAGAAAAAAAAGTTCATGTAAACATAGGTCCTAAAGTGCTTCGTTTTCCATTTGTGTGTCTCTTTGTGATTTTTACATATTTAGTCATATCTCACGATCCTCTAAATGTACAAACTTCATACTTGGTATATGAATGACCACTATTAAGAACTATTTTTGAAAGAAGTATAAAAAAAAATTACTTGTCTGAATAAAAACATAGTTCTTTAGAACATCCTATCTGAAATTTTCATGTTTTTAGTCGGAAAATTCAAAATTTCTCCATTACTCGTCGCCCGATCATTATAATCTTAATATCAGCGTTAATTGGATTAAATTTTGCAACTGATTTGTTTCTTGTACAATTTTTCTGAAATTTACGATTTTTAAGATACTTACCTTTGAAAACAAAAAACAGTCGCCATTTTCAAATGATACTTCTTGCAGAAATAGTTAAAAAATAGTTATTAACAGTGGTCACCCACATACCAAGTTTGAAGTTTATAAGTTGAGAGGTTCGTGAGATATGATTAAGTATGTATAAATCACAAGACACACAGACGGAAAACGAAGCACTTTAGGTCCTATGTTTATATGAACTTTTTTATTATTTTTACCGCTACTATCATATACTAAAATACTTCACCACAATTTCCGGACACTTTGTATATTTGTCGAATACCACTTACAAGTAATTAAACAGCCCAAACTACTTGACCTAAAATCTTGAAATTTTGCATGGACATCAGCATCCGCTAAGAACGGATTTTTCAAGATTTAAAGTTTCAAGGGGTTTTCAGCAAGGTAGAATTTTTCAAATTTTTCCATAAAAGTTTACTGGACGATTTTTTGTTTGCATTTTCAATGTTCAATAATCAGTCAGCTAGCTTCATTAATGTATACTAATGGCTTGTAGGGGCAAAAGCCCCTAAAAATAAAATACCAATGCTGAATATTTAATTTAAGATATACATTATTCATCATTCATCATATATTGCTTGAAATGACGACCTAGTTAGGTTTTGTTATTTACTATTTATTTATTTATTGAACGTTTTATGTGTAACGTTAAAGCTACTTGACATTTGCTATAGTACGTTGCACATTTTACTTTCTCCCCCCTATACATAGTATATGGAGAAAGCATTGTTTTCGTCAAAAAATTCGAATTTGAGTTGTTAGTGGATATGTCGTAGCCACATGCTGTAATTGGGCACTTCATGAAGTGCCCAGCGCTAACCGGGCACTTCATGAAGTGCCCAGCTCGCCTGGGCACATAGTGTAATTGAATGGTTTCATTAAAAATTACAGTATGTGACCAACAAAACTGGGCACTTCATGAAGTGCCCAACGCTCGTTGGGCACATGCTGTAATTATTTCTTTTACACTATGTGTCCAGTTCAGATGCTGGACACTTGATGTAAACACGTAAAACTGCTGTTTACGTTGCTGTTGGTAGTATCTGGTGTATTATTTTTATTAATACAAAATACAATTATTTTAAAATAATTTTGTAAAAAATTAAGAATAAGATTGTTTTCCACACTACCAGACAATAATTCTTGCCTGTATGTTTCATCGTGGTTTCTTCTATGTTTTCTGAAATATTCTGGCTACACATAACTGTAAAATTTTTATCATTTAAACAACAAACGGTTGTTTAAATAATAACATTAATAGTGATGCGTAGCCAAAATAACTCAGAAAACACAAACCAAACAATTCAGTCGATTTCAATGTTGTATGCTTTAATAGAATAAAATACATGAAACACTTTACCTATCACATTTATATGTAACAAAACACATAAATATTAACATTAACCTATTTTATCATGTTTTAATTTTTTAACTTCTTACTGAGTCACCCTTTATAAACTTATAATAGATTAAAATATAGCATAGTAAAACAAATTTTTAAATAGAGTCATAAGAGTCTTTGAAAAAATAATAAAACAATTCTTTAGTTTCTTATTGTTGTAGAAATTGAAAACATTTAATTTGTATAAAAATTTACTATTTCGTTTTTTTTAATTTTATTAACATTGACGATAATTTAGGTTTAAGTTTTTCTTTTATGTCAGTATGAATGAATTAACATAACATCATTACATCAAGCCTTTTCTATGTAATTATTTTTATTTGTTTATAGAATATTAAAAAACGTGTGTCCTGTTTACTTGACAGCTTTTAAAAAATATGCCTTTTATTATATTCGTACTGACATCAGTAGCTTAAAAATCTAAGTTTATATTATTAACTCAAAAATTTGGAAATTCATTTGAAGCATTGTCTAAAGGGATAACCTATGAATGTTAAACGTTATTCAAAAGTAAGTGGTTACTAGAAAATTCTAGCGGTTCGGTTTTTAATCATTATTATTTTTTTTGATAGCGCATTACTTATAATTTAGAATATAATAACATTATTTGTCTTTATTCACAAGTACATTGTGTAATGGACATCGTCTGAACAAATAGATTATTTTTATATGCAATAATATAATACTATAATATAATATAATATACAATAATATAATATTTTATACTCCTGTTTAATTTTATAACTATTAGAAACCGACAATATTTGTATTAATCTTTAAACCAATTATAAGTGTTTGTTTTATCTTAGATTAAGATTGTTAACTGTTTATTTTAGTCTGAACTCAACTCATACTTCAACAAATTCGTTGTCCAAATATAACGTATACTAATTACATTTTCAAAAGGCTTATGGAACTAAAACCGATGTTAAAATATTTTGATTTGAATAAATAAATATAAATAAATAATAAATATTAAAAGGTTTAATAGCAAACAGTAACATTGGCTACTTTAACACGGACGTTGGGATTTAATGTAAACATTAGGATTGGTTTTGACAAAGATTTAAAATCGACTGCCCAACATGCCTCAATAGTTACACCATGTGTCCAATGAGCGTTGGGCACTTCATGAAGTGTCCAGTTTGTTGGGCAGATGCTGTAATTTTGATCGAAATAATCGAGTTACACTATGTGCCCAGGCGCACTGGGCACTTCATGAAGTGCCCGGGCTGCGTTGGGCTCTTCATGAAGTGCCCAATTACAGCAAGTGGCTACGACAGATATATTCGTTTTAGTGCTCCCTGAATCCAAAAAAATGGTTTTTGTCGTGGTGTCTGTCTGTCTGTCTGTCTGTCTGTCTGTCTGTCTGTCTGTCTGTCTGTCTGTCTGTCTGTCTGTCTGTCTGTCTGTCTGTCTGTGTGTGTCTGTGTCTGTGTGTGTGTGTGTGTGTGTGTGCGTGTGCGTGTGCGTGTGCGTGTGCGTGTGCGTGTGCGTGTGCGTGTGCGTGTGCGTGTGCGTGTGCGTGTGCGTGTGCGTGTGCGTGTGCGTGTGCGTGTGCGTGTGCGTGTGCGTGTGCGTGTGCGTGTGCGTGTGCGTGTGCGTGTGCGTGTGCGTGTGCGTGTGCGTGTGCGTGTGCGTGTGCGTGTGCGTGTGCGTGTGCGTGTGCGTGTGCGTGTGCGTGTGCGTGTGCGTGTGCGTGTGCGTGTGCGCGTGCGTGTGCGCGTGCGTGTGCGCGTGCGCGTGCGCGTACGCGTGTGCGTGTGCGTGTGCGTGTGCGTGTGCGTGTGCGTGTGCGTGTGCGTGTGCGTGTGCGTGTGCGTGTGTGTGTGTGTGTGGACCTATTTTCATGAAATTTGGCATGGAGGTATAAAGCCGTGGTATCTCCAGGCGTATTTTTCATTGTTTTTAATTTTTGATTTTTAAGGGTATTTACCCCATAAAAACCCATAAAAATGACAAAAATCCAAATTTCTCATAAACGGCTCTAACGATTTTGATAAAAATGTCATGGTTTTTAGTGCTTACGATGACAAACAAAATGACACCACCCGCATGTCTGTAAAAATTCAGGTTCAGAAATTATGGGGGTTTAAGTGTTAAAAAATTCATATTGTTCAAATTTCACAAAAATTGTAACGTTTAAAGAAAATATACTTGCAACCATTAAATTTTGCTTGAAAAACTAAATAATCTAGTTTATTGAATCATTAGTCTACGTCAACTGGTTCCAAAGTTAACTGATATTTTAGTTTGGCGGTAAACGCAGTACGTTGTCTAATGTTATTCTTATGACAAATATTCAAAAACCGATATCTCCGTTATTTACTAACCGATTTTGATAAAATTTGGTATATATTTGTGTGGTGATTAATTGATAATTTGTTTCATTTCACTATATATGTTTTCAGGTTTTAAATGACTTGAAGGGAGAAAGTATGTGTCAGTTTCCTGATACCGTTTATTTACTTTGTTACTTTCTCCCCCCTATGCATAGTATATGGAGAAAGTATTGTCTTCGTCAAAATTTTCGAATTTGAGTTGAGTCCTCTCCCATATTTCTAAGACTTGCCAGACGCCCACAATTTTGACGCAAAGAATCGCCTCAATTGGAAGGGGGCTCCCAGATCTACTTTGCTGGCTACTTGCTCATTCTTATTATAAAAAGTACAAGTGTAACGACTGCCTGAAAAAAATGTGCAATCTACAATCAGAGCTGAAGAGCAAAAAAGAACTGCTGTTATTACACCGCACTTTTTCTAATTTTAAAGTTGACCCTACCAGTGGCCTCTTGTCACCCTCAGAAAATCTCGAACACGTCGTCAACACAGCTCTTCTGTACAAAAATACATTTTCCAAAATTGGACATAAATTGGGGTTGGTTTTGTTGGGCTCACCAAGAGCATAGTTTCTTTAGATTCTCTGGCGTGCATATCGTGTGAAGAGCGCAGCAATTTTATCATAGAAACACTGTTTCGTATACTCATACACAAAAAATGCAAATGGGTTTCAAATGGTTTTAAAAACAGTGCACTGGGAAAGATCAAAGTTTTGAAACATGCATAGTTATTGGTTGAAACGTAAAAATACGAAGTAAAAATCACTGATTTTTTTCTTACAGAATATGTATTTACTTATTTTCCTATCGGTGTTCCATAAAGTAAATTAATATTAGGCCTTTAAAGTAAACCAATTAACTTTCCTACATGGTTTGGGGTTTTTTATAGCCTTGGGTTTTTTGTAACCTAGCGAGACCTATCCACCTCCTGGCCAGTTCTTCAGTTTGATCCGTCTGTTGAGTAACGAACGGCACGGTACGGTGCAGCGGAAGAAGAGCGCGAGTCAGGTTGGCAGCGAGGCGGAGTGATAAGCTGATAAGCTGGCGCGGGGAGAAGGCTGCCTCCTTGTGGGACATTGGGAATCCCGCGCTGCCCTATATGGCAACAAGGCTTGCCGTACCCTGACTTAGACGCCGCGCCAGCCCCTACATTTTGGATAATACCACGTCTTAGCGCGTACGCTTTTTCCCTATCCCGTGGCGCTTCTGTTCCTGTTTATTTTTCTATGCTTTTACGGACTCGCAGATGTGTACAGAGAAAGAAAGAACAGGACAAAAATTATGTATGTTTGGTTCTACAGAGCGTGAATAACGAGATGTTGATTCGACCATAAGACCAGAGCAAATAAAAACAAACTGTCGGTTTTGCCTGTTGATATTTTAAAATATGCGTACAAAACACAATTCTCTTTCCATTTATATACTATATCACAGATGAAGAACTATATAGTTCTTCATCTGTGACTATATCCTCAGAGGGAGCTAACTTCATGGTGTTTGGATTTTTATTAAATACTTTTATTTGATTTATAATTTTGTTAAAGTTTATGTATGTGTCTACGACTTAGATTGGTGCAGAGTATCAATCCTGTATTTAGATCCATTTTGAAATGGTGGCAATTTTTAATTTACTTATTATTTCAATTATTTAAAATATTACAGCCTTTTGTCCCTATGTTTTTTTTAACTCCGCTTTTTATCCTCACGTACCATTTATTAGGCATCCTTAAGTTTTAATTTCCATTTATAAATTAAGTCAGCGCTTTCTAGAAGTATATTAAAAATATATTTAATATATATTTATTATATTTTCCATATATTCTGGCTAAAATTTAGTACATGTTGTCAGGAAAGGTTAAGCAAAATTCAGCTGTTTTGCTTCTGTACCGGTAATTACCAAAGTGGGAAAACATTGTTGTAGAGTTGCCAACGCTTACTGAAGATTTGCATTGCTAATTCGATGCGATTAAAATACCTTCCGCATTTTCGCCAAACTTTGATTATACTCTCAAATATCTAGGCCTGTATTACATTTTTGTGGCATTCAAAAGTCTTAAGAGGTAGTGTGACACCATATATAATAGCCCAGTAATTTTCATTCAAAATTTGACTGAAAAAAAGAAAATATCTTATGGTTGTGAAATGTTTCTTTAAAATCCTATGTGTATATATTAATATATCAAAAAGCTACAATGGGAGTTGGTAGGCAAATCGCCACCATCTTGGGTCTTGGGTATCTTTTTAGGTTTCCCTAACTATCTCGGAAACTTTGTGAACATTACATTGGGATATTAAAGTAAATTAAATTTACTACCAGAAAAGTACAAAACTAATTTAATAAGATCCAACCATTCCCAATATTAAAAAATTTACTAACATCTAAATAAATTTTCCTTCGTTTACCTAAAAGGAAAAAAATAATCATCTTTACAAAATTCTTATCAATTTTGACACCGTAGTCACAAAAATTGGTCCTTGGTTAACAAATACAAAATAATTCAGTTTTTAATGATTCATTTTTGCGAGGTCAGCCACACCTTCATTTTGGACCGATCTTTATGACTAAAAAGCTGAAAATGCTGAAAATGCTGGTCGAGCGTTCATGAATATATACTATTTACCTTTAGGTGAGTAGGCATTGCCCCATCGCATTTATTTTATACACAAAACTACATACTTTTCTTGTGGAAAGAATACTTGTTAAGATATATATAAAACTATTATCTATAATAAATTTTATAATCAATATATCATAATTTGCTACTTCACTTGTAGCAAATTTAATCTACTTTTATTTATGAATTCATTTTAGTAGTTAAGAGTTTTTACTAATTAAGACATTAAAAAAAAGGTACATAAAATCCAAGATAGCAACCAATCGCCGTCCGTCTAACATTGGGGCTATTTAATTTGTTAAAATATGCACATAGGAGGACATTTCAAAAGACTAATCAGAAATATAAGATTTTTCCCCTTTTTAAAAATATTAAATAATCGGGCTAATAGGATAAGTACTTAATTATAGTGCTATAACATATATATATATATATCTGTAAATAACAATGTACAGTAAAAACATAAACTTTAAGATACAGTATTTGATTTGACTATGCAGTATGGTTATAATACATTTGACATCAATGTTTTTTTCTTATTTCTAGTCAATTTGAATGAAAATGTTCTTGCTATTTTTGATGTCAGGATAATTTAATTACATTTTAGTATAAAGAAGGAAGTCACCAACTTTATTCCTACTGTTATATTATTAGTTCTATAAAGGCCGACCTCCGCTCGTCAATTCTTATTGTGTCTCAGATGGAGTACTCTATTGTGTGACCTCCACTTAATATATTCCTTATACGTATACGCAATCATAAAATGACTAGAAACTGACGATTCGTAATTAATTTTGTGTACGATATGATGTTTTGTTTTCATCAGTATAACAATCCATACAAGGTATATTTTTTAATTGTTTTCAATTAATTTATTTGTCTTTTAACTACATTTTTCAGGTAATGTGACCTACATGGAATATAATTTACAAAGAAATACTTTTATTTCTAGTAGTTATGGAATAACAAATCTGCACCAAGTTGAAACTTCGCATAGATGCTCAGTAAACCTCCCTAATTAAAATCCCGAAAGTCCACAAAATCCCTGCTGTGCTCCAGCCGCCGTCTTGAAAATTAGTAAAAAAATCAAAAACAGCCGTTCCGTTCTTCTCTAACATTTTTTCAATGAACACGAAAACCATAAGAGATACGAAAAACATGTATGGGGCATTTTTATAGATACAACTTCAAATAAAATAATTCAATACTGCTGATATAATTCAATAATTTAAAAATACAGCTAATATTATTAATATTGCAAAATGTTGAAATTATAATACCCCTACCATAACGAATACACGTAAAATGTTATGTAATAAACATCGCCAAGGGTGCGAAATATTTAAACGTATAATTAACTACTTATTTGTAGATTAAAACAATCTTCGGAGTATAAATATGTTGTAGTTAAAATTTCACGAATTTTCATCAAATAATAAAAGAGGAGTTAGTTCACAAAGAGTGAGTTCACAAAGAGTGATTTTCAAGTCGAATATAACTAACTTCGTTCGAATAATAAATTATCCTTAAAGAATCCTGATGGAAATGACAGTTATTTGACTTCTCAATCATAAAAATTGGTTCATAATAAGGACGTGGATAAACTAAAAAAATATGGCAACATTTCAACTTTTTCCTTAAAGTATACCTTTTTTGTAACCTCGCCCATCCTTTATTGCGAACCAATTTTGATGATTGAGGTGTCAAATAACTGGAATTTTCATCAGGATTCTATGAATGTAACTTATAATTCATTATGATCGAAGGAGTTCGGCTGCTTTTTGATGTTTTTGGCATACAATTTTACATGTATACCTAATGGCAGGTGTATTAGAATTAATAATTTACAATATTAATTGTAATACCAGTTATTTTGAAAATGTATAGGACATGATTATACTCATTTTATTGGAAATGTTATCACTTCAGGGCTCTGTTTACGTGTTGTTGTGATTTTCGTATTGATTGAAAAACTTTGTAGAGAAACACGCTCCGGAAATCGTTTATTGTTGGTGGTAGCTGGAGTACAGCAGAGATATCTGGGAACTTTTGGAATTTTATTTAGGGAGGTTTACTTAACATGAATGCCAAGTCTCGACTTGATCAGGATCTGTCAGATCGATTGATTTTTTATACCTAAAATTCCT
>JAQJVK010000419.1:0-50524 GCA_035578135.1 Flexamia atlantica | reverse complement strand
TCTCTCATAAGTTTTAATAAAGAAGCAAAATTTTAGTCTGTGATCATATGAATGTAGGCCTAAATAAGTTGAACCATTGACTTTGAATGTATAAGACAATGGTTTGACTTATACAATGTATTGACTTATACATTCATAGTCAATGGTTGAACATAGGCTAAATTTGATTTTAGCCTGTAGAAGCATTATTGTGATCTTATTTCAATGAATGTGGGTGTGATCCAGGTTATGATGAAGTAAATAAACTATATAATTAGGCCCCCTAATACTACCTTTATTTTTTGCAGGTAACATGCAGTTGGTTATCAAAAACTCTTGGAATACACGCCAATTTGTCCAAACAGTAAGTAATACTCTTCTATCACTTATACAAAAAATTGAAAGATGCTCTCTAACTATAAATCAAAACTATTTAGGCTTTGTAAAAAAATGAATTAAACTCATCTTCTTGTAATGTACAAGCTACTTAAGTTAAATTGAGAACACTAACAATTTGGATTTAGTTCAATATAAGTAGAATTTTTTAAATTTCAACCAAGCCCATCGTGGTCAAAATTTCCTTCATTCGAAAACTCTTTGAAAATTTGTGGATCGTTCCTCTTGATCTTAATTAGTCTGAATAATTCTAGGCTATTTAGTATACTTTGTACACTTGTCTTAGTGACATTTCTTGGTTGGCAAGTTAATTATCTGTAAATTTTTTTTTATTACCTCCTCTTGTAAGTTTGGGCTTTGACATGACCCAAACCAAACTGTAATATATTTTGCCCGATCAATTGATTTAATGTACATTCTTTTAGACCTTATGAATTATGGATTCATTATCAGCCGATGAATTTGTCTTTAGTTTTCTTGTTTTTCAACTTATAAAAACTATGTCCATTTTAGGTTACTTTATACATTTTATGACCAGAGTCCAAAGAAAGATGAGTTGTCACTGACCTTCTTAATAATTGGATCACCCGATGATGATGGAAGGTGTCAAGTCTCAATTGTCAAGGACAAAGATCTCGAGGAGTGTGAAAGTAATTGGAAGATCGTCACATCAAAGCACATTTACAGCATACAAAGGTGCTCTGATTTGACGGATCTTAATGTACTGTATACAGCTCAAAAAGCAGAAACAACTGACACTTTATCGAAAGGGTGAGTATTGGTTGCAGGTACTTTTTGTTAAGACTAGTACTGAATTGGGTTTCCATCAATTTGAGTGGAATCGGCACATTAACTGGGGGTGTTTATTGTAATGGGGGGAGGGGTTACATGGTACAAAAGGTCTCAGGATGTCTTATGAACATCCACAGATAACGAATTTGGATGTAAAATGAACATTTAATGTTTTATAATAAAAAATAAATGAAGAAACCAGAAGATTATGTTTCAATGTAGCCTATACAAATATTTTTTGTATTGGTTAAGTCAGCTTGAGAGAACATAAAAATTACCAATATAAAAAAGACTATTCATCAAAAAAAAATAAATTTTTACTGCCTATGACATTTTACAAAATGTCAAAGTAATATTAGATTACCATCTTTTACACAATATATTTTTAACATTTGAGTCCCAGTAACATAATAATATATCACACTTTACAGTTCAAAATAATCGTTTAAATTGGAACTATAGTTACCTATTGCAACGTTCATTACTACTATTCCAATACCTTCAATCGGTAGCAGTAGCAGTTTTTCAAAAACATTTTATCAGTAACAGACTACCATTTTTATGAATTTGAAAAATTATTTTATGGATGTCGGATAATTGGGACAATTTCATGGGCCCTAGGGACCCACGACATGAAAACTGGCGTCCGTCTATAAACATTGAGTGGTCAGGTAACTCTATAACTGAATGTTATCTGAGAAAAAGTGTTTACGTGTTAATACAGTAGAATGTCAATAATCCGGATTAATTGGGACCGGACCCCATCCGGATTATCAAACTATCCGGATTATCAAAATTACCTTAAAAAAGCCAATATACACTATTTATGCACACAAACATTTTAAAATTTTATATTTTCTCTTATACAGTAAAGGGTTTACAGGTGAAATTAATTAAAAACATATTTAATGTTCAAACACTATTGTAATTTGTTAATTGTAACATGTGTACAGTAAAAACATCAAACACTATTTGAGCTTTTAAAAAAATGTGTAATAGATTTTTGAACTGAAGTAGTGGTTCGTTTTTCGCAGCTAAGTCCTTAATCCGTTTTAAAAGAATCAGCTGTTACTGACGTAGTAACTGAAACGTAACTGTCAACTAATGCACACACAACAGTACCGCTCAGGGACAGTGGACTGAGGCGACTGGTGGGTGGTGGGACGGGGGATGTTGCCACGTAGAATAGCAGGTGTGTGACCTTGACCACGCCCCCTCCCCCTTCCGCGGCCACTCGCCGATCTCCTCGCTACAGTCGCTACGCGCCTTTTCGCCATTGCCCGCTTGACGCTAAGGAACATAGTGCAAGGGCAGATGCTACGATGTTTTAAGTTTTGCTAGATACAAATCCGGATTATTGACGGTCCGGATTTTTGACGTCCGAATTATTGACGTTCTACTGTACTGTATCCTTGTAAATTTATTTTAAAAAATTTCATAATTTGATAAATATTATTTATAACTGTCATAACTCAGATGTCCAGTAGCACTGGCTACTAACTACAAAGTCGCAGTCAGCTTGGAATGATTTATGCATCGGCCAGCATTCAAATAGTCAGAGGACTGCAAAGTCACAACCATATGGCCTCCATAAAAAATAGTTAACAGACATATCCCTTTTCTGTAGTATATCAGCAATTGATTTCAATTGCAATGAGAGAGACAACAGCCTGATAGCGAAGCTGAGGGCAGATGCTTTACCCGTGCCTTCAAAGCAGCCATTGGGAGCAGTCAAGAAGACAGTGCCACAGCCTACAGCCAAAACAAAGGTAAAGCCTATACAGTATAACCTATACCAGATAACCTTTACGCATATAGGCCTACCTATAATGCCTATACCTGTACGCCTATACAGTATAACCTATAAGCCAATGCAATATACAGTAATGAGTCTCAAGAGATTGACTAAAATTGTTTTCCAGGATTTTATATCACCCAGGTTTGTTTGGTGTTTTGTCTTATTCTAAGGGAATAAAAAAAGTGTTACCAAAGGATGCTTTAGCAAAAATCTTTTCATTTAATTTTTTAGGTTCTCCTAGTTATTTCATAAACAGCTTGAATAATAAGTACCCTTTATCAAAGAGATACTGTTTTATTAAGTACGGTATCTTAAATGTATACATCTCCACCCTATGGCCCTCAAATTTCAATACCATTATTATTTAGGGAAAAGTATTAATTTGCTTTGCAATAATTTTAATATTTTTGTATAATTTCAATTTTCTGAATTGATTAACATTTCATGTTTCCTCTGCACTGAATCATTCACTTTTGCCCATAGGATTTTTAATATGAGTAAAAAAAAATAATATAGTTGTTGATTTTTGTAGTGTTGTTGTGTCAATAATCCAGCTTCATGCAATTGTTTTACTAGCTATAGTTTATTTGCGTGCAATATTTTAGAATAAAATGTATCCAAATCTAAAAATATGGGAAGGTCATGATGTTTTTAATACAATTTTTATGTTGTTTAGAGTCCAGTAAAGAAACAAGAGAAAAATTCTGAAGAAGACAATGCTGAAACGTCTAAGGACAAAGGTTCAGTAATACCTTCGATTTTCAAAAATAGTAAACGCACTGAGAATAAGACAAGTAAACCAGCTGAAAAGGTATAGCTATTAAAATCTTAGTTTTAATAATCAAACTAGTCAATTAGGCTCTCTTGCAAGACATGACATTTTTGTTTACTTCGAATCATTTAAAACTGTAAAGAAAAGGAGGAAGTTGCAGTTACAAAATAATGAGTACAAAAACATTGAAATGATTAGACAATTTTGTGGTTGGTATAAAATGTTATTTTAGTCCAAGAGCCCACGACCGCCAGACCTTCGTTATTTTATAAAAGCTGAAATTTTCTCTGAGCAATGTTCCGAGGACAGGTAACAAGAATCAGCAACTATGAAGTTTGACTAGTGGTTGCTTTGGCTAATATTCACAGATTCATATCATTGCAAGCTTCAAAATTACTTAAACAGCTGGTAACTTCCATTTAAAATACAAGGAAGTGAACAGCTGTTTTAGTAATGTTGAAGCTTGCAATGGCGTGACTCAGAGAAAATGTGAGCGAATTAGCTCAGTTTTCTTCTTATCTTCTTCGGAATAATATTATAAATAATGTCTTTCACTGCCAGACAATTAGCACTGTTACAACCTGTTTTTTCTGACATCTTGAAACTCTTAACGAAGGGTAGTTTTACTAGCGTTATAGTATAAAACCTGAATTTTATGTATGTTACATGGGGGAACATCATAAGATGTTTCCTCGGTAGCCAGACGGTTCCGATGGTTTTAACACCTGCTAGACAACGCTGCAAATCTGAGGTATATTTGCTAATATCTCTTTCAAAGTCACCATAAAGAGAGTATAATTACCAAAATTTACAAGTGGAAATCATTTAAAAACCAAACATTATACTTTAGCTCAGTTTTTATACATTTTCATATTCTCTGCGTCATACCATTGCAAGCTTCAATATTACTTAAACAGCTGTTCACTTCCCTGTATTTTAAATGGAAGTTACCAACTGTTTAAGTAATTTCCAGGCTTGCAATGATATGAATCTGTGAGTATCAGCCAAAGCAACCACTTGCCAAAATTCATAATTGCTAATTCTTGTTACTTGTATTCAAAACATTGCTCAGAGAAACTTTCAGCTTTTATAAAATAACGAAGGTCTGGCAGTCGTGGGCTCTTGCTCTATTTAGCTTACAGGCATAAATCGAGTAATTGTTACAACTCTAATAAATAGTTAGTTACCATACCATTGAGAATAATGTAGGAATAGCTATTACTGTTTTCATAAAATTGTTTTGCTTTATTTAAATGGTTTTCTTATTTTATTTATTTATTCCAGCCTGTTCCAAAAACCAAAAAACCTCAAGGGATTGGGGCTTTCTTCAGCAAGGCTACCAAAGAGACAAAAAAACAAGAAGAAAGTGAAAAAGTGAAGGGAGAAAAAGAATCTCCTGGGACAGGCAGGCATTCGCCTTCAAAAGAAAACAAACCAACTCTAAATATTGTCAATGAAGACAAAGCTGTAAACAAAAATGATATAAACGATGAAAAAATTAAAGTAAATGAATCACCGAAAGAAACATCACCAAAATCCAAAAAACCTCAAACCAAACAGAAAGCCACAGCCAAAAAGGTATAATTTGACTTTTAATTGCTATGAACCACAATTTCTAGGCATTCTTCATAGATGACACACATCTCTACACGTCATGCCGTTATTTTTAACATTTTAAACACTTTTACTCATCAGATTATTTGGCTATGTATCTTGTTTATGTATTGTAACTCTTTACTATATTTTCAGAGTACCAGTAAAAAAGGAAAAACAAAGAAAGTTGTAAAAGAACAGAAAAAAAGAAAACGACTTGTAGTAGCCAGTGACAGCGAGTCAGAAAATGGAAGTGGAGGTTTGTTTATTGATGTTTATAAATTTGAGTAATTTGAAGTTCTTCAAACTCGACACTCTGGATTATTTCTTAATCCCAACATATGAATTCAAAACTTATTTTACATTGATTTATTTGCCGAATTTAATACAAATATGGAATTGAATTCGACATGTAGTAGCTCAGTGTAAAGCACTGTCTGAGTAAGTCTAATGTGACGTGTATCATCACAATCACAATAGACTCCTGTTTGATCATCAGCAATCACCACTGATTAACTGTATGGCCATCTTGATATGGCCATACCTGTTTCGGGTGATAATAATGGTTTTAAATAATCTATTTTTACTTGAGTAAAGGGCTGAATTTTCAAAAACAGTGGCACTATTTTTTTAAACTGAATTCACCGTTTGCAACTAAACGTACTTTCTTTACAACTAAATATATGTTAATAGTTTTAAAATATATATATATATATAAAAGAAGAGTTGTGTGTTGGTATATTTAGTGCTACAGCCAAAACTAAAAGTCGTAGACCCATGATCTTGGTATCAAATTAAAGCTTGGAATCTCATGATCTGCACTATGGTGGTTGGGTTTCGATATCTTATTGGGTGTAGGCACAGGATCGTCCTAAAGGGACCTATGTCAAGCAATTTGTGAGTACTTGAAGTTTTATTTGTTTATATCAAAAAAACACATGGTTTAATTTGACAAGGTAACCGTGGTTAAAGTGGTTGCCAACAGAGTGCAGCACCTACAATTGTTTTTGTACAACAGGTGAATACAGTCTTATTTAGCAAATGTGTTTTATTTACGTTTTCAATTATGTAGTACATTTTTACTGTTAGGTTATGTTATTAAAAACATGAAATGCACTAAAATGTAGAGTTACATATTTTTTGTTTTTAAATTCAAAGATAGTAGGTAGTAAATAAGACGAAAAAATGTCAAAACGTAGGAGAAAATGTTTGCAATTCCGTATCTTATCACGTAAATGAACGATTCAACGATTGCAAGAAAAAATGACGCATCGAAGAGAAAGAAACACATCTAAGGGTATCACGGGAAAATTCACAGTGACATCAAGAAACACTGTCGTTACAGATTTGGAACAGAAAGGGAGACAGACGCACAAGGTGATGAAAGAAATAATCAGAACAGAGATATAACGGAGAACCTTCGAAAAAGGGATTAAACAGAAGAAGCTGAATTAAATTAAACAGTTTAAAAGCTGATTACAAAAGGACAAGGAACTATGATTTTGGCTGTAAAGTACAAATTATTCCAATAAAATGTAGATTGTATTGAGCACCCGAATGTAGTAATTTGCAAGATGGACAAAATTTGTAGTTATTGCATAGCACAAAGATTAATGCAAAAAGAAAACGCATATTAAGTGCTAATTAAAGGGAAAATAAGACTGCTGCCACCAAATATGCCACCTCCGGCTTTATCAAATATAATATGTATGGAGAAACATCATAATATATTTAATTTTAGATTACATTAGACGTTATAATTCTTCCTTCCAAATTACATCTTTTGGGCTACTATTTAGGCCGTCATAAGATTTTTCAACCCAGCGAAGCGGGTTAACAACAGCAAGTTTTAAATAATTTAAATACAAGTTTTAGCATTTTTTATTCCCAGGTTATCCGGAATCACCAGCTAATATGTATAAATGTTTACGACCTTAGAAAAATATTTATTATTTTTGGCTCATAATCAAAGTTCCACAACATATTAAAAACTCTGCTCCCTTCCAACAGGGCTGGATTTCCCAATAGGCCCAGTAGGCCTGTGCCAAGGGGCACCAGCTGCCTGGGGGCACACTTAGCTCAGTTTTTTAAACTTGCAGCCAGGGCCAGTGCAAAGCCCATGTATCCGCATCGGCGCCCCTGGAGCCCTTTCAAATGGTTCAAAGTGTGTTTTTGCAGGGTTTTCCAGCGCCCGGAGAGCCGGTTAAAATTGTTCAGCATGCAAAACTTTTGGTTTGGCGGTGTTTTCTGGCGAGAATTGATTTTTGTTAAACTGTTCAAAGTGGAACACAGGTGTTTTGTTGGCACCCAGCAAAAGTGGGTGGGCTAGCAAAGTCGGAAGACAACAAACTAACTTTACAAATAACAAAAATGTCAAAAGCCGGTGAACGACTAAGTCAGATGGTCACACACCTGGATGGTTTTGAAGTGAAAGAGTCCCGATTCGTCAAGAGCGTCAGGCAATAAACCCAGACGGTTTCATTACTGCATAGAAACGTCAAAGTCAGACAGCAAAAAATCAGGACAGAAAGAGTTTCTGGGTTTGTCGCCACCTGACTTTGTCGCCATTCGACTTAACACGTTCCTTTAAAAGTGTTTTTGTAACTAACTAAGAAACACAATCATCTTACAGTTATCTCTCATTCATACCTATTATTTAGAAAGGCCATTTCACTATTATTTAGAAAGGCTTTATGGATAACCATCCTAAAAACTCAAGGGCAGAAAAATATCGGGCCTACCTATTTAAAAAACGTTCTATATATATAGATTATTAGTTTTCTAATCATCTTCTAATTTCTTGTTTAATAAGAAGAGGAAGAAATGAGAGAGCCAACGCCTGAACCGGAGCCAACCCCAATGCCGGTTGATGATGACGACGACATTATCTGTGCCACTCCCGAGCCAGCGTCCAAGAAACGGAAAAAAAAACTCGTCAGTAAGATGACCAAAACGCCCGACGGTTTCATGAGTAAGTCTAACTTAATTGCCTCCGAAGTTTGTTTCCTAATACATTGTTTTTTCAATTAAAACTGATCTAATCAAGTCCTTTTTTAATTTTAGTTTTGGATGTCCCCACTTCTAACCGTTGTTTCTTTCACTCAGTTAATTTGTTTTTGAAGGGAGAATTTAGTTGTATGGGTTTCCCTACTCCACAGGAAAATCCTGTGAGGGTACTTCAGCCATTATTTTGTCTTTTTGTACGGCTACCGGCAGAGGTGTAGTGGCAAATTTTCCAGTGTGGGAACGCCTAATATATTTGTCGAATTCCCTGCAAGTTAAGATGCCTTTTCTCTGAATACGTACACGATGTGTATTAGGCTATGTATTTTAAGCTCTCTGAATTTACTGAGGCTTAAATAAACTATTTAATAAATTGGATGGTTTTTGGAGAAGTAAAATATAAAAATAGTAGTCTATCTTTTTATATTTAACTAACTTTATATTTCCACAAAAGAAGTTATTTTAGAAAAGGTTATTAATTAAGTTATATATTACTTTTATGTACGGAAACCCACAAAATAGCAACATACACAACCTAATTTTAAATGACATATTCTATACAAGTAAAAAAAGCAGAGAACTAAAATAAATTCAATCCATAAAACAGAGAAAAAAACAGAGTAGGTAATTAATTAAAATGTCTTTTATGTACGTTGCCGTTAACCTCCAAAAAAATACCATACATAACCTCATTAAAAAAACATATTCTAGACAAGTAAAAGCAGAGAACTGAAATAAATTAAATCCATAAAACATAAAACAGAATGATTAATTACAATGAAAGTTCATTGACAGAATGACAAATCAAATCAGGTTTACAAGTAATTGGCAAATGCATCCTCTTCTGTAGTAGGCTTATGTTTTGACATAAATATATTTATATGTATATATATATTTTTATTTTTTATTTTTATACTCTTTAATTAATGTTTAGAAATATAGGATTTTTAGCTATTTCCCCGGATTTTCCCTGAACGGGGCACTGGGATTTTCCCGGGTTTCTGAAAACCAGTATGGGAACGCCGTTCCCACCCGTTCCCGCACCACTACACCACTGGCTACCGGAAAGGAAAGTAAGCTTCCCTTCCATTATACCTGAGGCTCACAGCCTTCAGTAGATTAATACAAGGGAAACAAAAGGAATAGGTAGATGAAATATGTTTGGTCAAGCTTAGACTGAGTGGGCAAAGGTATACCTTTATCCAATGGATGCTGTGAAACGGGCCTCAAGGGATCAGGTGGCCATCATCTTGGACGCCAGTACCCTGCCGTCAAGCTCAGTCTCCCCTGGTGGGGAACTGAAGTTGTTCACTGGAAGACATTGCTTCCAATTGTGACAACTTCTGTTACTGTACCCAATATTGGTACCTAATCTAGCAACCAGTTAGGATCCCACTGGGGGAATGAAAAAAAAAGTATTAAATTGTATCATGTTTTTGTGGACATGTGAGATAGTATGTCTGCAAAGAGTTGGTAATTTTAAAAGTTCCCAGGAACCCTGATAATTTTTTTTGTTAAGATAGGATCCTTAAGACCTTTATTATATTTTCAAAATATACACTCTGGTAAAGTAAACTAAAAGTTTTAATTTATCTTCGATTGTTTATTCATGTAATTATTATTTGTTATGTCAGTTACATGTACAGAGGGTGTAGTTTATCAACCAACGAATTATGCCAGATTTTAAAATATATTTATTATTTTTATAATGGATAATGGAGGTATTTAACTTAGTTTAAAACCACAATCAGCAAATTACATACTTTACATAGGATAAATTGTGTTATTTTTGATAAACTTTTATATTAAAACAACTCTTAAAAGAAGTCTGCCATGAGAGAATCAGTTAATGAAAGTTGAAAGATCATGTTGGTTATATTTTTCAGCGAATTTCCTAGGGTAAGTGAATCATCGGGGAAATGTCCTGAACAGTGGCACTATACGGACATAACGAGGCCATGGGACCATAATAACTTTTAATTTCAATGCTCCAACATGCCAAAAACACAATTTCTTGAAATCTTAAATGTAAAATGGTATGGCACACTAGTTTTCACAATTTACAAGACTTCAAAAATTTAAAAAAATGTTAAGCCCTCTCCAAAAAAAAAAACGATTTTTAAAAATATAAAAAAACATCGTCTTAAAAGGATTTTGCAGTCTAGCAGCTGCAATTACTGTCCAATTCCTATTTTTGAGGGGTATAAAAATCAATTTTTGGGTTTTTGGGCCTAAAATGGATAATTTGAGCCCTTTAAAATTGAAATTCGCTCCTCATATCAGCATACTATGTGCATAGAGATTAAAATTAATCCTACTATAGTGGTTATTGCCCCACCCCGTTGCGTGGTAAAACTTCACATCATTCTAACTAGCTGCACACTAGACAGAATGTTCTGTCTGTCTTCACACAAAACATCTTGTCTTTTCAACGCTTCAATTATTGTTTTATACAGGTTCCAGCTCATCCAGTTGAAAAGCTTGGCAAACAACATGAAATTATTTCTCAGAAAAACTATTTCATAAATATGTACACTACTTAGTTTTAGTGAATTTTCCCTATAGTGAAGAAGTTATTACCGTAGGGTCTCATGGTAAGACTTAAGCCCGAGACCAGGCCCGGCGACAGGATTTTCGGGCCCCTGTGCAATCTTCATCCCTGGGCGCTGAGACCTGACGACCTTTTTTTTCACTATTGCTTTTGGGCCCCTTTTCAGCTGTTTCGGGCCCTTTTTTGGTGTTTTTTTGGGGCCCCCATGCATTTGCCCCCCCTGCCCCCTCCTGTCGCCGGCCATGCCTGAGACCATGATAACTTTTCATTTTTGGGCCCCCAGATGCAGAAGCACCATTCGTTCATTTTCACCTTGTTTCATTCGTTCATTTTCATTTAGTTTTGATCTGCTGAAACAGGCACATATTTTATCGTGGTTGTAAAACAGTTTAAAAACTTTTAATCATAAATTTTTTATTCTCAAAATGATTGCATCAAGTGGCAAATGATGTGTTTTATCGTTCTAGATTGTTGAATTATAATTGGTTATTGCTATACTTTTGTCATGATTAAAAATTTAAACTGGAATATTACTTTTTTAGAGACGGAGAAGCATTGGGTTTCTGAAAGTGGCAGTGAAGGGGAAGAGGAATCCGTTCCTGAAAAGAAGTTTAAGAGTGACACTCAAACGGAAGTCAACAAACGGCAATTTGAGAGTGAATCTGTTGAACAAAGTGAAAGAGCACCAACCAAGTCCTCACCTGTGCCGAAGAATTGCTCGAAAAACAAAAAAGTGTCTCCTCAGAAAACAAAACAAGTTCAATTAACAAATTTCTTTAAGAAAAAATAATATCTTTAATTAATCTATTAGGTTATTTGTTGTAATATCTTCATTGTGATCGGCTCTTGTAAATTTTTAATTATACATTTATTATTGATACTTTTTATTTATTACACCTTCAGTGTATTCATTTATAAATTAAATTTGATTAACCTCGGGTTATTTGTGTTAGTAATCCGGTTCAGGTTGGGTTAGTAATTGGGAGGCCCAAACTGGATATAGAAAATTCTAAATAATTATAAGTTACTATAATATTGGTGTATGTTGTCAATAAAGGTCACAGAACAATCGTCTCTGATAGTGCTAGTGATAGTGCTCTCACTATCATTGTCCTGGTCTTCGTTAGATCGCGGCAAACAAAACTCATTACCTTACTGCTATCTCCATGGTTAAAAATTGCATTGTTAAATCTTTGTTTGCATATATATATATATATATATATATATTGTCAACTTCTCATGGCATTTTCCTTTTAATGATGGAGTAATCGTCTGCTACTCTAGACAATATCATGGCAAACAAATCTTAATAACATTGTGTAAAAACAAGCACGTTATGCATTTTTCTGTAGATACTTGTTGACAGATTTGTGCTTAATCGATGAATTTTCTGTGATCTAATCTTAACTTGAAGGTTATTACTGGCAGCCATGGCAAAGATCTTTATTTCAGAATGACGGCTCTGTCATCAGACTTTGACTCTTGTGTTTTCCCAGATAGGAGCAAAAGTCAAGCAAGTGGTAAGAGGGAGTCACTAAAATAGAAGGAGACTTTATAGTGGTTGCTGTGGGAACAAAAGACATCAGTTGACAGGCTTGCCTGTAATATCTTACTGTCATGGAGAATATGTCAGAGCCGCTGGTTTGGAGGACTGAAGCAAAAATTATTGTCCTTGATATTCCTTATTGCTATGACAAGCTGTATCCAAAACAATGACATATTTTACACCAACTTATTGGCAGTGAAGAAAACAATTTCAGATTACCTGGGGCCTTTGAAGATTAAACATCTGGATATCAATGAGGGCTTAAGGAGGGCACACTACACTTTTGTCATGATCTTCATCTTGGATAGCTATTAAGTTTCTCAGTAGTTTTGATCTGCATCCAAATTTTCACATTCCAGCCTCACTCATACAGTCCAGTGAAGTGAATAAAAACTAGATGTAGCCAAGACTTACCTGATTTTGAGATGTATCTAGGTATTAAGTGAATAAAGTTAGTAGTGTCTAGTAAGACAAGATGTATCTAAAAAATTCCGGACGGCCTAGACTTAACCTGTGAATAAAGAGTAGAATCTAGTTTTATTATAGATACATTATAGCTTTTTTTAATTCTGTGGAAGAGCATGCCAGCCAGCACAGAGAAGAAGCATACAGAGCGCGCGTTTTTACGAATCAGTGTTTCGCCCTAGTACTAGTTACAGTTGAATCCGCTTGGTAGCGCACGAAGCTCCAAACGCACGTTGGGGCGAGAGGAGCGGGAAGTTGTGACGTATGTCGCCCTCCCCGCCGTCCCCCACACTCGGCAGTCCCGTGGAGCGGCGGCGGCGCCGAGCGCGGCGGCCGCTGGCTGGCCCGCTGCACGGCCCGCTGATTTCGCTATTTGTACGAATCTCTGCAGAAGAAATTTGCGATTTCCTTCAAATTAAAGGAGAATCGTATGATAATTTTTCAAAATACTACTGTAGTGATTATTTAAACTTTATCTAGGAATAGTGGAAAATAAAATAATTTTTTATAGACCTACTGGTGATTGTTGTACTACAAATATGTAAATCTATTACTTACGTTTCACTTTTCTTGTATTGATAATGCTTTTTTATAATTTTGTTGACATTTTTTAAGAAATTAAAATATAATATGCTCGTTAACAAGACTCTGTGGCACTAATAAATTTACGGTATTATTTTTCAAATATTATCAGTCCTTTAACTCCACTGACTCCACTCATTTTGAAACCTCTGGCGGTTTAAAAAATAACAATGTCGTATTAGCTTTTATATTTAAAATTTGTTTTTCAGCTCTAAAACAAGATGTACTAATGTTTTTGTAAACGATTACATGTAACCGATGTTTTCTTGTAATCATGTAATGTAACATGTTCCAGTGTATGTCTTGCCTCGTTTACACACTCCTTTATTCTTATAAAAAATTATGTCTACGTCGAACCTTATATATTCATAATCTGCATAAATCGAGGAATCTAACAGTGTAAATATGTTTTATATAAGACTGAAAAATAATTATTTATGAAGAAAACTTAACTGTATTGTTATAATTGTGACCTGAAAAAGTTAGTCGGCTACTACTTTTTTTAATTTTTGGTCAGGTGAGTTTCGTCTGCACGAAAGTTGTAGCTAATGAGATGAACTTTACACTTTGTATTTAAACGTTTTTTCTAGCACGTCTAGTTTTCCCAGAAACTCAGGTTAAACTAAAACTACTTCGGCCGCGAGCCCGCGACGCGTCTGCCGCCACACCCGACCCGTCATTGGGTCTGGCATAATTAATTACATGCACATCATAATTATTTACGATTGTCCATTGTGTCTTACAAATAACTACCATAAAAAAATTTTAAACCTCTGATGTATAAAAAAAAATCTCAGTTAATTTGATTTATATCGCAATTTCAATACATAAGTACACATGTAAATCTTTCTTACTAACTGACTAAAAACAATAACTTACAACAGTTTGAAATTATTTTTTCGTTATTTAGCCCATTTTTCATTCTTTTGGGCGATTTTCCTCTTGTTCCAGGACAACTGACATTTGTTGTTTAGATGTCTATAATTCTAATAAATAGTTAAATAGTAATAAATAGTATTCTAAGTTCGGGAGTCGTTTCTGCAAGAGGCTACACTACAGGCCACCATTATTCAAACACATTTTAAACTAATAAACAGCTTATCAATCAAAACTAAACCTAATAATAATAGGCAAATAATACACTTATATCGACACGAACAATTG
The DNA here is from genome assembly GCA_035578135.1 of Flexamia atlantica. Lineage (NCBI taxonomy): Eukaryota > Metazoa > Arthropoda > Insecta > Hemiptera > Cicadellidae > Flexamia > Flexamia atlantica. The sequence continues at coordinate 35,883 of JAQJVK010000419.1, read as the reverse complement.
TTTACAAGAGTGTAGGCGCGCGAAACAGCGTGTACGAGCAAAACAGTGTGTCCAATTTACGGAAGATAATATCCCACGAAAAAAATTCCCAATTTATCCCTCATTTCTCCAAGTACTGTCTCATATCCCATCTTTGGGATAAATCCCTAAAGTGGAAAAACTGGAGCAGTAGCTCGAGTTAAGACGCGGCCGCCCGGGTTTTTCGCGCGCTCCACTAATCAGCTCGCTCTCCGGTCTGTTCAACCTGAAATTCTGGGAAAACTAGACGCGCTAGAAAAAAAGTTTAAATACAAAGTGTAAAGTTCATTTTATTATCTACAACTTTCGTGCAGACGAAACTTACCTGACCAAAAAATAAAAAAAGTAGTAGCCGACTAACTTTTTCAAGTCACAATTTATACAATATGTTAAGTTAGTTGTTGTAGAAAATTATTCATAAGTCTTATTTGGAAAATATTTACACCATAAGATTCGTCAATTTATACAGATTATAAATATATAAGGTTCCACCCAAATATCTCACTTATGGACATGAAAAACAGCGATGGAAAAGCCACGTGTATCAGTCAGACAAGTAGCAGCCGCCAACAGCTATGTATCGCCGCCACGTCACTACGGGGGGGAGGGAGGAGAGTTTGGGCACTGTCGGCTTTTAGCTGAGATGAAAGGAGTGGCGCAGCTATTCTGTAGTCCTGGCGCTGAACAGCTTCCTACAGCGCAGCGGTACGGCCTGACACGGACAGCTGTGACCTTGACGGAATCCACCCTCTTCCCCCTACGTTCTGTGTTTGTTATTGTGGTAGAACTGCCTTCCCCCCGCGATTCCCCAAAAATGTGAGTTGCGATTGGCGTCACTGACAGATTTCCTTTAGTATAGATGCTATGTGTGGTGCGAGTCGGATGCGTTAGTAAGTGCCGATAGTATTACGTTCTAATATGTAACCAGCTGTTTGTGATGTCTCCTCCACGCGTTGGTCCTTCGGGGTCTCGGCGTAAATGTCAATATAAGGGGTGTAAAAACGTAAAAAAAAATTGCCCAGATAAAAGATTTTTTTGCTTTCCTAATCCTGACAAGTTTCCCGACCTTTTCAAACAGTGGATAATTAACACGGAAAACATAGGAATATTAGACAGTGATTCGAAAAACCTATTACACAAAACAGTGTGTGCTGATCATTTTAAAGACTCTTCTTTCCGTGATGCAAGGAAAATTAAACTTTGGCCTAATGCGGTTCCTGAGCCACGGGAGTGTACTAGCAGTGATTCCAGTGGTGTGGATGAGCCTGCGACACCCAGCAAACCCGGACCCAGCACATCTGCGTCATCAGCACCAGCGGCCGCGGTCGTTCTGGATTCACCCGCAGGAAACCGATGGAATCCCAGTATTTCCACGACTACAAGGCAACGGGATATCATGGATTCCCCGTCTGGAAACAAGTGGAAGTCAAAAATATCTACCTCCTCGGGGCCGGCTATGCATAAGGATTCCCCATCAGGAAATAAGTGGAGGGTTGGCAGACCTACAACGGCAGCCACAGAACCAGGTAAACCCACAACATTAACTGTGACAAGAGCTTCCCCAAAATTAAAATCAAAGGCCTCGGTTTACAGTAGAGCAGTTCAGGTAGGAAAATCTCAATTACGAAATGTCAAAGTTAAAAATCATGTGATAGCAACAAAGAGAGCAATCATTTCTCGCCTAAAAAAGAGACAAATTAATCAATTGATACCATTAATAATGATACCATTAATTCTAATTAATTAGCCTATACAGTAAAAAATTAACAAGGCAACAAAAGATAAAGGTTGATGAAAATTTACAGAATTAAACAAAATGTTTATTTAAAGTTTGTTGTTATTTTCAAAACCACTGTGGCACCTCATAATACATCATTTTAAATTTTGTAGAATGTTTCATTAATTTTTTTCTGGTTTTTCTGGTTTGTATTTTTAATGGAAGTGATTTTAAAGCCCCATTATAATGTGGCAACCATACTACTGCGCGTAAGTTTGTTTGACGACATTTTAAGGCTTATTATGCCCTGACAAACCACGATGCTTGTACAATGAGACCGTGTCAGTAAATAGAAGCTCAAAGCACAAGGAATAATGAATTTTCTTATTGAGCCACTGGGCGTAGGGCGAAGAGCGAGTACAGGAGAATATGAGGTATTCGCGGTACGCGGGTGCGGGTGCGGGCGCGCTGGGAGCGGAGGGCGGGGAGCGACCGTTGGCGGGAAGGAGCGTGGTGGGGACAGGAAGGGAGAGGCAGCGACGGTGCTGCGCCACGTAGCGAACCGCTGAACTAAGCGCTCGGCACTGGCCGGCCAGCGCTCGACACTTAAACAGCGCAACACGGAACGCGTACTCTGTTATGCTTCTTCTCTGTGCAGCCAGTCTCAGTAGAGTCCAACCTTCAATGAGATGGCGATGTTTATGCCGGTAAGAAGTGAAAAAAATTATCGTTTACGTAAGGATGTTAGTAAATATAAAGAATTTTTACATTATGAAGATGAAGGTGAGGACTTGTTTGTGAATGAGTTTTTACCAGTACATGAAGAAACGCGTGGTGAAGCACTAACTTCCCGGAAACGGATTTCCAGTATAACTTTTTTTAAATTCCGGTATCACTCGCTAACTATTTACCTAACTGATAAGTACTATTAATAAAATTTTTATTAATACGAATAACATTTATTGTTGAGATTAAATTCCTGATTTACAGCGCCGACAAATAAGATAAATAACATGATAAAAACTCGTCAAAGAAGAATATATTTGTTTTATTTTATATGAGAGTCTCCCAACTCCCGCTATAGCCCCAGTTTCTCCCACATTACTACCCAAATAATAAATACAAAACAACAAACACAAATTGATACTAACAGTTTGAAGAAAAAGAAATCAATAATACTGAAAATCAAAACTAATACTTATAATCAATGAAATAAAAAACACACAGCTTTACATTTCTTCTCCTGACTTACATATGACAAGAAGTAGAGTTTACAATAAATACATAATTTATTACTAAAATAAAGTACGGTGAGCCAATACTAAATTTAGGAAACAAAAGTTCTAATTTACTATGAGTGTCTTTCGACACAGTCTCTCACTTTAATATCACATCATTTGTTTCATGAAAAATAATATAATAATGTGAATATGTGAATGTAGGAAATGTTGAGAACAGCTACAATCTTAAAAAAATACAACATACAAAATTTCAAATCTGATTAAGGGTGTTTAGTAACTGAACTGAATTACAAGTGGTTTAATTTGGATTTGCAAATAGCGAGCACAGAAAAATAATAGAGAGGATATCTGATTGTTGGCGTTGAAGCCGGTCTGCGGCCCGACTGTGGGCAACAGCCATGGATCGTCGCTCAAAACGCTACAAAATTTTAATGCGCGCTATTCAAATAAACTGCGGTTAGAGGCACGTACAATCAACTAAAAATTACCAAATTTGGCAGAGAGAATGTCTGTTAGTGGTGCTCACTAACGGTTTGATTTTTAAGACGACCAAAAATTATTCTGTAATTGCAATAAGTAATTAAATCATTGAAAATTAATTAAATTTATATTCATGACATAAAAAAGTTAGTAAGCGAGGAAATGTTTTATATTTTGGTCAGGAAATTTTTGATTGTTACCAAGTTTCAGAAAAATAGTTGAAACGTAACATATATTTTTTTGAAAACTCTACGACCAGCCGTCAACGAGAAAATCCAGGATGAAGATAAAAAAAATTTCTGTGGCGCTCGGAATAGGCAGACGCTGCCGCTGCGCTCCACAACGCATTCTATTTGAATAACTATTTGATTAAACGTTTTATATGCCGATGTTCCCTTTTTATCAACCACTTATCGTGTTTTAATATTTTCTTTTCTAGATATTTATAATATTTACGTTCATAGTTTTGCATTTTATAATCTATTGATAGTACTATTACTGTAAGGCCCCAAAATTTCCCATATCTAGGTTTTATTAGATTCCACTTCAACTTATTAATTATCAGACAATAATGTGGGAAATGTTGAGAACAGCTACAATCTTAAAAAAATACAACATACAAAATTTTAAATGATTAAGGGTGTTTAGTAACTGAACTGATTACAAGTGGTTTAATTTAGGTTTGCAAATAGCGAGCACAGACATCACAAACATTAGGTGTAATTTGTTTCCCTGCCTAGTGACATATAACATGATTTTTTTAAAGGATTTGCGTACTAACTCCCTCAAAATCTTAAGGTTGGAAAAAATTAGGCCTAGGGGCACCCTGTTGTAAAATATGACCCTGCTTATACAACCAAACTAAATAAAGTGACCAAGAGACTCCAGAAAAAAATCTTTTCGTTTTTTATGGTTACTTACCTACACAATTACCTTGAACGTTAATAAAAGTGGTGTGAGAAACCCTCTTCATCCAAAACAATGCTTTTGATAGGTTTTTTTTAAGAATATAACTTATTATTTTCTAAAATGCCTTCTAGTTTTGTTTGATCACTGATTTTTCACTTTATCAATGAGAGTATGTCTAAAATGAAAGAAATTAATCGGAACCAGCGTTTGATAGAGGCTGACTTTAAAAAAATGATGTTCAGGGGACTCGGAAGATACCAAGTGTCATGAAAATAAGTCAGAAATTTTCTCAACGATAAAAAAATAGTGAAGACTCATTAGTGGTGTTCCTGAAAGACACAGCATACAAAATACAGATGAGAAAAGATAAATTTTAGTCGTAAGACTTTAAAAATATTTTTTCAGGAGTCCCTTGGTCACTTGTATTTAATTTGCTTTTATAAGCAGGGTCATATTTTACATTCAGGTGCCCCAAGGCCCATAATTATTTCCGCCCTTAAATTTTTGAGGGAGTAAGTATACGTAAATCCTTCCTAATGTTCTATGCCATGTAGTGAGGAAATCAAATTACACCCAATTTTTCAACAATTCTATAAGACTGCCCGAGCGCTGACAGTTTGGCGCCAAAGCATGCTTTTTGCAACTTGAAATCTTTGAAATTTATGCAGGGGTGCCGGTAAACGCTGACAAAACACCCGGCTTGCACTTGAGCAATTTGAAAAGGTTCCACGAATGCTGGCATACCAGCAAAAACACATATTTCACATTGAACAATTTCAAAAGGCTCCCAATTTCAAATTAAAATTAAAACTGTTGGTCGATCGTAGTAAAAGATAAATAAAAATATTCAGAATAAAAAATTGTTAAAATTCATTTTGTAGCCCCTGAACTGCGAATCCGTCAGCAGTTCAATTTTCTTGTCAAATTATGTTGACATGTTTCGGTTTTCTAAGAACCATTATCAAAACACAGTAGCAGATAACATTCATGACCGGTAATTTAGATAGGCCTATCAATTCGTTTTTTTTAAGTTTTAAATGTCTAAGTGTGTACGTGTATGTGTTTTGTGCAATTTAACTGTTGCGACAATTACCAGAATGTTATCTGCTACTGTGTTTTGATAATGGTTCTTTGAAAACCGAAACATGTCAACATAATTTGACAAGAACATTGAACTGCTGACGGAGAAATAAGGTATAGTAACCTATATTTAGTAAAAAATTGTCCTCTGTCCTGAGAAATAAACTATATTGTCTGATAATTAATAAGTTGAAGTGGAATCTAATACAACCTACGAATTGGCCATTTTGGGGCCTTACAGTAATAGTACTATCAATAGATTATAAAACGCAAAACTATGAACGTAAATATTATAAATATCTAGAACAATAAATATTAAAATACGAGAAGTGGTTGATAAAAGGGAATATCGACATATAAAACGTTTAATCAAATATCCGAATGCGTTGTGGCGCGTGGCGGCGGCGTCTGCCTATCCCGAGCGCCGCGGAAATTTTTTTAATTTTCAACCTGGATTTTCTCGTTGATGGCTGGTCGTAGAGTTTTCAAAAAATATATGTTACGTTTCATCTATTTTTCTGAAATGTGGTAACAATAACAAATATCCTGACCAAAAAATAAAAAATTTCCTCGCTTACTAACTTTTTTATGTCATGAATATAAATTTATTTCATTTTCAATAATTTAATTACTTATTGCAATTACAGTATAATTTTTGTCGACTTAAAAATCATGCCATTAGTGAGCAGCACTAACAGACACTCTCTCTGCCAAATTTGGTAATTTTTAGTTGATTGTAAGTCCCTCTAACCGCAGTTTATTTGAAAAGCGCGCATTAAAATTTTGTAACGTTTTGAGCGACCATCCATGGCTGTTGCCCACAGTCGGGCCTCGGACCGGCTTCAAAACAATCAATGTTAAGGAGATACAGATGTTCCCTCTATTATTTTTCAAACAGATGTCGGACTTTTTATACGGTACCGTATCTGAATGTATTGGACCAAACAATTTTTAAAGGATTTTAGCACTTGTTTTCAACAAATTTCCAGTATCAAATTTGAAGTTCCAGTAGAATTCCAGTATTTCCAGTATCAAAATAAAATGTGTTTATCTACGACTGACTGAGAGTGCAGACTGCAGTAGAATGAATGAGTAGGCCTACTAGAGGTGAGTATTGAGGGGTAAGGGTAAGGGACAACAGCAAGTTACAAGTCGCGGACAGGCAGACATCGAGTAAAGCTAAATGTATCTCAGCCCTTGAGAAGTATATCTACCTTAGTAGAATCTACTGATAATCCGGACGGAAGCAAGATACATCTACCTAGAATTAGCAAATTCTTATTCACTTCAAAATCAGTTAGGTCTAAGTCTTAGTAGTAGAATCTAGTTTTTATTCACTTCACTCATTGAAACTATAGCCTCTCTGATCATATAATAAATTTGGCGACTTGATCTTATTAAGACCCCAAAGATTGGGGATGTCTCCAATTCTAAATGCTGCTCCTCCGAGAAAAATGTTCAAAATTTTCTTTTTGATCTGCAGGTGGAAACTCAGTAGATGTTTTGCCATAATTCATATGAAACTCCACACTCAAATGAAAGATACAGGATTTGTATTGGCAAAATTAGACTAGAACTTTACTCAGCATTCCCTTTTAGAAACTCTTATCTAAGAAGGGTACTATGATAATTAGATTCCTCTGGGAATTGGCATTTCAGTAAAATAATTAAAAAGGGAGTTGCATGAGAGAAAAAAAATGGTGTAAAGAACCAAATTTTCTTGATTTTGTGAAAAAATATTAAAACATATTAAAGAAATCAGCAATTTTATTGTGCTGATTTCACAAAAAAATTTTGAAAACAGCAAAACATAACATAAAATGGAATCAAAAAGTTAAAGATATATGTGTAGGAAATCGTGGAGAGTGGTAGGAAGGATTCATTTGAAAAACAAATGATAAGAAAGCATTAATCGACAAATTGGTTGAAAATAAGGTTGTAATTAATTTTAAAAAATTGCTGAAACTCGATAGTCCTTTTTGTAAGATTACTAAGGTAGTTAAATAATCAATTTAAATCCAAACTTGCCACGCAGTTTTAGTATTATGAACGAAGTCGAAGTCGGCGTCAAGCCCAAAGCCACATTGTTCTCCGTTACAATAGGGAAAGAGGTGTCTCTCAGATCAGCTGATGACATCCTTTGAATTGAAAAGATCCACAGGTTGGGACGAGGTTCTCCCTCTAAAAAATAAATTCCCCAAATTTTAACTAAGCATCAGACTTTTTTCATAAATAATTCACTCCTTCAGGGAATCTTTTCAGAGAATTTGAAACAATTAATGGTCAAAGCAATATGGCAATAACAAAAAATAATGTTTGCACTTGAGATAAACTGAGACCAATCTAGCTCCCTGCTGTCAGTTTTCTCAAAGGTTTTAAAAACATTTTTTTACTAAAATATTATTTTACGAGTTCGGAAGATTATTCGTTTATTGGGGTTGGGCGATCGCATTTTTTAAACAAATCAGTTACTATGTTTTGAATTTGGTCCTGTAAGGGTAAGAGCACAGCTGCATTGTTGTTGAGTTCATAATTGGATTGCAAATGCCGTGGATGGGTCATAGTGCCCGGCTAGCTCAGTCAGTAGAGCATGACTGCTGGAACATTCTGTGACCTGACCTGTCCATGGCATTCGATTTAGACGACTTCATCGATCCTCATTGAGAATAAGCTGAAGTGATATGTTGTGTCTCGATCTGTAATGAGCTAGCTGCAATCATTCCTAACGGGCAGAGAACAAAAGGAGGTCGTGATTGAGGAGCACGAAGAGGATAGAGGCTAATGCAAAGTAATTTCAGGAGTGTCTCAAGGCTCCATCCTGGGTTCTCGTTTCCCTTATTTTTCTTATATATTGTAACTAGCAGGACTAGCAGATATACCCGCAGCTTCGCCCGCTGAAAGGATAACTAATTTTTGTTAAATCATATTATCCCATGATTTCCATGTGCAAATTTGAGGAATAATTAACAAAGAGACTGATTCATTTGGGCCATGGGTATGCAATACACCCTTAAGGTGTAGATGTTACTTCCGCCCTAGATGGAAATGAGAAGGTGTAATGTTTCCTTTAAAAATGTTTCCCTTATGATTAGCGAATGGTATCAATGAGCTTCCTCCCAATTCCCTATACAGAGAATGACGATAACCCAGAATTTAAAAGAAAAAAGACGCTAAGGATGGATTTTCGACATAATGTCAATCTGAATTTAACACATTTTGAAAATAAACCGAAAACTGTAAGAAAAAGTAGACAGTAAACTTGGCCAAAAACCTACTTTCCCAGATAGTTTCTTATTTAAAATTTGCCTACATTTTATTCTTTTATTAGATTGGATCTCGTACATTTTATATCCCCTGAAAATATTCTACAGTAATCCAATCCGTAGTTTTAAAAACTGAAATGGCCATATTATTATTTTTTCAAATACTCTATTTTAGCCATCTGAGAAAAGATATTTTTAAATCCTTTTTTGTATCTAAAGCCTATAAAGAATAATTTTGCCAAGTTTCATGGCCCAAATTGTTGTAGTTCTTGAGAAAGTAAGATTTGAAAGCTAAAAATGACCACCATTTTGAGTTTTACAATATATCATATTTAGGGCTTTTGAGAGGAAATATTGCAAAATCCTTTCTTAGTACGCATCTAGAGCCTGTAAAGAATTTGTGCCAAGTTTCATGTAGTTTTTGAGAAACTGTGATCAGTCAGTCATAGCATAGAGTAATAATGAACTTTGTAAACAGTTGGCACTTCCATGTTAACTCGGTGGTAAAGGGAATAGTAGCGCTGTCTGATAAAAGGCTACGAACTAAAAAGATCGATGCGATATGTCGAACGTCGTCAATGCGATATATCGATCGTCGTCGTCGTCTACTTTGTTGTTTATATTTTCGTTTTCTTGCTTTGTTTGCTAGACTTTCAATTTTAATGGCTTTACCGATTTGTTTAGATTAAATTGATTTAGTACGTTTGCCACTAGTGCCAATGGTTTCGCGAAATACTGTACTGAGTTATTCATATTGTGCTTACAGCGATTGATAGAAAATAAATACGTAGATGTTTACAAAAAAGCACTTAATCAAAACTAATTTAGTTAATTTTTATTAAGAGCTTTTATGTAAACATCTACTATTTATTTTCTATCAATCGCTTTAAGCACAATATGAATCATGCAGTACAGTATTTCGCGAAACAACTTGCACTATAGTGGCAAATGTACTTTAGGCAGGGCTTAATTTGTAAAGAAAAAAGTACCGGAGCTATGGCACAACGAGTGGCCGGCCGCCAGGAGGGTATGGAAAACCCACCAGCAGAAGGGGGGTCCAGGGGCCCTCCCCCGGATTTTTTTTCGATTAAATTTGATGCCTTTTTAACTTTTATGACCACATTTTAACAATTAGGCCGTGTTCACTTTCGCGCTAGCTAGGTTTGCCCTGCCGCGGCCAGAGTGTACTTGTGCCATAGTGATCGTGAAGGTTGTGATCGTGTACTTGTGCCATAGTGGTCGTGAAGGTTGTGATCTCCAGCGCTACGTGTGTTTAGCGCCACTCACGACTCATGGTGGGAATTTACTACTGTCGAACAAGGGCGCACCTGATTTGTCCAAACATTTGACGGATTATTTGCCGCAAGAGGCCTTATAAGATCGACGTAGAAATGAGTACGGTAATGCCGAACGCACCCAGTACACGCTCGTATTGGCCTGGATTGGATTTGCCCTTGATTGAAGATTGTAAACTTCCACCATCACTTGCTAAAGCCTATCTCGAGTTTATCAAGTGATCAGTATCCAGAATTGAGGTTAAAAAACTACCATCTATTACCTTGCGTGAAACTATGTAAAGAAAAATAGAGTTGTTAAATTGACTTAGAGGATTCCCAAATTAGAAAGAGTTGTACACTTTTATAAAATCGCTTTTTAAACAGTATTAATAAATTACATGGCCAGAAAAGGGTCCGGAGCCGTAACGGCGCGGCGAGTTGAGAAACCGCGCTCCGGTGAGCTCCGGTTTTCTAAAAAGTGCCGGAGCTGCGCTCCGGTGTGCTCCGGCTGAAATTAACCCCTGACTTTAGGTATTTTCCCACACTCAAATTAATTCCAACTCGTTTTGGTTGTATACACGTCGTGACAGAAAATCAGGGGAAACGGAATAGGAAGTTAGCAGATCGTTATCGTGGTTTTGATTGGCTGATTCAGTGAAGAAGAAGAAAACCATGTTTTTACAACGACATCTAACTAAAGTGCTTCGAACTAACCCGCTCCAATAAGCTTACCACTTGGCTCGATTTAAGTGTCAGAGGGGCATAGCATAGATAAAGGGATACAAAGGTGATGTCTCACTGGATAGCGGGAAGTGAACACAGTCTGCTAGAACGTTCAGGCCGCTGGCCGACGTAGTTGACAACGCTCCCGCCGCAGCGCTGTTGAGGCTGTTCCAGTGATTTTTGTACTAGTTGTTTTATGGTAACAGATATGTGAAAGCTAGTTACCACTACGCATCTGTTACATTGCTTGAAGTGCGACTTAGATTCCACCGCAACGCCGCCGCGCGGCCGTTTCAATGGAGCTATTTGAAATCGAAATGTAGACTAATTGGGGAAATACAATGTAATTTATTGTTAGAAATTCTTTTTTCCTTTTATAATAAAATGTTAAGAACTTAAAAGTGAGACTTGATTATTTGTAATCCTCAGTTTGTGACGATTAAAATAATTATTTTTCATGGCTGGCTGCATGCCATTTATTGTATTCTTAAAGAAAAACTGTAACAATAGGGTGCTATAATAAGTTCAATAAATGGAAAATAAAATTAATGATCTAAAAACAGTTTGATACTTCATTTCTTCCATTACAAAATTTGTAAATTAGAGACCCCCGTATAATTAAACGCCTTGGTGTGTGGTGTGTTGTATTAGGGATGGGGGGGAATGAGTTTTGTTAAAGTATCCCGTTTTTATTTGGGAATAATCTGGTCACCCTACTCCTAATGACACGTATTCGTAGAAAATCGTGGCGCCTAAAACTCTTGAGCCGGCCCCGTTACTGTACTCTAGTTTAAACCAGTTACAGTTTAAAATCCATGTATCGGAACATCTTCCAAATTTTGATATGGTCATATCCTGCCTCACATCGGCTCATTCTTTTTTCAGCACAGAGCCCACTCACATACACCAGCAAGCTCAACAATGTTTAAATATGTGGCCACTGCGCCCCGATGGCACTAATATTGTTCCTAGTTCAAATGAACTTAAACCCCTTAAGCACATTATAAATTAGGCATATCTTCATTATTTAATTAGGAAATCATATTTCCTATAAAATCGTAACAATACACTGAAAGGTCAAGGCCACGATTATTGGAAAGGCCCGTGTTGGAAAGGGAGCCTTTATACTTTTGATAAGGATTGAAAAACAGTAGCAATTTAAAATGTAATTTCTTGGCCATTATTAGTTTATGCGAAAAGTGACAAGTGCAAGTTGATGAACGCCATTCAAAGAGGGCAGTGTATGCCGAATATTTATGATTACATATTAATATTATCGTTGAAGGGCAAAAATACATGAAACATCAGCATAAAAATAATTGTGAAAACATATAAAGCAACGTGCCTTAAACTATGTTGTACATCCATTCCCAGTTAAACATTAGCAAAGAACAGTGAGGAAATTTCATAATCCCACGCCATCAACAGTGGGTGGAGGGGCGACCACAGGCGAGGAGCGGCGGCAGCGGCACTAAGGCTGCTCCTTTGAGGCCGCAGCCAGAACTAGTAGTTTTGGGTAGCGCGGCGCGGCGGCGCCGGCGGTCACCTTGATGATGGCAGTTTCCCGCCGAAACTCAAGGCCGGGCGGTTTTCCGAATTTATCGGATCTCTTTTGACAGCTAATTATTTGGATCATTGTTGACATTCTACGTATTTAAATTCTATCTAGAAACGTAAATCTCACTGTATAAATTCCTAGTTTTTTCGATCAGTTCATTTAGGATTTTAATAAACATTTTGAAATTTTTGTTCTAATACCATTTACAAATTTACTGGATTAGAATAAAAATTATAAAACCGTTTCTACTTAAAATAAAATCTATATACTTAATACAATAAGGGTTTTCTCTGTTACATCCACTTAATTTACGTTAAATTACGTTGTCCCAATGTTAACCTTATAGGAAATAAGTAAAATTCTATATCTCGCCTACTTCTAAACTAACCTTAATAAAACTTGATTCGTGGCTTCATCTAGTTGAGATCTACTTGATTATGGCCTAAAATCCCCCCTTTTACATTTTCGTGGCAGCAAACCTACATATACTCACATCCCATATTATTTTTATGGAGAATATTTTTGCATGCCTATTTATGAATCAAAGTTGACAAAACTTGATGTAAGGCTTCTTTTCAATTATTATTTATCTAAGCATTTTAAATTCGCTGAGGATGCAGGTTTGCTGCAAGGGGGGGTGTATTTTATTTATGTGCATAATTTATACTTTGTTTCCACCCAAAACTTCACCCACCGTCAGAATATGGCGCAAACTCATTTATTGCTTATTGAAGACGTTCAAAGCCTATTAAAATGATTTCCAGCTTCCTCCCAATTTTCGGGAGCTTCAAGTCTAATTTGCCTGGGCTATAATTAAAAGTATGCAATTTAATCGTATTTTTAAATAATGAAGTATATTAAACAATTGAAAAAAATTTTAAACTATTTCAAATAATAATACGATATCATAAACGTTTTATTCCTTACAATTCAATTATTTAGACTAGACCTCTAGACCTCGAGATCTGCGGTGCTTCTTGGGGGAGAAGCATTTAGGGGCGTTTAGTGACCTTGGCTGCCTTGACTACTCCAAATACGGCCGTTTTCGTGGAAACTCCGCGGACACGTGGTGAACCTGACACCCCGCTCCAAATTTACCCGCTTCACCACCCCTCATTGGTTCTCACATCCACACACCCGTGCCTGTGATTCGCCATTTTCAGAGCATAGTTTAACGGATACAGACAGAGCTCTTACTCTCGCTCCGCTATTCAGATACTGATATTGTGGTGTTATCTATTGTTATTTTTAATGGATATTTATTATTTCCGTTAACTGTAAATATTGTGCAGTTATTAGTGTTAGTTGTCATAAAGTTAGTTGTTTTTTACAAACTTTGTTCACCTCTCTCAAGACAACACACTTGTTCTTTAGTATCAGGTAAGTGAACATTTTACACTACCTACTACAATCTATACGATTATATATTTATGTGAATAAAATTTAGTAAGAACCTAATCTCCAGACCTTATTGAACATTGAATTTTAATTTTAAAACTGAATAAAAAATTTCAAGTGACAAAAAGTTGCAAAATTTAACCGAAGCGTTTTACCGTTCTTTTATAAAATGTAGACTACTATACGTTTAATAAGACGATTCAATTGCAAATAACGAAGATATTTTAAATTGTAATGCATATCTCAAACATTTACTGGACAATTGACACAAACATAAATTTACAACGCACACCGAAGCTATATAGCTTGCTTAAACCATAATCAATATAGCTCTCAAAGCGCACATAAAGGGCATAGCCGGATAAGATAGTCAAAATGGCCCCAGTGGAATTTCATAGTGAAAAAATTTCAGGATGTTTCTCATCCCAAAAAATAAAGATCCCCCAGTTTTTAGGTCAAAATGTGCAAAAGTACCCTCAAAATTAAATAAAACGTAAATATACGTGTTTTCTTCATAACTTCCTTATTAGTTGACGAATAATTGTTTTCTTTTTTTTTAAAGAAAGGTAATTTTAAGCCCTACAACATTATGTGAGCAAAAGAATTTTTAGGAAAAAACTGTAATTTTGAGAAACGTTTCTTATTTTAAAAATTCATAAAAACATAACAAAAAATATGGATTCCTTGAAAAAAATAAATATGGTGCTGAAACTGTTTTTCTATGACTATGACAATTTTCAGATTTTTAAAATTGGTAGAACACATTACAAAAAAATAAAATCTGATATTTTGCTTGTTTTTGGCCGCTTTTTCTCATTTTTTCTTACATCTATATTTCTTACGCAGTAGTTTACTTCTTTAGTGACCTAAATATACAAAAAAATGTTTAAAATAATAAGTTCAGAGAGTCGCGTCTGTAATACAACATAGGATGTAAATTAATTAAATGTGTATTGCCAATAGTCTTACAGGTCGCCTTGTAACTTACCACTTTCTAATCACAATCTGTGCAGCAGGCCTGCTCACTTAGCAAACAAATTCTTAAATTATTAATTAAGACAAAGCCTCGCCTCAAATTAATGTATTTAAGATAAATAGATAGAGCAACTAAAAAATTTAACAAATATGTAACAAAATACATTTATGTATTTTTTTATTTTAAATTGTAAGAGGCTTGAATCTAAAGGCAAGCCCTTTATTCATATTGAACAAAAGTGAAATAGATCTTTAGAAAAGTATTTGTATTTTATTTGTAATTTATTGATTATTTGTTGAAGTCTATTCAATTGTCCCCAAGACATTTTTGCAATTTTGAGGTAAGCACCTTGAAAGTTTATTTTCTATTTGTTAATACATCCATAGACAAATTAAATTTTTTATATTACTTTTTTATAATTGTCAAATCTAAATGATAAGCCATAAAACTAATTTATTGCTGGTATTTAATTCTATAGAATCCAAAACATTTAAAATGTAGTTAGCACAATAAGTATTAATTTTTAAAACTTTAATACCCAATACCAATATCTGACACAGACTTAAAGAAAATTCTCATATATTTCCTCCACTTGACGATTGTTAAAATTGATGACACTTGTCATAATGAAAATGTGTCAAGGCTGTTCTGAGTAAATAAACGTAAAAAATGAAACCTTTATTCCCATAACAAATCCATTCTTATAAGCAAGTAACTACAGCCAGCAAGCGAACTGTTTTGTCACTTGGCGATGAATAATATTTTATTTGAAATCCCATAACTACTAGAATAATGTTTTAACATATTTCAGTTGGGTACGGAACTAAAAATGAAACCCTTTATATATATACTGTTAGGGTCAATTTTATTAACTTTATAAGCTGATTTTACTTTCAGCTTTTTCACCGATGTTTTGTTGGTCATTATTTTGAATTGTAAATTATACCTTGTCTGACAAAGGAATTTAGGACAAAGCCTTTTGTATTGACCTGCTGATTGTAGTAGATTTAATAAAAATAATTTTGATTAGAAAAACTTCATAATTAATTATTACACTGAGTAATGAAAAATCATCACCTTTGTCAAAGTAATAAAGGTAACAGCTGATTTAAGTTCTCTAAATCGACGGTAAAATCGGCCTTTTCGAGTACCTTGAAATGTAGAACTGAAATGTAGGTGGTGGTTTTTTTTGGTTCTCTAACCTCAAGGATTAAATAATTAATACTTCATCGTCGTGGAGGTACAATTGTTTTTCCAAGCTCGGCTGCACCTTACTTGTTAAACACAATTGCGTATGGTACCCAAAACCCATACTTTTGTTTCTAGTAATGAAAACTACTGTTTTATTCCCGTGTAAATACGTATTACTTTTAAAATATTATAAAACCACGTCCACATGTTGAGTGCCCTTGCCGCTGTACTCGATCAAGCGACTCGAGTCTTAGTTAACTATTAATGGTTATATAAGCGACTCGGACGACCAATTCTTATAACAATATGTGAAAATTCCTTAACTAATGAATAATAACCATCGCTTACATGTAAGCCCGCCCTGACAAAACAAGAGACAAATGACTTGTATCGCAATAGCGGAGATACCCTTATTCATCGACAATCTGTGGAGGCTCCTCATATTAGTATGTAGAGGCTGCATTTTAATCAGTTTGAATGCAGCAATTCAAACAGCCATGAACTAAATCCTTGCTAATAAAACAGTTAAGCCTACAATTAATGGCATGCAATTGTATTTCTTTTTTAACTTGTACCATCATTTTAGGTGTTTTTACCACCGTCATTAATTAAAACTCAATTAATAAAAGCTATAGGAAAATTGAGAAAACTTCAATGACTAAAACATGAATTTCTTCGTTGTCTGAGAATTTAACGATTTTCATTATTTTAAAAGAAATGAATTTTTGTTCATATTTCCCGTGCATTTTACGTTGCTGATTTTTACTTGCGTAACATTTAAAAAAAGAGAAAAAGTACAAACAAAGTCCCTGTAACATTAATTCTGAATAAGGTAAAGATGATGTTTGTAATTATTTACAACAAATTACTTACTAAATAATTTTACACCGGTGATTGCTGAAGACAGCGATGAAGATTAAGAAGTAATTAAATAAAGAAAGAAATGTTTTTAGAGAACTGAATGTAATAACCTGCAAGTAAAAGTGTTGTCGTTTGATTTTTATCTATTTTATTTTTACCCTAAAATAATATTTTGTATCGTTATCAAGCACCAGATAAGACGCCAATCAGCAGTATGAGGTATTTTTAGGAAGCAGCATAGTTGCATTTATTACCAACTGACAAAAAGGAGACATACAATTTAACAATTAAGATCTGTTAAAATACAAAGGGACAAATATTTAGGTATTTTGTAACATATTAATTCAACTGCTTTAAGTAGCATTGCCTGCATTTCAAACAGATTCATGTAAAAGGGTAGGCCTACAATACCTGCAACATTTTTATACACAAAATCAAATGAATATAATTATTAAAGGAAGTCAAACTAAGACTTAAGTTTAAAAAAAATTAAACTTATTATTTTTATACGTTTCTACATAGATAACTCTATAGGTCGTAATATATAAAAAAAAGCTAATAGAAAATTGGCTAAAATTGGAAAAAAGCTAATAGAATTTTTTTTACTTGTTTCACTTAAAAAAATTAAAAATCATGGTAGTAAATAAATTATTTTTATTTTTATTTCAGCAGCTTACCAAAAATTTTAGCAACAGTAGGTATTTTCCCAGGAATGTATATTTTTTCCCGTGCTGTAAGAGATATAAGTTAAGGCGTCATGTAAGACTATTGGCAATACATATTTAATTAATTTACATCCTATGTTGTATTACAGACGCGACTCTCTGAACTTATTATTTTAAACATTTTTTTTGTATATTTAGGTCACTAAGGAAGTAAACTACTGCGTAAGAAATATAGATGTAAGAAAAAATGAGAAAAAGCGGCCAAAAACAAGCAAAATATCAGATTTTATTTTTTTGTAATGTGTTCTACCAATTTTAAAAATCTGAAAATTGTCATAGTCATAGAAAAACAGTTTCAGCACCATATTTATTTTTTTCAAGGAATCCATATTTTTTGTTATGTTTTTATGAATTTTTTAAAATAAGAAACGTTTCTCAAAATTACAGTTTTTTCCTAAAAATTCTTTTGCTCACATAATGTTGTAGGGCTTAAAATTACCTTTCTTTAAAAAAAAAGAAAACAATTTTTCGTCAACTAATAAGGAAGTTATGAAGAAAACACGTATATTTACGTTTTATTTAATTTTGAGGGTACTTTTGCACATTTTGACCTAAAAACTGGGGGATCTTTATTTTTTGGGATGAGAAACATCCTGAAATTTTTTCACTATGAAATTCCACTGGGGCCATTTTGACTATCTTATCCGGCTATGCCCTTTAAACGTTTATTGAGTGACATTTTGGCGCGCGCAATACTTACTTTGGCCGGAATGTTAGGTTTTCCTTTTAGCTAATGATGTGGCATAAACTATTAATAATTTAAAAAATAGTTTTAATTAATTTGTTAATGATTAAAACTATTTTTTTATTAATAGTTTTAATAATTTTTAATACTATTTTAAAAATAATATTTAATTTTTAAACTATTAAAAATTTTAATTTCTATACTATTAATATTTTTCTTACAGTATATTAATAATATTATTTTCATTCAACCAAAACTTTGACTTAATTTTTAGTGAGGATAAAAAATTATTTTTTTTAAAGGAAGGCCTAGAGCGGCCACTCTACTCGCTCCACCCTAAGAATTCTTAATAAAAATGTATTTAGTGGTTGACTTGGGAATACAGACGGTACGGTACTTCAAAAATTGTGCGTTTTTTATGATACTCCGCACCAAAATAGGTCCTATTAGTCAGCATATACATACCAAGTTTGAAGTTGATATCTTCAGTAGTTCCAAAGTTATGCAAAATCATGTTAAAAACACATACAGACCGACAGACGGATAACCGAGCATTTTAGGACCCATGTGTACAGGAACTTTTTTCTTATTTTTGATGTAAGTAACCATATCCCGAAGTCTGTAAGGGCTTTTCGTAAACACCCTGTATAAATACAGTACAGTACAATAATATTAATTAGAATTGATTTTTATTTTCCAATTTACAAGTTTTATAGGTAAAGTTACGCAATATCGAATTACCAAATGGTTTTTACATTTGATTAAACCAAAGCCATAGCCAGAAAAAAATTTGTGTGGGGGTTTGGACTCTGCGGTTACAGGAAGTGAAAAAAATACCCCCGTTGCAGCAGACCTGCATACTCAGCGAATTTCAAATGCAAAACAACATATCTCAATCCAACATAGCGAGATTTGACATGTTTTTGTAAGCTCCATAAGAATAACATGGGGAATGAGTATGCAGGTGTGCTGCTACAGGTATATTAAAACTGGGTGGTTTTAATTCAATATTTAGTAGATCTGAACTAGAAGAAGCTATTTACCAAGTTTTATTGAGATATGTTGAGAAATAAGCGAGATATAGAATTTTACTTATTTCCCATAAGGTTAACATTGGGACAACGTACTGTGTTTACCACTTTCAATATCTTGGTAACCAATGGACATAGAGCAGTGTTTCAAAATACCAAATTGTTTGTTTTTTTGAGCTGAATTCAATGGTGCCCACAAAAATTCGATAAATTTTATTTTTCTATGTAAAAAATTCAAAAAACCCATTTTTGGGGGGTTTATCCCCCTTTACCCCCCCCTTCCGGTGGTCCGATCGGGCTGGTTCACGAACTCGTCCAATTGATTACCACTTTACACGTCCGTACCAAATTTCATAAAGATCGGACCATTTTTGCAGCCGCTATCGTGCTAACAGACACATATATATATATACATATATATATATATATATATATATATAATAGATTTATGTTTTTTATAATTAGGGCTGCCATACGTCCCGGTTTGACCGGGACAGTCCCGGTATTTTGCTCTTGTCCCGGTGTCCCGGCCAGTTTTCCTGATGTCCCGGTCAGTTTTTAGATTGCGTAATATGTTATTAAATAATGAACTAAACCTGTAGTTTAACAAGTTTGCTGCGGCAAACGAAGAAAGAAGAAAAAATTCTTATATAATATATGTACTTTTGTTTTTAAGTTGTATTTCATTCGCATAAAAAACATTGGTATTTCTCATTGAAGTAAAATAAATTAATTAGTAAGTTTTGTTTCATGTAATGAATTATTATCACACCTTACCATGGTAAAAATTGCATTGTCACAACACAAAAAATAACAAAAATTTTTTTCAAATCATTAAATTTCACAATTTTACTCTAAAAATTTTATAAATTTTTACCAGATTATAAGTTTGTTCAAAAGTAAATTTTACCTCAGTAGCCTACCTATATTTAGGCCTACCTAAAAACTTTGACTCAATTAGTTTGACTCAATAATCTGGACACAAAATAGGCCTGCTTGAAGTTAATTTTTGCTGCAAAAATTAACTATAATTAACCCTTTTCCTCTAAAATTTCCAAAAATTTCCGGGTGAGGCTCACCTTGCATGCCCCCCAAACCCCCCGGCGTGTCACACACTGGAGCATCCTTGGTTATTTGTTTGAAATTCATTGTTGGTGATGGTGATTTTATATTTTGATTAGGATTTTTGCGGACATTTGCCATCACTGATTAGTAAAAAACAAGTTTCACGACGTTTCGGGATCTGGAATCTGATCCCGTCTTCAGGTGGAAGAAAACCTAGAACATAACAAGATTAGTAACACATAGCCAGGAAAACCTGGAGAAAAACACAGCTAAAACAGAGAACTGTAAAAGCAGTCACGAAAACAATAAGCTGAAAAGAAAAACAATACACAAAATAACACAGGAATCACAAGTATCAAGAATCACCAGGCAGGAGAGAGCACGTCCACACCCAATCAGAGCTGAGCTGAGACTGGTGGGAGGAAAGCAAATGGCGGCGGCAACGGAAATGGCGGCGCCCACAGCCAACCAAATCACGGCGCGCTACCGGTGGCGAAAACCTGAAACAGAGACATGTGATATGCAAATTCCGTGTGTCTGTTTGTGTTTTGTTAGTTAATTTTTAACCTGATTTTGCCCCTTGGCCTTGCTACGGGTTAACATGTTATGAGAATTTTGAACAGAATTGTTAGTAATTACCCTATTTTCTGACACTTTATTTTCCCTGTCTTTCAATTCTTTGTTTAATATTGGTAGCCATACTGGCCTTATTTCAAGTGAAGATTGACTGATTGGTTGGTCTGCTAGTTTTATGTATGAAGCTTCAATTAGTTTTCTTTTGAAAAAATGAGGTTCGCGGTGTACTATTTTTGCTTCGTCAAAATTCATCTGGTGATTTTCAGACCAGCAGTGTTGAGCAATTTTTGATTTATCCACTAAGCCCTTCCTCGTGTTATCTTTGTGTTCTTTGATTCTAACATTTAAAGGTCTTTTTGTCTCGCCATAATACGGCCTAGAGCAACTATTGCAGTTTATTCTGTAAACACAGTTTTTTGATCCCTGAGTGCCATTTTTTGGTTTGGTTTTTACGAGACATTGCCTAAGAGTGTTTTGTGTCCTAAACGCGGTTCTAACTTTGAACTTCCTAGCAACTCTTCTAATTTTCTCCGATAATCCCGGCACATAAGGGATTGACATAGGAACGAATTTATCAGTGTTTTCTGACTCATTCTGTTTAGCCCTACGGGTTTTGCACTTTCTTATAACGGATTGAGGGTATCCATTCTTAGCCAAATCTTGCTCTACTTTTTGGATTTCCTGATTTAATCCATCTTGATTTGAGCAAATGCTCTTTGCTCTGTCAAATAGTGAGTAAGCTACCCCTTCTTTGACAGATTTTTGATGGTTTGATTGAAAATTTAAGTACTGCCCTGTGTGTGTCTTTTTTCTGAAAACAGTTGTCCTAAGCGTGTCCCTATCCTTTTCTACGCACACATCCAAAAATGCTAGTTTGTTTTGGACTTCCTCTTCCATTGTTAGGCGGATGGAAGGAGAAATACTGTTAAGATGCCCTAAAAAGTCTTTTAGTTCATCGTCTCCATGCGGAAATACCACGAAGGTGTCATCGACGTACCTCCACCATATCTTCGGTTTGAGTTGAGCCAAAGACAAAGCCTTTTGCTCAAACTCCTCCATAAAGATATTAGCAAAGATAGGCGACAATGGCGACCCCATGGCCATCCCCTCATCTTGACGGTATAATTTACCCTCTAGTTCAAAATAGTTACATTGAGTGCATAATTCAAGCAGTTCCATAATGACGTTAACAGGAAGTTTAGTACGTTCAGTTAGACTTTCATCTTTTTCGAGCCGAGACTCGATTATTTTTAAGGTTTCAGGAACTGGGACATTCGTGAACAGACTTTCAACATCAAAACTAACCAGCTTATCCGTCTCAGCCAGCACTATGTCCTTTGACTTTTCAACGAAGTCTTTAGAATTTTTTATGTACGAGTCAGTTTTTCCTACCAATGGTTTTAGGATGTCCAGGAGGACTTTAGACAGTTCCCTACACGGTGAGTCGCGAGAGCTAATTATAGGCCTAAGAGGTACATCAGTTTTATGAATTTTAGGTAACCCATACATGTGTGGGATTTTCGAGTGATGCGGTGTTAAACGAGTTCGTTGTTTATCAGAAAAAAACTGTTTATGCTTCCTAAGAGTGCTTGCAACTTTACGCTCGAAACTTTCTGTAGGATCTTTATTTAGTTCAGTATATTTACCAGCTTGGAGAGTTTCCAATATTTTCTCTTTATATGTTACTGTGTCCAAGACAACAGTAGCGTTTCCTTTATCCGCGGGCAATATTTTGATAGTATCATCTTTCCCAAGGATAGATACTGCCTTGATTTCCTCTTTCTTTAGGTTGGGCTTTGGGACAGGAATTTTATTCAGTAAGATGCTGGCCTCGCACCGAAACTGATCCCCCTGAGTCTCAGGGAGCTGAGACACAGCGGACTCAATCCCCGTAACAAAGTCAAGCGCCCTCACTGATTTAGGCACAACAGAAAAGTTCAGCCCTTTAGACAAAACGGAAATTTCATTTGAATTTAAATTTCGCGAAGAAAGATTCACAACCTGATTATTTGCATCATTAATCTGTTCATCATTTTTAGAGTTATTACTAATTTCGACAGGTCTTAATTTTTCTAGCTTTGATTGTTGTCTGGATTTAATATCAACCGATTCTTTGTCAAACCTATTTTGGATGCTTTGAAAAATGTTCTGAAACTCAGAACCAATTAAAGTTGCCAATTCAGATTTCTTGTTTTCAATACTGATTTTGAGGGTTCTCTTTTCCGTACGATGAAAGTTTATTCTTTCAATTAGGAGAGATTTTGAAGCTGCAGACATTATTTTGCTGGCTTTAAAACTACTAAAAGGAGGTTTAATTCTGAAACTCTGCGGTATTAGATTTTCGAGTTTGCACTTAGTGAGAAAAGTTAAATGGTTGGTGTGCCTAGCCAACTTTAGGTGCATTTGTTCAAGTTCACTTAATTGATTACTTACTCCGGGTCCGTACCGAGAATCAATTCTTTGTTTGAAATTCATTGTTGGTGATGGTGATTTTATATTTTGATTAGGATTTTTGCGGACATTTGCCATCACTGATTAGTAAAAAACAAGTTTCACGACGTTTCGGGATCTGGAATCTGATCCCGTCTTCAGGTGGAAGAAAACCTAGAACATAACAAGATTAGTAACACATAGCCAGGAAAACCTGGAGAAAAACACAGCTAAAACAGAGAACTGTAAAAGCAGTCACGAAAACAATAAGCTGAAAAGAAAAACAATACACAAAATAACACAGGAATCACAAGTATCAAGAATCACCAGGCAGGAGAGAGCACGTCCACACCCAATCAGAGCTGAGCTGAGACTGGTGGGAGGAAAGCAAATGGCGGCGGCAACGGAAATGGCGGCGCCCACAGCCAACCAAATCACGGCGCGCTACCGGTGGCGAAAACCTGAAACAGAGACATGTGATATGCAAATTCCGTGTGTCTGTTTGTGTTTTGTTAGTTAATTTTTAACCTGATTTTGCCCCTTGGCCTTGCTACGGGTTAACATGTTATGAGAATTTTGAACAGAATTGTTAGTAATTACCCTATTTTCTGACACTTTATTTTCCCTGTCTTTCAATTCTTTGTTTAATATTGGTAGCCATACTGGCCTTATTTCAAGTGAAGATTGACTGATTGGTTGGTCTGCTAGTTTTATGTATGAAGCTTCAATTAGTTTTCTTTTGAAAAAATGAGGTTCGCGGTGTACTATTTTTGCTTCGTCAAAATTCATCTGGTGATTTTCAGACCAGCAGTGTTGAGCAATTTTTGATTTATCCACTAAGCCCTTCCTCGTGTTATCTTTGTGTTCTTTGATTCTAACATTTAAAGGTCTTTTTGTCTCGCCATAATACGGCCTAGAGCAACTATTGCAGTTTATTCTGTAAACACAGTTTTTTGATCCCTGAGTGCCATTTTTTGGTTTGGTTTTTACGAGACATTGCCTAAGAGTGTTTTGTGTCCTAAACGCGGTTCTAACTTTGAACTTCCTAGCAACTCTTCTAATTTTCTCCGATAATCCCGGCACATAAGGGATTGACATAGGAACGAATTTATCAGTGTTTTCTGACTCATTCTGTTTAGCCCTACGGGTTTTGCACTTTCTTATAACGGATTGAGGGTATCCATTCTTAGCCAAATCTTGCTCTACTTTTTTGATTTCCTGATTTAATCCATCTTGATTTGAGCAAATGCTCTTTGCTCTGTCAAATAGTGAGTAAGCTACCCCTTCTTTGACAGATTTTTGATGGTTTGATTGAAAATTTAAGTACTGCCCTGTGTGTGTCTTTTTTCTGAAAACAGTTGTCCTAAGCGTGTCCCTATCCTTTTCTACGCACACATCCAAAAATGCTAGTTTGTTTTGGACTTCCTCTTCCATTGTTAGGCGGATGGAAGGAGAAATACTGTTAAGATGCCCTAAAAAGTCTTTTAGTTCATCGTCTCCATGCGGAAATACCACGAAGGTGTCATCGACGTACCTCCACCATATCTTCGGTTTGAGTTGAGCCAAAGACAAAGCCTTTTGCTCAAACTCCTCCATAAAGATATTAGCAAAGATAGGCGACAATGGCGACCCCATGGCCATCCCCTCATCTTGACGGTATAATTTACCCTCTAGTTCAAAATAGTTACATTGAGTGCATAATTCAAGCAGTTCCATAATGACGTTAACAGGAAGTTTAGTACGTTCAGTTAGACTTTCATCTTTTTCGAGCCGAGACTCGATTATTTTTAAGGTTTCAGGAACTGGGACATTCGTGAACAGACTTTCAACATCAAAACTAACCAGCTTATCCGTCTCAGCCAGCACTATGTCCTTTGACTTTTCAACGAAGTCTTTAGAATTTTTTATGTACGAGTCAGTTTTTCCTACCAATGGTTTTAGGATGTCCAGGAGGACTTTAGACAGTTCCCTACACGGTGAGTCGCGAGAGCTAATTATAGGCCTAAGAGGTACATCAGTTTTATGAATTTTAGGTAACCCATACATGTGTGGGATTTTCGAGTGATGCGGTGTTAAACGAGTTCGTTGTTTATCAGAAAAAAACTGTTTATGCTTCCTAAGAGTGCTTGCAACTTTACGCTCGAAACTTTCTGTAGGATCTTTATTTAGTTCAGTATATTTACCAGCTTGGAGAGTTTCCAATATTTTCTCTTTATATGTTACTGTGTCCAAGACAACAGTAGCGTTTCCTTTATCCGCGGGCAATATTTTGATAGTATCATCTTTCCCAAGGATAGATACTGCCTTGATTTCCTCTTTCTTTAGGTTGGGCTTTGGGACAGGAATTTTATTCAGTAAGATGCTGGCCTCGCACCGAAACTGATCCCCCTGAGTCTCAGGGAGCTGAGACACAGCGGACTCAATCCCCGTAACAAAGTCAAGCGCCCTCACTGATTTAGGCACAACAGAAAAGTTCAGCCCTTTAGACAAAACGGAAATTTCATTTGAATTTAAATTTCGCGAAGAAAGATTCACAACCTGATTATTTGCATCATTAATCTGTTCATCATTTTTAGAGTTATTACTAATTTCGACAGGTCTTAATTTTTCTAGCTTTGATTGTTGTCTGGATTTAATATCAACCGATTCTTTGTCAAACCTATTTTGGATGCTTTGAAAAATGTTCTGAAACTCAGAACCAATTAAAGTTGCCAATTCAGATTTCTTGTTTTCAATACTGATTTTGAGGGTTCTCTTTTCCGTACGATGAAAGTTTATTCTTTCAATTAGGAGAGATTTTGAAGCTGCAGACATTATTTTGCTGGCTTTAAAACTACTAAAAGGAGGTTTAATTCTGAAACTCTGCGGTATTAGATTTTCGAGTTTGCACTTAGTGAGAAAAGTTAAATGGTTGGTGTGCCTAGCCAACTTTAGGTGCATTTGTTCAAGTTCACTTAATTGATTACTTACTCCGGGTCCGTACCGAGAATCAATTCTTTGTTTGAAATTCATTGTTGGTGATGGTGATTTTATATTTTGATTAGGATTTTTGCGGACATTTGCCATCACTGATTAGTAAAAAACAAGTTTCACGACGTTTCGGGATCTGGAATCTGATCCCGTCTTCAGGTGGAAGAAAACCTAGAACATAACAAGATTAGTAACACATAGCCAGGAAAACCTGGAGAAAAACACAGCTAAAACAGAGAACTGTAAAAGCAGTCACGAAAACAATAAGCTGAAAAGAAAAACAATACACAAAATAACACAGGAATCACAAGTATCAAGAATCACCAGGCAGGAGAGAGCACGTCCACACCCAATCAGAGCTGAGCTGAGACTGGTGGGAGGAAAGCAAATGGCGGCGGCAACGGAAATGGCGGCGCCCACAGCCAACCAAATCACGGCGCGCTACCGGTGGCGAAAACCTGAAACAGAGACATGTGATATGCAAATTCCGTGTGTCTGTTTGTGTTTTGTTAGTTAATTTTTAACCTGATTTTGCCCCTTGGCCTTGCTACGGGTTAACATGTTATGAGAATTTTGAACAGAATTGTTAGTAATTACCCTATTTTCTGACACTTTATTTTCCCTGTCTTTCAATTCTTTGTTTAATATTGGTAGCCATACTGGCCTTATTTCAAGTGAAGATTGACTGATTGGTTGGTCTGCTAGTTTTATGTATGAAGCTTCAATTAGTTTTCTTTTGAAAAAATGAGGTTCGCGGTGTACTATTTTTGCTTCGTCAAAATTCATCTGGTGATTTTCAGACCAGCAGTGTTGAGCAATTTTTGATTTATCCACTAAGCCCTTCCTCGTGTTATCTTTGTGTTCTTTGATTCTAACATTTAAAGGTCTTTTTGTCTCGCCATAATACGGCCTAGAGCAACTATTGCAGTTTATTCTGTAAACACAGTTTTTTGATCCCTGAGTGCCATTTTTTGGTTTGGTTTTTACGAGACATTGCCTAAGAGTGTTTTGTGTCCTAAACGCGGTTCTAACTTTGAACTTCCTAGCAACTCTTCTAATTTTCTCCGATAATCCCGGCACATAAGGGATTGACATAGGAACGAATTTATCAGTGTTTTCTGACTCATTCTGTTTAGCCCTACGGGTTTTGCACTTTCTTATAACGGATTGAGGGTATCCATTCTTAGCCAAATCTTGCTCTACTTTTTTGATTTCCTGATTTAATCCATCTTGATTTGAGCAAATGCTCTTTGCTCTGTCAAATAGTGAGTAAGCTACCCCTTCTTTGACAGATTTTTGATGGTTTGATTGAAAATTTAAGTACTGCCCTGTGTGTGTCTTTTTTCTGAAAACAGTTGTCCTAAGCGTGTCCCTATCCTTTTCTACGCACACATCCAAAAATGCTAGTTTGTTTTGGACTTCCTCTTCCATTGTTAGGCGGATGGAAGGAGAAATACTGTTAAGATGCCCTAAAAAGTCTTTTAGTTCATCGTCTCCATGCGGAAATACCACGAAGGTGTCATCGACGTACCTCCACCATATCTTCGGTTTGAGTTGAGCCAAAGACAAAGCCTTTTGCTCAAACTCCTCCATAAAGATATTAGCAAAGATAGGCGACAATGGCGACCCCATGGCCATCCCCTCATCTTGACGGTATAATTTACCCTCTAGTTCAAAATAGTTACATTGAGAGCATAATTCAAGCAGTTCCATAATGACGTTAACAGGAAGTTTAGTACGTTCAGTTAGACTTTCATCTTTTTCGAGCCGAGACTCGATTATTTTTAAGGTTTCAGGAACTGGGACATTCGTGAACAGACTTTCAACATCAAAACTAACCAGCTTATCCGTCTCAGCCAGCACTATGTCCTTTGACTTTTCAACGAAGTCTTTAGAATTTTTTATGTACGAGTCAGTTTTTCCTACCAATGGTTTTAGGATGTCCAGGAGGACTTTAGACAGTTCCCTACACGGTGAGTCGCGAGAGCTAATTATAGGCCTAAGAGGTACATCAGTTTTATGAATTTTAGGTAACCCATACATGTGTGGGATTTTCGAGTGATGCGGTGTTAAACGAGTTCTTTGTTTATCAGAAAAAAACTGTTTATGCTTCCTAAGAGTGCTTGCAACTTTACGCTCGAAACTTTCTGTAGGATCTTTATTTAGTTCAGTATATTTACCAGCTTGGAGAGTTTCCAATATTTTCTCTTTATATGTTACTGTGTCCAAGACAACAGTAGCGTTTCCTTTATCCGCGGGCAATATTTTGATAGTATCATCTTTCCCAAGGATAGATACTGCCTTGATTTCCTCTTTCTTTAGGTTGGGCTTTGGGACAGGAATTTTATTCAGTAAGATGCTGGCCTCGCACCGAAACTGATCCCCCTGAGTCTCAGGGAGCTGAGACACAGCGGACTCAATCCCCGTAACAAAGTCAAGCGCCCTCACTGATTTAGGCACAACAGAAAAGTTCAGCCCTTTAGACAAAACGGAAATTTCATTTGAATTTAAATTTCGCGAAGAAAGATTCACAACCTGATTATTTGCATCATTAATCTGTTCATCATTTTTAGAGTTATTACTAATTTCGACAGGTCTTAATTTTTCTAGCTTTGATTGTTGTCTGGATTTAATATCAACCGATTCTTTGTCAAACCTATTTTGGATGCTTTGAAAAATGTTCTGAAACTCAGAACCAATTAAAGTTGCCAATTCAGATTTCTTGTTTTCAATACTGATTTTGAGGGTTCTCTTTTCCGTACGATGAAAGTTTATTCTTTCAATTAGGAGAGATTTTGAAGCTGCAGACATTATTTTGCTGGCTTTAAAACTACTAAAAGGAGGTTTAATTCTGAAACTCTGCGGTATTAGATTTTCGAGTTTGCACTTAGTGAGAAAAGTTAAATGGTTGGTGTGCCTAGCCAACTTTAGGTGCATTTGTTCAAGTTCACTTAATTGATTACTTACTCCGGGTCCGTACCGAGAATCAATTCTTTGTTTGAAATTCATTGTTGGTGATGGTGATTTTATATTTTGATTAGGATTTTTGCGGACATTTGCCATCACTGATTAGTAAAAAACAAGTTTCACGACGTTTCGGGATCTGGAATCTGATCCCGTCTTCAGGTGGAAGAAAACCTAGAACATAACAAGATTAGTAACACATAGCCAGGAAAACCTGGAGAAAAACACAGCTAAAACAGAGAACTGTAAAAGCAGTCACGAAAACAATAAGCTGAAAAGAAAAACAATACACAAAATAACACAGGAATCACAAGTATCAAGAATCACCAGGCAGGAGAGAGCACGTCCACACCCAATCAGAGCTGAGCTGAGACTGGTGGGAGGAAAGCAAATGGCGGCGGCAACGGAAATGGCGGCGCCCACAGCCAACCAAATCACGGCGCGCTACCGGTGGCGAAAACCTGAAACAGAGACATGTGATATGCAAATTCCGTGTGTCTGTGTTTTGTTAGTTAATTTTTAACCTGATTTTGCCCCTTGGCCTTGCTACGGGTTAACATGTTATGAGAATTTTGAACAGAATTGTTAGTAATTACCCTATTTTCTGACACTTTATTTTCCCTGTCTTTCAATTCTTTGTTTAATATTGGTAGCCATACTGGCCTTATTTCAAGTGAAGATTGACTGATTGGTTGGTCTGCTAGTTTTATGTATGAAGCTTCAATTAGTTTTCTTTTGAAAAAATGAGGTTCGCGGTGTACTATTTTTGCTTCGTCAAAATTCATCTGGTGATTTTCAGACCAGCAGTGTTGAGCAATTTTTGATTTATCCACTAAGCCCTTCCTCGTGTTATCTTTGTGTTCTTTGATTCTAACATTTAAAGGTCTTTTTGTCTCGCCATAATACGGCCTAGAGCAACTATTGCAGTTTATTCTGTAAACACAGTTTTTTGATCCCTGAGTGCCATTTTTTGGTTTGGTTTTTACGAGACATTGCCTAAGAGTGTTTTGTGTCCTAAACGCGGTTCTAACTTTGAACTTCCTAGCAACTCTTCTAATTTTCTCCGATAATCCCGGCACATAAGGGATTGACATAGGAACGAATTTATCAGTGTTTTCTGACTCATTCTGTTTAGCCCTACGGGTTTTGCACTTTCTTATAACGGATTGAGGGTATCCATTCTTAGCCAAATCTTGCTCTACTTTTTTGATTTCCTGATTTAATCCATCTTGATTTGAGCAAATGCTCTTTGCTCTGTCAAATAGTGAGTAAGCTACCCCTTCTTTGACAGATTTTTGATGGTTTGATTGAAAATTTAAGTACTGCCCTGTGTGTGTCTTTTTTCTGAAAACAGTTGTCCTAAGCGTGTCCCTATCCTTTTCTACGCACACATCCAAAAATGCTAGTTTGTTTTGGACTTCCTCTTCCATTGTTAGGCGGATGGAAGGAGAAATACTGTTAAGATGCCCTAAAAAGTCTTTTAGTTCATCGTCTCCATGCGGAAATACCACGAAGGTGTCATCGACGTACCTCCACCATATCTTCGGTTTGAGTTGAGCCAAAGACAAAGCCTTTTGCTCAAACTCCTCCATAAAGATATTAGCAAAGATAGGCGACAATGGCGACCCCATGGCCATCCCCTCATCTTGACGGTATAATTTACCCTCTAGTTCAAAATAGTTACATTGAGTGCATAATTCAAGCAGTTCCATAATGACGTTAACAGGAAGTTTAGTACGTTCAGTTAGACTTTCATCTTTTTCGAGCCGAGACTCGATTATTTTTAAGGTTTCAGGAACTGGGACATTCGTGAACAGACTTTCAACATCAAAACTAACCAGCTTATCCGTCTCAGCCAGCACTATGTCCTTTGACTTTTCAACGAAGTCTTTAGAATTTTTTATGTACGAGTCAGTTTTTCCTACCAATGGTTTTAGGATGTCCAGGAGGACTTTAGACAGTTCCCTACACGGTGAGTCGCGAGAGCTAATTATAGGCCTAAGAGGTACATCAGTTTTATGAATTTTAGGTAACCCATACATGTGTGGGATTTTCGAGTGATGCGGTGTTAAACGAGTTCTTTGTTTATCAGAAAAAAACTGTTTATGCTTCCTAAGAGTGCTTGCAACTTTACGCTCGAAACTTTCTGTAGGATCTTTATTTAGTTCAGTATATTTACCAGCTTGGAGAGTTTCCAATATTTTCTCTTTATATGTTACTGTGTCCAAGACAACAGTAGCGTTTCCTTTATCCGCGGGCAATATTTTGATAGTATCATCTTTCCCAAGGATAGATACTGCCTTGATTTCCTCTTTCTTTAGGTTGGGCTTTGGGACAGGAATTTTATTCAGTAAGATGCTGGCCTCGCACCGAAACTGATCCCCCTGAGTCTCAGGGAGCTGAGACACAGCGGACTCAATCCCCGTAACAAAGTCAAGCGCCCTCACTGATTTAGGCACAACAGAAAAGTTCAGCCCTTTAGACAAAACGGAAATTTCATTTGAATTTAAATTTCGCGAAGAAAGATTCACAACCTGATTATTTGCATCATTAATCTGTTCATCATTTTTAGAGTTATTACTAATTTCGACAGGTCTTAATTTTTCTAGCTTTGATTGTTGTCTGGATTTAATATCAACCGATTCTTTGTCAAACCTATTTTGGATGCTTTGAAAAATGTTCTGAAACTCAGAACCAATTAAAGTTGCCAATTCAGATTTCTTGTTTTCAATACTGATTTTGAGGGTTCTCTTTTCCGTACGATGAAAGTTTATTCTTTCAATTAGGAGAGATTTTGAAGCTGCAGACATTATTTTGCTGGCTTTAAAACTACTAAAAGGAGGTTTAATTCTGAAACTCTGCGGTATTAGATTTTCGAGTTTGCACTTAGTGAGAAAAGTTAAATGGTTGGTGTGCCTAGCCAACTTTAGGTGCATTTGTTCAAGTTCACTTAATTGATTACTTACTCCGGGTCCGTACCGAGAATCAATTCTTTGTTTGAAATTCATTGTTGGTGATGGTGATTTTATATTTTGATTAGGATTTTTGCGGACATTTGCCATCACTGATTAGTAAAAAACAAGTTTCACGACGTTTCGGGATCTGGAATCTGATCCCGTCTTCAGGTGGAAGAAAACCTAGAACATAACAAGATTAGTAACACATAGCCAGGAAAACCTGGAGAAAAACACAGCTAAAACAGAGAACTGTAAAAGCAGTCACGAAAACAATAAGCTGAAAAGAAAAACAATACACAAAATAACACAGGAATCACAAGTATCAAGAATCACCAGGCAGGAGAGAGCACGTCCACACCCAATCAGAGCTGAGCTGAGACTGGTGGGAGGAAAGCAAATGGCGGCGGCAACGGAAATGGCGGCGCCCACAGCCAACCAAATCACGGCGCGCTACCGGTGGCGAAAACCTGAAACAGAGACATGTGATATGCAAATTCCGTGTGTCTGTTTGTGTTTTGTTAGTTAATTTTTAACCTGATTTTGCCCCTTGGCCTTGCTACGGGTTAACATGTTATGAGAATTTTGAACAGAATTGTTAGTAATTACCCTATTTTCTGACACTTTATTTTCCCTGTCTTTCAATTCTTTGTTTAATATTGGTAGCCATACTGGCCTTATTTCAAGTGAAGATTGACTGATTGGTTGGTCTGCTAGTTTTATGTATGAAGCTTCAATTAGTTTTCTTTTGAAAAAATGAGGTTCGCGGTGTACTATTTTTGCTTCGTCAAAATTCATCTGGTGATTTTCAGACCAGCAGTGTTGAGCAATTTTTGATTTATCCACTAAGCCCTTCCTCGTGTTATCTTTGTGTTCTTTGATTCTAACATTTAAAGGTCTTTTTGTCTCGCCATAATACGGCCTAGAGCAACTATTGCAGTTTATTCTGTAAACACAGTTTTTTGATCCCTGAGTGCCATTTTTTGGTTTGGTTTTTACGAGACATTGCCTAAGAGTGTTTTGTGTCCTAAACGCGGTTCTAACTTTGAACTTCCTAGCAACTCTTCTAATTTTCTCCGATAATCCCGGCACATAAGGGATTGACATAGGAACGAATTTATCAGTGTTTTCTGACTCATTCTGTTTAGCCCTACGGGTTTTGCACTTTCTTATAACGGATTGAGGGTATCCATTCTTAGCCAAATCTTGCTCTACTTTTTTGATTTCCTGATTTAATCCATCTTGATTTGAGCAAATGCTCTTTGCTCTGTCAAATAGTGAGTAAGCTACCCCTTCTTTGACAGATTTTTGATGGTTTGATTGAAAATTTAAGTACTGCCCTGTGTGTGTCTTTTTTCTGAAAACAGTTGTCCTAAGCGTGTCCCTATCCTTTTCTACGCACACATCCAAAAATGCTAGTTTGTTTTGGACTTCCTCTTCCATTGTTAGGCGGATGGAAGGAGAAATACTGTTAAGATGCCCTAAAAAGTCTTTTAGTTCATCGTCTCCATGCGGAAATACCACGAAGGTGTCATCGACGTACCTCCACCATATCTTCGGTTTGAGTTGAGCCAAAGACAAAGCCTTTTGCTCAAACTCCTCCATAAAGATATTAGCAAAGATAGGCGACAATGGCGACCCCATGGCCATCCCCTCATCTTGACGGTATAATTTACCCTCTAGTTCAAAATAGTTACATTGAGTGCATAATTCAAGCAGTTCCATAATGACGTTAACAGGAAGTTTAGTACGTTCAGTTAGACTTTCATCTTTTTCGAGCCGAGACTCGATTATTTTTAAGGTTTCAGGAACTGGGACATTCGTGAACAGACTTTCAACATCAAAACTAACCAGCTTATCCGTCTCAGCCAGCACTATGTCCTTTGACTTTTCAACGAAGTCTTTAGAATTTTTTATGTACGAGTCAGTTTTTCCTACCAATGGTTTTAGGATGTCCAGGAGGACTTTAGACAGTTCCCTACACGGTGAGTCGCGAGAGCTAATTATAGGCCTAAGAGGTACATCAGTTTTATGAATTTTAGGTAACCCATACATGTGTGGGATTTTCGAGTGATGCGGTGTTAAACGAGTTCTTTGTTTATCAGAAAAAAACTGTTTATGCTTCCTAAGAGTGCTTGCAACTTTACGCTCGAAACTTTCTGTAGGATCTTTATTTAGTTCAGTATATTTACCAGCTTGGAGAGTTTCCAATATTTTCTCTTTATATGTTACTGTGTCCAAGACAACAGTAGCGTTTCCTTTATCCGCGGGCAATATTTTGATAGTATCATCTTTCCCAAGGATAGATACTGCCTTGATTTCCTCTTTCTTTAGGTTGGGCTTTGGGACAGGAATTTTATTCAGTAAGATGCTGGCCTCGCACCGAAACTGATCCCCCTGAGTCTCAGGGAGCTGAGACACAGCGGACTCAATCCCCGTAACAAAGTCAAGCGCCCTCACTGATTTAGGCACAACAGAAAAGTTCAGCCCTTTAGACAAAACGGAAATTTCATTTGAATTTAAATTTCGCGAAGAAAGATTCACAACCTGATTATTTGCATCATTAATCTGTTCATCATTTTTAGAGTTATTACTAATTTCGACAGGTCTTAATTTTTCTAGCTTTGATTGTTGTCTGGATTTAATATCAACCGATTCTTTGTCAAACCTATTTTGGATGCTTTGAAAAATGTTCTGAAACTCAGAACCAATTAAAGTTGCCAATTCAGATTTCTTGTTTTCAATACTGATTTTGAGGGTTCTCTTTTCCGTACGATGAAAGTTTATTCTTTCAATTAGGAGAGATTTTGAAGCTGCAGACATTATTTTGCTGGCTTTAAAACTACTAAAAGGAGGTTTAATTCTGAAACTCTGCGGTATTAGATTTTCGAGTTTGCACTTAGTGAGAAAAGTTAAAAGGTTGGTGTGCCTAGCCAACTTTAGGTGCATTTGTTCAAGTTCACTTAATTGATTACTTACTCCGGGTCCGTACCGAGAATCAATTCTTTGTTTGAAATTCATTGTTGGTGATGGTGATTTTATATTTTGATTAGGATTTTTGCGGACATTTGCCATCACTGATTAGTAAAAAACAAGTTTCACGACGTTTCGGGATCTGGAATCTGATCCCGTCTTCAGGTGGAAGAAAACCTAGAACATAACAAGATTAGTAACACATAGCCAGGAAAACCTGGAGAAAAACACAGCTAAAACAGAGAACTGTAAAAGCAGTCACGAAAACAATAAGCTGAAAAGAAAAACAATACACAAAATAACACAGGAATCACAAGTATCAAGAATCACCAGGCAGGAGAGAGCACGTCCACACCCAATCAGAGCTGAGCTGAGACTGGTGGGAGGAAAGCAAATGGCGGCGGCAACGGAAATGGCGGCGCCCACAGCCAACCAAATCACGGCGCGCTACCGGTGGCGAAAACCTGAAACAGAGACATGTGATATGCAAATTCCGTGTGTCTGTTTGTGTTTTGTTAGTTAATTTTTAACCTGATTTTGCCCCTTGGCCTTGCTACGGGTTAACATGTTATGAGAATTTTGAACAGAATTGTTAGTAATTACCCTATTTTCTGACACTTTATTTTCCCTGTCTTTCAATTCTTTGTTTAATATTGGTAGCCATACTGGCCTTATTTCAAGTGAAGATTGACTGATTGGTTGGTCTGCTAGTTTTATGTATGAAGCTTCAATTAGTTTTCTTTTGAAAAAATGAGGTTCGCGGTGTACTATTTTTGCTTCGTCAAAATTCATCTGGTGATTTTCAGACCAGCAGTGTT
>JAQJVK010000418.1:0-50642 GCA_035578135.1 Flexamia atlantica | reverse complement strand
CAGATCGCAAAGCGGCTAGTTTAATCACCCATATTTCCAAAACCTAAGTTTTTACGGTAACTTCGGTGATATGATACTATATTTCTGGTCCTATTCTATCACCCTATGTGTACGTCATGTATCCAAAATTCCGTATTAATTTTTATTTTTCATGTCAAACTTAGACAAATCGCTGACCGCAGATCGCAAAGCGGCTAGCTTAATCACCCATATTTTAAAAACCTAAGTTTTTACGGTAACTTGGTTGGTACAATACAAAAGTTCTGGTTCTATTCTATCACCCTATGTGTACGTCATGAATCTACAATTCCGTATTTATTTTTATTTTTTATGTCAAACTTAGACAAATCGCTGACCGCATATCGCAAAGCGCCTAATTTAATCGACCATATTTCCAAAACCTAAGTTTTTACGGTAACTTGGTTGGTACAATACTAAAGTTCTGGTTCTATTCTATCACCCTATGTGTACCTAATGTTGGCACACTACCGTATTTATTTTATATTTCATGTCAAAATTAGACAAATCGCTGACCGCAGATCGCAAAGCGGCTAGTTTAATCACCCATATTTCCAAAACCTAAGTTTTTACGGTAACTTCGGTGGTATGATACTATATTTCTCGTCCGATTCTATCACCCTATGTGTACGTCATGTATCCACAATTCCCTATATATTTTTATTTTTCATGTCAAACTTAGACAAATCGCTAACCGCAGATCGCAAAGCGGCTAGTTTAATCACCCATATTTCCAAAACCTAAGTTTTTACGGTAACTTCGGTGGTATGATACTATATTTCTGGCCCTATTCTATCACCCTATGTGTACGTCATGTATCCACAATTCCGTATTTATTTTTATTTTTCATGTCAAACTTAGACAAATCGCTGACCGCAGATCGCAAAGCGGCTTGTTTAATCACCCATATTTCCAAAACCTAAGTTTTTACGGTAACTTCGGTGGTATTATACTATATTTCTGGTCCTATTCTATCACCCTATGTGTACGTCATGTGTCCACAATTCCGTATTTATTTTTATTTTTCATGTCAAACGTAGACAATTCGCTGACCGCAGATCGCAAAGTGGCTAGTTTAATCACCCATATTTCCAAAACCTAAGTTTGTACGGTAACTTCGGTGGTATAATACTATATTTCTGGTACTATTCTATCATCCTATTTGTACCTCATGTTGGCACACTTCCATATTTATTTTATATTTCAAGTCAAACTTTGACAAATCGTTGTCCGCACATCGCAAAGCGACTACTTTAATCACCCATATTTCCAAAACCTAAGTTTTTATGGTAACTTGGATGGTTAAGTACAAAGGTTCTGGTCCTATTCTCTCATCCTATGTGTACGTCATGTTGGCACACTTCCGTATTTATTTTATATTTCATGTCAAACTTAGACAAATCGCTGACCGCACATCGCAAAGCGGCTAATTTAATCACCCATATTTCCAAAACCAAAGTTTTTACGGTAACTTAGTTGGTATAATACTAAAGTTCTGGGTCTTTTCTATCACCCTAAGTGTACCTAATGTTGGCACACTTCCGTATTTATTTTATATTTCATGTCAAACTTAGACCAATCGCTGACCGCAAATCGCAAAGCAGCTAGTTTAATCACCCATATTTCCAAAACCTAGGTTTTTACGGTAACTTGGTTGGTACAATACTAAAGTTCTGGTTCTATTCTATCACCCTATGTGTACCTAATGTTTGCAAACTACCGTATTTATTTTATATTTCATGTCAAAATTAGACAAATCGCTGACCGCAGATCGCAAAGCGGCTAGTTTAATCACCCATATTTCCAAAACCTAAGTTTTTACGGTAACTTCGGTGGTATGATACTATATTTCTCGTCCGATTCTATCACCCTATGTGTACGTCATGTATCCACAATTCCCTATTTATTTTTATTTTT
Organism: Flexamia atlantica; assembly: GCA_035578135.1. Taxonomy (NCBI): domain Eukaryota; kingdom Metazoa; phylum Arthropoda; class Insecta; order Hemiptera; family Cicadellidae; genus Flexamia; species Flexamia atlantica. The sequence continues at coordinate 48,707 of JAQJVK010000418.1, read as the reverse complement.
CATGTCAAACTTAGACAAATCGCTGACCGCAGATCGCAAAGCGGCTAGTTTAATCACCCATATTTCCAAAACCTAAGTTTTTACGGTAACTTCGGTGGTATGATACTATATTTCTGGCCCTATTCTATCACCCTATGTGTACGTCATGTATCCACAATTCCGTATTTATTTTTATTTTTCATGTCAAACTTAGACAAATCGCTGACCGCAGATCGCAAAGCGGCTAGTTTAATCACCCATATTTCCAAAGCCTAAGTTTTTACGGTAACCTCGGTGGTATGATACTATATTTCTGGTCCTATTCTATCACCTTATGTGTACGTCATGTATCCACAATTCCGTATTTATTTTTATTTTTCATGTCAAACTTAGACAAATCGCTGACCGCAGATCGCAAAGCGGCTTGTTTAATCACCCATATTTCCAAAACCTAAGTTTGTACGGTAATTTCGGTGGTATAATACTATATTTCTGGTACTATTCTATCATCCTATTTGTACGTCATGTTGGCACACTTCCATATTTATTTTATATTTCAAGTCAAACTTTGACAAATCGTTGTCCGCACATCGCAAAGCGACTACTTTAATCACCCATATTTCCAAAACCTAAGTTTTTATGGTAACTTGGATGGTTAAGTACAAAGGTTCTGGTCCTATTCTCTCATCCTATGTGTACGTCATGTTGGCACACTTCCGTATTTATTTTATATTTCATGTCAAACTTAGACAAATCGCTGACCGCACATCGCAAAGCGGCTAATTTAATCACCCATATTTCCAAAACCAAAGTTTTTACGGTAACTTAGTTGGTATAATACTAAAGTTCTGGGTCTTTTCTATCACCCTAAGTGTACCTAATGTTGCCACACTTCCGTATTTATTTTATATTTCATGTCAAACTTAGACCAATCGCTGACCGCAAATCGCAAAGCGGCTAGTTTAATCACCCATATTTCCAAAACCTAGGTTTTTACGGTAACTTGGTTGGTACAATACTAAAGTTCTGGTTCTATTCTATCACCCTATGTGTACCTAATGTTGGCAAACTACCGTATTTATTTTATATTTCATGTCAAAATTAGACAAATCGCTGACCGCAGATCGCAAAGCGGCTAGTTTAATCACCCATATTTCCAAAACCTAAGTTTTTACAATAACTTCGGTGGTATGTTACTATATTTCTCGTCCGATTCTATCACCCTATGTGTACGTCATGTATCCACAATTCCCTATTTATTTTTATTTTTCATGTCAAACTTAGACAAATCGCTGACCGCAGATCGCAAAGCGGCTAGTTTAATCACCCATATTTCCAAAACCTAAGTTTTTACGGTAACTTCGGTGGTATGATACTATATTTCTGGCCCTATTCTATCACCCTATGTGTACGTCATGTATCCACAATTCCGTATTTATTTTTATTTTTCATGTCAAACTTAGACAAATCGCTGACCGCAGATCGCAAAGCAGCTAGTTTAATCACCCATATTTCCAAAACCTAAGTTTTTACGGTAACCTCGGTGGTATGATACTATATTTCTGGTCCTATTCTATCACCCTATGTGTACGTCATGTATCCACAATTCCGTATTTATTTTTATTTTTCATGTCAAACTTAGACAAATCGCTGACCGCAGATCGCAAAGCGGCTTGTTTAATCACCCATATTTCCAAAACCTAAGTTTTTACGGTAGCTTTGGTGGTATTATACTATATTTCTGGTCCTATTCACCACCCTATGTGTACGTCATGTGTCCACAATTCCGTATTTATTTTTATTTTTCATGTCAAACGTAGACAAATCGCTGACCGCAGATCGCAAAGTGGCTAGTTTAATCACACATATTTCCAAAACCTAAGTTTGTACGGTAACTTCGGTGGTATAATACTATATTTCTGGTACTATTCTATCATCCTATTTGTACGTCATGTTGGCACACTTCCATATTTATTTTATATTTCAAGTCAAACTTTGACAAATCGTTGTCCGCACATCGCAAAGCGACTACTTTAATCACCCATATTTCCAAAACCTAAGTTTTTATGGTAACTTGGATGGTTAAGTACAAAGGTTCTGGTCCTATTCTCTCATCCTATGTGTACGTCATGTTGGCACACTTCCGTATTTATTTTATATTTCATGTCAAACTTAGACAAATCGCTGACCGCACATCGCAAAGCGGCTAATTTAATCACCCATATTTCCAAAACCAAAGTTTTTACGGTAACTTAGTTGGTATAATACTAAAGTTCTGGGTCTTTTCTATCACCCTAAGTGTACCTAATGTTGGCACACTTCCGTATTTATTTTATATTTCATGTCAAACTTAGACCAATCGCTGACCGCAAATCGCAAAGCGGCTAGTTTAATCACCCATATTTCCAAAACCTAGGTTTTTACGGTAACTTGGTTGGTACAATACTAAAGTTCTGGTTCTATTCTATCACCCTATGTGTACCTAATGTTGGCAAACTACCGTATTTATTTTATATTTCATGTCAAAATTAGACAAATCGCTGACCGCAGATCGCAAAGCGGCTTGTTTAATCACCCATATTTCCAAAACCTAAGTTTTTACAATAACTTCGGTGGTATGATACTATATTTCTCGTCCGATTCTATCACCCTATGTGTACGTCATGTATCCACAATTCCCTATTTATTTTTATTTTTCATGTCAAACTTAGACAAATCGCTGACCGCAGATCGCAAAGCGGCTAGTTTAATCACCCATATTTCCAAAACCAAAGTTTTTACGGTAACTTCGGTGGTATGATACTATATTTCTGGCCCTATTCTATCACCCTATGTGTACGTCATGTATCCACAATTCCGTATTTATTTTTATTTTTCATGTCAAACTTAGACAAATCGCTGACCGCAGATCGCAAAGCAGCTAGTTTAATCACCCATATTTCCAAAACCTAAGTTTTTACGGTAACCTCGGTGGTATGATACTATATTTCTGGTCCTATTCTATCACCCTATGTGTACGTCATGTATCCACAATTCCGTATTTATTTTTATTTTTCATGTCAAACTTAGACAAATCGCTGACCGCAGATCGCAAAGCGGCTTGTTTAATCACCCATATTTCCAAAACCTAAGTTTTTACGGTAGCTTTGGTGGTATTATACTATATTTCTGGTCCTATTCACCACCCTATGTGTACGTCATGTGTCCACAATTCCGTATTTATTTTTATTTTTCATGTCAAACGTAGACAAATCGCTGACCGCAGATCGCAAAGTGGCTAGTTTAATCACACATATTTCCAAAACCTAAGTTTGTACGGTAACTTCGGTGGTATAATACTATATTTCTGGTACTATTCTATCATCCTATTTGTACGTCATGTTGGCACACTTCCATATTTATTTTATATTTCAAGTCAAACTTTGACAAATCGTTGTCCGCACATCGCAAAGCGACTACTTTAATCACCCATATTTCCAAAACCTAAGTTTTTATGGTAACTTGGATGGTTAAGTACAAAGGTTCTGGTCCTATTCTCTCATCCTATGTGTACGTCATGTTGGCACACTTCCGTATTTATTTTATATTTCATGTCAAACTTAGACAAATCGCTGACCGCACATCGCAAAGCGGCTAATTTAATCACCCATATTTCAAAAACCAAAGTTTTTACGGTAACTTAGTTGGTATAATACTAAAGTTCTGGTTATTTTCTATCACCCTAAGTGTACCTAATGTTGGCACACTTCCGTATTTATTTTATATTTCATGTCAAACTTAGACCAATCGCTGACCGCAGATCGCAAACCGGCTAGTTTAATCACCCATATTTCGAAAACCTAAGTTTTTACGGTAACTTGGTTGGTAAAATACTAAAGTTCTGGTTCTATTCTATCACTTTATGTGTACTTAATGTTGGCACACTTCCGTATTTATTTTATATTTCATGTAAAACTTAGACAAATCGCTGTCCACAAATCGCAAATTGAGTACTTTAACCACCCATATTTCCAAAACCTAAGATTTTACGGAAATTCGGTGGTATGATACTATATTTCTGGTCCTATTCTATCACCCTATGTGTACGTCATGTATCCTCAATTCCGTATTTATTTTTATTTTTCATGTCAAACTTAGACAAATCGCTGACCGCAGATCGCAAAGCGGCTAGTTTAATCACCCATATTTCCAAAACCTAATTTTTTACGGTAACTTCGGTGATATGATACTATATTTCTGGTCCTATTCTATCACCCTATGTGTACGTCATGTATCCACAATTCCGTATTAATTTTTATTTTTCATGTCAAACTTAGACAAATCGCTGACCGCAGATCGCAAAGCGGCTAGCTTAATCAACCATATTTTAAAAAACCTATTTTTTTACGGTAACTTGGTTGGTACAATACAAAAGTTCTGGTTCTTTTCTATCACCCTATGTGTACGTCATGTATCTACAATTCCGTATTTATTTTTATTTTTCATGTCAAACTTAGACAAATCGCTGACCGCATATCGCAAAGCGCCTAATTTAATCGACCATATTTCCAAAACCTAAGTTTTTACGGTAACTTGGTTGGTACAATACTAAAGTTCTGGTTCTATTCTATCACCCTATGTGTACCTAATGTTGGCACACTTCCGTATTTATTTTATATTTCATGTCAAAATTAGACAAATCGCTGACCGCAGATCGCAAAGCGGCTAGTTTAATCACCCATATTTCCAAAACCTAAGTTTTTACGGTAACTTCGGTGGTATGATACTATATTCCTCGTCCGATTCTATCACCCTATGTGTACGTCATGTATCCACAATTCCCTATTTATTTTTATTTTTCATGTCAAACTTAGACAAATCGCTGACCGCAGATCGCAAAGCGGCTAGTTTAATCACCCATATTTCCAAAAACTAAGTTTTTACGGTAACTTCGGTGGTATGATACTATATTTCTGGCCCTATTCTATCACCCTATTTGTACGTCATGTATCCACAATTCCGTATTTATTTTTATTTTTCATGTCAAGCTTAGACAAATCGCTGACCGCAGATCGCAAAGCGGCTAGTTTAATCACCCATATTTCCAAAACCTAAGTTTTTACGGTAACCTCGGTGGTATGATACTATATTTCTGGTCCTATTCTATCACCCTATGTGTACGTCATGTATCCACAATTCCGTATTTATTTTTATTTTTCATGTCAAACTTAGACAAATCGCTGACCGCAGATCGCAAAGCGGCTTGTTTAATCACCCATATTTCCAAAACCTAAGTTTTTACGGTAGCTTTGGTGGTATTATACTATATTTCTGGTCCTATTCACCACCCTATGTGTACCTCATGTGTCCACAATTCCGTATTTATTTTTATTTTTCATGTCAAACGTAGACAATTCGCTGACCGCAGATCGCAAAGTGGCTAGTTTAACCACACATATTTCCAAAACCTAAGTTTGTACGGTAACTTCGGTGGTATAATACTATATTTCTGGTACTATTCTATCATCCTATTTGTACGTCATGTTGGCAAACTTCCATATTTATTTTATATTTCAAGTCAAACTTTGACAAATCGTTGTCCGCACATCGCAGAGCGACTACTTTAATCACCCATATTTCCAAAACCTAAGTTTTTATGGTAACTTGGATGGTTAAGTACAAAGGTTCTGGTCCTATTCTCTCATCCTATGTGTACGTCATGTTGGCACACTTCCGTATTTATTTTATATTTCATGTCAAACTTAGACAAATCGCTGACCGCACATCGCAAAGCGGCTAATTTAATCACCCATATTTCAAAAACCAAAGTTTTTACGGTAACTAAGTTGGTATAATACTAAAGTTCTGGTTATTTTCTATCACCCTAAGTGTACCTAAAGTTGGCACACTTCCGTATTTATTTTATATTTCATGTCAAACTTAGACCAATCGCTGACCGCAGATCGCAAACCGGCTAGTTTAATCACCCATATTTCGAAAACCTAAGTTTTTACGGTAACTTGGTTGGTAAAATACTAAAGTTCTGGTTCTATTCTATCACTTTATGTGTACCTAATGTTGGCACACTTCCGTATTTATTTTATATTTCATGTAAAACTTAGACAAATCGCTGTCCACAAATCGCAAAGTGACTACTTTAACCACCCATATTTCCAAAACCTAAGATTTTACGGAAATTCGGTGGTATGATACTATATTTCTGGTCCTATTCTATCACCCTATGTGTACGTCATGTATCCTCAATTCCGTATTTATTTTTGTTTTTCATGTCAAACTTAGACAAATCGCTGACCGCAGATCGTTAGTGGCTAGTTTAATCACCCATATTTCCAAAACCTAAGTTTGTACGGTAACTTCGGTGGTATAGTCCTACAGTTCTTGTCTTATTCTATCATCTTATGTGTACGCAATGTTGGCACACTTCCGTATTTATTTTATATTTCATGTAAAACTTAGACAAATCGCTGACCGCAGATCGCAAAGCGGCTAGTTTAATCACCCATATTTCCAAAACCTAAGTTTTTACGGTAACTTGGGTGGTATAATACTAAAGTTCTAGTTGTATTCTATCACCCTAAGTGTACCTAATGTTGGCACACTTCCGTATTTATTTTATATTTCATGTCAAACTTAGACAAATCGCTGACCGCACATCGCAAAGCGGCTAATTTAATCACCCATATTTCCAAAACCTAAGTTTTTAAGGTAATTTGGGTGGTATAGAACTAAAGTTCTGGTTCTATTCTATCACCCTATGAGTACGTAATGTTAGCACACTTCCGTATTTACTTTATATTTCATGTCAAACTTAGACAAATCGCTGACCGAAAATCGCAAAGCGGCTAATTTAATCACCCATATTTCCAAAACCAAAGTTTTTACGGTAACTTACTTGGTATAATACTAAAGATCTGGTACTATATTATCATCCTATTTGTACGTCATGTTGGCACACTTCCATATTTATTTTATATTTCATGTCAAACTTTGACAAATCGTTGTCCGCACATCGCAAAGCGATTACTTTAACCACACATATTTCCAAAACCTAAGTTTTTACGGAAATTCAGTGGTATGATACTATATTTCTGGTCCTATTCTATCACCCTATGTGTACGTAATGTATCCACAATTCTGTATTTATTTTTATTTTTCATGTCAATCTTAGACAAATCGCTGACCGCAGATCGCAAAGCGGCTAGTTTAATCACCCATATTTCCAAAACCTAAGTTTTTACAATAACTTCGGTGGTATGATACTATATTTCTGGTCCTATTCTATCACCCTATGTGTACGTCATGTATCCAAAATTCCGTATTAATTTTTATTTTTCATGTCAAACTGAGACAAATCGCTGACCGCAGATCGCAAAGCGGCTAGTTTAATCACCCATATTTCCAAAACCTAAGTTTTTACGGTAACTTCGTTGGTATGATACTATATATTACTGGTCCTATTCTATCACCCTATGTGTACGTCATGTATCCACAATTCCGTATTTATTTTTATTTTTCATGTCAAACGTAGACAAATCGCTGACCGTAGATCGCAAAGCGGCTAGTTTAATCACCCATATTTCCAAAACCTAAGTTTGTACGGTAACTTCGGTGGTATAATACTATATTTCTGGTACTATTCTATCATCCTATTTGTACGTCATGTTGGCACACTTCCATATTTATTTTATATTTCATGTCAAACTTTGACAAATCGTTGTCCGCACATCGCAAAGCGACTACTTTAATCACCCATATTTCCAAAACTAAAGTTTTAACGGTAATTTAGTTGGTATAATACTAAAGTTCTAGTTGTATTCTATCACCCTAAGTGTACCTAATGTTGGCACACTTCCGTATTTATTTTATATTTCATGTCAAACTTTGACAAATCGCTGACCGCACATCGCAAAGCGGCTAATTTAATCACCCATATTTCCAAAACCTAAGTTTTTAAGGTAATTTGGGTGGTATAGAACTAAAGTTCTGGTTCTATTCTATCACCCTATGAGTACGTAATGTTAGCACACTTCCGTATTTACGTTATATTTCATGTCAAACTTAGACAAATCGCTGACCGAAAATCGCAAAGCGGCTAATTTAATCACCCATATTTCCAAAACCAAAGTTTTTACGGTAACTTACTGGGTATAATACTAAAGATCTGGTTCTATTCTATCACCCTATGTGTACCTAATGTTTGCAAACTACCGTATTTATTTTATATTTCATGTCAAAATTAGACAAATCGCTGACCGCAGATCGCAAAGCGGCTAGTTTAATCACCCATATTTCCAAAACCTAAGTTTTTACGGTAACTTCGGTGGTATGATACTATATTTCTCGTCCGATTCTATCACCCTATGTGTACGTCATGTATCCACAATTCCCTATTTATTTTTATTTTTCATGTCAAACTTAGACAAATCGCTGACCGCAGATCGCAAAGCGGCTAGTTTAATCACCCATATTTCCAAAACCTAAGTTTTTACGGTAACTTCGGTGGTATGATACTATATTTCTGGCCCTATTCTATCACCCTATGTGTACGTCATGTATCCACAATTCCGTATTTATTTTTATTTTTCATGTCAAACTTAGACAAATCGCTGACCGCAGATCGCAAAGCGGCTAGTTTAATCACCCATATTTCCAAAGCCTAAGTTTTTACGGTAACCTCGGTGGTATGATACTATATTTCTGGTCCTATTCTATCACCTTATGTGTACGTCATGTATCCACAATTCCGTATTTATTTTTATTTTTCATGTCAAACTTAGACAAATCGCTGACCGCAGATCGCAAAGCGGCTTGTTTAATCACCCATATTTCCAAAACCTAAGTTTGTACGGTAATTTCGGTGGTATAATACTATATTTCTGGTACTATTCTATCATCCTATTTGTACGTCATGTTGGCACACTTCCATATTTATTTTATATTTCAAGTCAAACTTTGACAAATCGTTGTCCGCACATCGCAAAGCGACTACTTTAATCACCCATATTTCCAAAACCTAAGTTTTTATGGTAACTTGGATGGTTAAGTACAAAGGTTCTGGTCCTATTCTCTCATCCTATGTGTACGTCATGTTGGCACACTTCCGTATTTATTTTATATTTCATGTCAAACTTAGACAAATCGCTGACCGCACATCGCAAAGCGGCTAATTTAATCACCCATATTTCCAAAACCAAAGTTTTTACGGTAACTTAGTTGGTATAATACTAAAGTTCTGGGTCTTTTCTATCACCCTAAGTGTACCTAATGTTGCCACACTTCCGTATTTATTTTATATTTCATGTCAAACTTAGACCAATCGCTGACCGCAAATCGCAAAGCGGCTAGTTTAATCACCCATATTTCCAAAACCTAGGTTTTTACGGTAACTTGGTTGGTACAATACTAAAGTTCTGGTTCTATTCTATCACCCTATGTGTACCTAATGTTGGCAAACTACCGTATTTATTTTATATTTCATGTCAAAATTAGACAAATCGCTGACCGCAGATCGCAAAGCGGCTAGTTTAATCACCCATATTTCCAAAACCTAAGTTTTTACAATAACTTCGGTGGTATGTTACTATATTTCTCGTCCGATTCTATCACCCTATGTGTACGTCATGTATCCACAATTCCCTATTTATTTTTATTTTTCATGTCAAACTTAGACAAATCGCTGACCGCAGATCGCAAAGCGGCTAGTTTAATCACCCATATTTCCAAAACCTAAGTTTTTACGGTAACTTCGGTGGTATGATACTATATTTCTGGCCCTATTCTATCACCCTATGTGTACGTCATGTATCCACAATTCCGTATTTATTTTTATTTTTCATGTCAAACTTAGACAAATCGCTGACCGCAGATCGCAAAGCAGCTAGTTTAATCACCCATATTTCCAAAACCTAAGTTTTTACGGTAACCTCGGTGGTATGATACTATATTTCTGGTCCTATTCTATCACCCTATGTGTACGTCATGTATCCACAATTCCGTATTTATTTTTATTTTTCATGTCAAACTTAGACAAATCGCTGACCGCAGATCGCAAAGCGGCTTGTTTAATCACCCATATTTCCAAAACCTAAGTTTTTACGGTAGCTTTGGTGGTATTATACTATATTTCTGGTCCTATTCACCACCCTATGTGTACGTCATGTGTCCACAATTCCGTATTTATTTTTATTTTTCATGTCAAACGTAGACAAATCGCTGACCGCAGATCGCAAAGTGGCTAGTTTAATCACACATATTTCCAAAACCTAAGTTTGTACGGTAACTTCGGTGGTATAATACTATATTTCTGGTACTATTCTATCATCCTATTTGTACGTCATGTTGGCACACTTCCATATTTATTTTATATTTCAAGTCAAACTTTGACAAATCGTTGTCCGCACATCGCAAAGCGACTACTTTAATCACCCATATTTCCAAAACCTAAGTTTTTATGGTAACTTGGATGGTTAAGTACAAAGGTTCTGGTCCTATTCTCTCATCCTATGTGTACGTCATGTTGGCACACTTCCGTATTTATTTTATATTTCATGTCAAACTTAGACAAATCGCTGACCGCACATCGCAAAGCGGCTAATTTAATCACCCATATTTCCAAAACCAAAGTTTTTACGGTAACTTAGTTGGTATAATACTAAAGTTCTGGGTCTTTTCTATCACCCTAAGTGTACCTAATGTTGGCACACTTCCGTATTTATTTTATATTTCATGTCAAACTTAGACCAATCGCTGACCGCAAATCGCAAAGCGGCTAGTTTAATCACCCATATTTCCAAAACCTAGGTTTTTACGGTAACTTGGTTGGTACAATACTAAAGTTCTGGTTCTATTCTATCACCCTATGTGTACCTAATGTTGGCAAACTACCGTATTTATTTTATATTTCATGTCAAAATTAGACAAATCGCTGACCGCAGATCGCAAAGCGGCTTGTTTAATCACCCATATTTCCAAAACCTAAGTTTTTACAATAACTTCGGTGGTATGATACTATATTTCTCGTCCGATTCTATCACCCTATGTGTACGTCATGTATCCACAATTCCCTATTTATTTTTATTTTTCATGTCAAACTTAGACAAATCGCTGACCGCAGATCGCAAAGCGGCTAGTTTAATCACCCATATTTCCAAAACCAAAGTTTTTACGGTAACTTCGGTGGTATGATACTATATTTCTGGCCCTATTCTATCACCCTATGTGTACGTCATGTATCCACAATTCCGTATTTATTTTTATTTTTCATGTCAAACTTAGACAAATCGCTGACCGCAGATCGCAAAGCAGCTAGTTTAATCACCCATATTTCCAAAACCTAAGTTTTTACGGTAACCTCGGTGGTATGATACTATATTTCTGGTCCTATTCTATCACCCTATGTGTACGTCATGTATCCACAATTCCGTATTTATTTTTATTTTTCATGTCAAACTTAGACAAATCGCTGACCGCAGATCGCAAAGCGGCTTGTTTAATCACCCATATTTCCAAAACCTAAGTTTTTACGGTAGCTTTGGTGGTATTATACTATATTTCTGGTCCTATTCACCACCCTATGTGTACGTCATGTGTCCACAATTCCGTATTTATTTTTATTTTTCATGTCAAACGTAGACAAATCGCTGACCGCAGATCGCAAAGTGGCTAGTTTAATCACACATATTTCCAAAACCTAAGTTTGTACGGTAACTTCGGTGGTATAATACTATATTTCTGGTACTATTCTATCATCCTATTTGTACGTCATGTTGGCACACTTCCATATTTATTTTATATTTCAAGTCAAACTTTGACAAATCGTTGTCCGCACATCGCAAAGCGACTACTTTAATCACCCATATTTCCAAAACCTAAGTTTTTATGGTAACTTGGATGGTTAAGTACAAAGGTTCTGGTCCTATTCTCTCATCCTATGTGTACGTCATGTTGGCACACTTCCGTATTTATTTTATATTTCATGTCAAACTTAGACAAATCGCTGACCGCACATCGCAAAGCGGCTAATTTAATCACCCATATTTCAAAAACCAAAGTTTTTACGGTAACTTAGTTGGTATAATACTAAAGTTCTGGTTATTTTCTATCACCCTAAGTGTACCTAATGTTGGCACACTTCCGTATTTATTTTATATTTCATGTCAAACTTAGACCAATCGCTGACCGCAGATCGCAAACCGGCTAGTTTAATCACCCATATTTCGAAAACCTAAGTTTTTACGGTAACTTGGTTGGTAAAATACTAAAGTTCTGGTTCTATTCTATCACTTTATGTGTACTTAATGTTGGCACACTTCCGTATTTATTTTATATTTCATGTAAAACTTAGACAAATCGCTGTCCACAAATCGCAAATTGAGTACTTTAACCACCCATATTTCCAAAACCTAAGATTTTACGGAAATTCGGTGGTATGATACTATATTTCTGGTCCTATTCTATCACCCTATGTGTACGTCATGTATCCTCAATTCCGTATTTATTTTTATTTTTCATGTCAAACTTAGACAAATCGCTGACCGCAGATCGCAAAGCGGCTAGTTTAATCACCCATATTTCCAAAACCTAATTTTTTACGGTAACTTCGGTGATATGATACTATATTTCTGGTCCTATTCTATCACCCTATGTGTACGTCATGTATCCACAATTCCGTATTAATTTTTATTTTTCATGTCAAACTTAGACAAATCGCTGACCGCAGATCGCAAAGCGGCTAGCTTAATCAACCATATTTTAAAAAACCTATTTTTTTACGGTAACTTGGTTGGTACAATACAAAAGTTCTGGTTCTTTTCTATCACCCTATGTGTACGTCATGTATCTACAATTCCGTATTTATTTTTATTTTTCATGTCAAACTTAGACAAATCGCTGACCGCATATCGCAAAGCGCCTAATTTAATCGACCATATTTCCAAAACCTAAGTTTTTACGGTAACTTGGTTGGTACAATACTAAAGTTCTGGTTCTATTCTATCACCCTATGTGTACCTAATGTTGGCACACTTCCGTATTTATTTTATATTTCATGTCAAAATTAGACAAATCGCTGACCGCAGATCGCAAAGCGGCTAGTTTAATCACCCATATTTCCAAAACCTAAGTTTTTACGGTAACTTCGGTGGTATGATACTATATTCCTCGTCCGATTCTATCACCCTATGTGTACGTCATGTATCCACAATTCCCTATTTATTTTTATTTTTCATGTCAAACTTAGACAAATCGCTGACCGCAGATCGCAAAGCGGCTAGTTTAATCACCCATATTTCCAAAAACTAAGTTTTTACGGTAACTTCGGTGGTATGATACTATATTTCTGGCCCTATTCTATCACCCTATTTGTACGTCATGTATCCACAATTCCGTATTTATTTTTATTTTTCATGTCAAGCTTAGACAAATCGCTGACCGCAGATCGCAAAGCGGCTAGTTTAATCACCCATATTTCCAAAACCTAAGTTTTTACGGTAACCTCGGTGGTATGATACTATATTTCTGGTCCTATTCTATCACCCTATGTGTACGTCATGTATCCACAATTCCGTATTTATTTTTATTTTTCATGTCAAACTTAGACAAATCGCTGACCGCAGATCGCAAAGCGGCTTGTTTAATCACCCATATTTCCAAAACCTAAGTTTTTACGGTAGCTTTGGTGGTATTATACTATATTTCTGGTCCTATTCACCACCCTATGTGTACCTCATGTGTCCACAATTCCGTATTTATTTTTATTTTTCATGTCAAACGTAGACAATTCGCTGACCGCAGATCGCAAAGTGGCTAGTTTAACCACACATATTTCCAAAACCTAAGTTTGTACGGTAACTTCGGTGGTATAATACTATATTTCTGGTACTATTCTATCATCCTATTTGTACGTCATGTTGGCAAACTTCCATATTTATTTTATATTTCAAGTCAAACTTTGACAAATCGTTGTCCGCACATCGCAGAGCGACTACTTTAATCACCCATATTTCCAAAACCTAAGTTTTTATGGTAACTTGGATGGTTAAGTACAAAGGTTCTGGTCCTATTCTCTCATCCTATGTGTACGTCATGTTGGCACACTTCCGTATTTATTTTATATTTCATGTCAAACTTAGACAAATCGCTGACCGCACATCGCAAAGCGGCTAATTTAATCACCCATATTTCAAAAACCAAAGTTTTTACGGTAACTAAGTTGGTATAATACTAAAGTTCTGGTTATTTTCTATCACCCTAAGTGTACCTAAAGTTGGCACACTTCCGTATTTATTTTATATTTCATGTCAAACTTAGACCAATCGCTGACCGCAGATCGCAAACCGGCTAGTTTAATCACCCATATTTCGAAAACCTAAGTTTTTACGGTAACTTGGTTGGTAAAATACTAAAGTTCTGGTTCTATTCTATCACTTTATGTGTACCTAATGTTGGCACACTTCCGTATTTATTTTATATTTCATGTAAAACTTAGACAAATCGCTGTCCACAAATCGCAAAGTGACTACTTTAACCACCCATATTTCCAAAACCTAAGATTTTACGGAAATTCGGTGGTATGATACTATATTTCTGGTCCTATTCTATCACCCTATGTGTACGTCATGTATCCTCAATTCCGTATTTATTTTTGTTTTTCATGTCAAACTTAGACAAATCGCTGACCGCAGATCGTTAGTGGCTAGTTTAATCACCCATATTTCCAAAACCTAAGTTTGTACGGTAACTTCGGTGGTATAGTCCTACAGTTCTTGTCTTATTCTATCATCTTATGTGTACGCAATGTTGGCACACTTCCGTATTTATTTTATATTTCATGTAAAACTTAGACAAATCGCTGACCGCAGATCGCAAAGCGGCTAGTTTAATCACCCATATTTCCAAAACCTAAGTTTTTACGGTAACTTGGGTGGTATAATACTAAAGTTCTAGTTGTATTCTATCACCCTAAGTGTACCTAATGTTGGCACACTTCCGTATTTATTTTATATTTCATGTCAAACTTAGACAAATCGCTGACCGCACATCGCAAAGCGGCTAATTTAATCACCCATATTTCCAAAACCTAAGTTTTTAAGGTAATTTGGGTGGTATAGAACTAAAGTTCTGGTTCTATTCTATCACCCTATGAGTACGTAATGTTAGCACACTTCCGTATTTACTTTATATTTCATGTCAAACTTAGACAAATCGCTGACCGAAAATCGCAAAGCGGCTAATTTAATCACCCATATTTCCAAAACCAAAGTTTTTACGGTAACTTACTTGGTATAATACTAAAGATCTGGTACTATATTATCATCCTATTTGTACGTCATGTTGGCACACTTCCATATTTATTTTATATTTCATGTCAAACTTTGACAAATCGTTGTCCGCACATCGCAAAGCGATTACTTTAACCACACATATTTCCAAAACCTAAGTTTTTACGGAAATTCAGTGGTATGATACTATATTTCTGGTCCTATTCTATCACCCTATGTGTACGTAATGTATCCACAATTCTGTATTTATTTTTATTTTTCATGTCAATCTTAGACAAATCGCTGACCGCAGATCGCAAAGCGGCTAGTTTAATCACCCATATTTCCAAAACCTAAGTTTTTACAATAACTTCGGTGGTATGATACTATATTTCTGGTCCTATTCTATCACCCTATGTGTACGTCATGTATCCAAAATTCCGTATTAATTTTTATTTTTCATGTCAAACTGAGACAAATCGCTGACCGCAGATCGCAAAGCGGCTAGTTTAATCACCCATATTTCCAAAACCTAAGTTTTTACGGTAACTTCGTTGGTATGATACTATATATTACTGGTCCTATTCTATCACCCTATGTGTACGTCATGTATCCACAATTCCGTATTTATTTTTATTTTTCATGTCAAACGTAGACAAATCGCTGACCGTAGATCGCAAAGCGGCTAGTTTAATCACCCATATTTCCAAAACCTAAGTTTGTACGGTAACTTCGGTGGTATAATACTATATTTCTGGTACTATTCTATCATCCTATTTGTACGTCATGTTGGCACACTTCCATATTTATTTTATATTTCATGTCAAACTTTGACAAATCGTTGTCCGCACATCGCAAAGCGACTACTTTAATCACCCATATTTCCAAAACTAAAGTTTTAACGGTAATTTAGTTGGTATAATACTAAAGTTCTAGTTGTATTCTATCACCCTAAGTGTACCTAATGTTGGCACACTTCCGTATTTATTTTATATTTCATGTCAAACTTTGACAAATCGCTGACCGCACATCGCAAAGCGGCTAATTTAATCACCCATATTTCCAAAACCTAAGTTTTTAAGGTAATTTGGGTGGTATAGAACTAAAGTTCTGGTTCTATTCTATCACCCTATGAGTACGTAATGTTAGCACACTTCCGTATTTACGTTATATTTCATGTCAAACTTAGACAAATCGCTGACCGAAAATCGCAAAGCGGCTAATTTAATCACCCATATTTCCAAAACCAAAGTTTTTACGGTAACTTACTGGGTATAATACTAAAGATCTGGTTCTATTCTATCACCCTAAGGGTACCTAATGTTGGCACACTTCCGTATTTAATTTATATTTCATGTCAAACTTAGACAAATCGCTGACCGCACATCGCAAAGCGGCTAATTTAATCACCCATATTTCCAAAACCTAAGTTTTTAAGGTAATTTAGGTGGTATAGAACTACAGTTCTGGTCCTATTCTATCACCCTATGTTTTCGTCATGTTGCCACACTTCGGTATTTATTTTATATTTCATGTCTAAGTCTGGCGGATCTCTGTCCACTAATCGCGAAGCGACTAATTTAATCACCCATATTTACAAAACCTAAATTTTTGCGGTAATTTACTTGGCATAATACTAAAGTTCTAATCCTATTTTATCATCCTATGTGTTCGTAATGTTCGCACACTTGAGTATGTATTTTATATTTCATGTCAAACTTAGACAAATCGTTATCCGGACATCGCAAAGCGGCTAATTTAATCACCCATATTTCCAAAACCTAAGTTTTTACGGTAGCTTGGTTGGTATAATACTAAAGATCTGGTTCTATTCTATCACCCTATGTGTACCTAATGTTGGCACACTACCGTATTTATTTTATATTTCATGTCAAAATTAGACAAATCGCTGACCGCAGATCGCAAAGCGGCTAGTTTAATCACCCATATTTCCAAAACCTAAGTTTTTACAATAACTTTGGTGGTATGATACTATATTTCTGGTCCTATTCTATCACCCTATGTGTACGTCATGTATCCAAAATTCCGTATTAATTTTTATTTTTCATGTCAAACTGAGACAAATCGCTGACCGCAGATCGCAAAGCGGCTAGTTTAATCACCCATATTTCCAAAACCTAAGTTTTTACGGTAACTTCGTTGGTATGATACTATATTTCTGGTCCTATTCTATCACCCTATGTGTACGTCATGTATCCACAATTCCGTATTTATTTTTATTTTTCATGTCAAACTTAGACAAATCGCTGACCGAAAATCGCAAAGCGCCTAATTTAATCAACCATATTTCCAAAACCTAAGTTTTTACGGTAACTTGGTTAGTACAATACTAAAGTTTTGGTTCTATTCAATCACCCTATGTGTACCTAATGTTGGCACACTACCGTATTTATTTTATATTTCATGTCAAAATTAGACAAATCGCTGACCGCAGATCGCAAAGCGGCTAGTATAATCACCCATATTTTTAAAACCTAAGTTTTTACGGTAACTTCGGTGGTATGATACTATATTTCTCGTCCTATTCTATCACCCTATGTGTACGTCATGTATCCACAATTCCGTATTTATTTTTATTTTTCATGTCAAACTTAGACAAATCGCTGACCGCAGATCGCAAAGCGGCTAGTTTAATCACCCATATTTCCAAAACCTAAGTTTTTACAATAACTTCGGTGGTATGATACTATATTTCTGGTCCTATTCTATCACCCTATGTGTACGCCATGTATCCACAATTCCGTATTTATTTTTATTTTTCATGTCAAACTTAGACAAATCGCTGACCGAAAATCGCAAAGCGGCTAATTTAATCACCCATATTTCCAAAACCAAAGTTTTTACGGTAACTTACTTGGTATAATACTAAAGATCTGGTTCTATTCTATCACCCTAAGGGTACCTAATGTTGGCACACTTCCGTATTTAATTTATATTTCATGTCAAACTTAGACAAATCGCTGACCGCACATCGCAAAGCGGCTAATTTAATCACCCATATTTCCAAAACCTAAGTTTTTAAGGTAATTTGGGTGGTATAGAACTAAAGTTCTGGTCCTATTCTATTACCCTATGTTTTCGTCATGTTGCCACACTTCGGTATTTATTTTATATTTCATGTCTAAGTCTGGCGGATCTCTGTCCACTAATCGCGAAGCGACTAATTTAATCACCCATATTTATAAAACCTAAATTTTTGCGGTAATTTACTTGGCATAATACTAAAGTTCTGGTCCTATTCTATCATCCTATGTGTTCGTAATGTTCGCACACTTGAGTATGTATTTTATATTTCATGTCAAACTTAGACAAATCGTTATCCGGACATCGCAAAGCGGCTAATTTAATCACCCATATTTTCAAAACCTAAGTTTTTACGGTAGCTTGGTTGGTATAATACTAAAGATCTGGTTCTATTCTATCACCCTATTTGTACCTAATGTTGGCACACTTCCGTATTTATTTTATATTTCATGTCAAACTTAGACCAATCGCTGACATAACATCCCAAAGCGGCTAATTTAATCAACCATATTTCCAAAACCTAAGTTTTTACGGAAACTTCTGTGGTATAGTCCTACAGTTCTTGTCCTATTCTATCATCTTATGTGTAGGTAATGTTGGCACACTTCCATATTTATTTTATATTTCATGTAAAAGTTAGACAAATCGCTGTGCACACATCGCAAAGCGACTACTTTAACCACCCATATTTCCAAAACCTAAGTTTTTATGGAAATTCTTTGGTATGATACTATATTTCTGGTCCTATTCTATCACCCTATGTGTACGTCATGTATCCACAATTCCGTATTTATTTTTATTTTTCATGTCAAACTTAGACAAATCGCTGATCGCAGATCGCAAAGCGCCTAATTTAATCACCCATATTTCGAAAACCTAAGTTTTTACGGTAACTTGGTTGGTAAAATACTAAAGTTCTGGTTCTATTCTATCACTTTATGTGTACCTAATGTTGGCACACTTCCGTATTTATTTTATATTTCATGTCAAAATTAGACAAATCGCTGACCGCAGATCGCAAAGCGGCTAGTTTAATCACCCATATTTTCAAAACCTAAGTTTTTACGGTAACTTCGGTGGTATGATACTATATTTCTGGCCCTATTCTATCACCCTATGTGTACGTCATGTATCCACAATTCCGTATTTATTTTTATTTTTCATGTCAAACTTAGACAAATCGCTGAACACCGATCGCAAAGCGGCTAGTTTAATCACCCATATTTTAAAACCTAAGTTTTTACGGTAACTTGGTTGGTATAATACTAAAGTTCTGGTTCTATTCTATCACTTTATGTGTACCTAATGCTGGCACACTTCCGTATTTATTTTATATTTCCTGTAAAACTTAGACAAATCGCTGTCCACAAATCGCAAAGCGACTACTTTAACCACCCATATTTCCAAAACCTAAGTTTTTACGGAAATTCGGTGGTATAATACTATATTTCTGGTACTATTCTATCATCCTATTTGTACGTCATGTTGGCACACTTCCATATTTATTTAATATTTTATGTCAAACTTTGACAAATCGTTGTCCGCACATCGCAAAGCGACTACTTTAATCACCCATATTTCCAAAACCAAAGTTTTTACGGTAACTTAGTTTGTATAATACTAAAGTTCTAGTTGTATTCTATCACCCTAAGTGTACCTAATGTTGACACACTTCCGTATTTATTTTATATTTCATGTCAAACTTAGACAAATCGCTGACCGCACATCGGAAAGCGGCTAATTTAATCACCCATATTTCCAAAACCTAAGTTTTTAAGGTAATTTGGGTGGTATAGAACTAAAGATCTGGTCCTATTCTATCACCCTATGTTTTCGTCATGTTGCCACACTTACGTATTTATTTTATATATCATGTTTAAGTCTGGTGGATCTCTGCCCACTAATCGCGAAGCGACTAATTTATCACCCATATTTATAAAACCTAAATTTTTGCGGTAATTTACTTGGCATAATACTAAAGTTCTGGTCCTATTCTATCATCCTATGTCTACGTAATGTTTTCACACTTCCGTATTTATCTTATATTTCATGTCAAAATTAGACAAATCGCTGACCGCAGATCGCAAAGCGGCTAGTTTAATCACCCATATTTCCAAAACCTAAGTTTTTACGGTAACTTCGGTGATATGATACTATATTTCTGGTCCTATTCTATCACCCTATGTGTACGTCATGTATCCACAATTCCGTATTAATTTTTATTTTTCATGTCAAACTTAGACAAATCGCTGACCGCAGATCGCAAAGCGGCTAGCTTAATCACCCATATTTTAAAAACCTAAGTTTTTACGGTAACTTGGTTGGTACAATACAAAAGTTCTGGTTCTATTCTATCACCCTATGTGTACGTCATGTATCTACAATTCCGTATTTATTTTTATTTTTTATGTCAAACTTAGACAAATCGCTGACCGCATATCGCAAAGCGCCTAATTTAATCGACCATATTTCCAAAACCTAAGTTTTTACGGTAACTTGGTTGGTACAATACTAAAGTTCTGGTTCTATTCTATCACCCTATGTGTACCTAATGTTGGCACACTACCGTATTTATTTTATATTTCATGTCAAAATTAGACAAATCGCTGACCGCAGATCGCAAAGCGGGTAGTTTAATCACCCATATTTCCAAAACCTAAGTTTTTACGGTAACTTCGGTGGTATCCCAGATAGCAAAAAAAAATTGATCCAAACTTGAATTTAAATTGTTGTGCAAGTCTTGAAAACTTGATTCAGAACTGCCGGGCAATCCTTCGAACCTTATTCAAGCCTGAAGCAATTCTTGAAGTATCTGTTGCTCTAAATTGAATCAGACTTGAAACGCAATTTTGATTCAATCCTTCTCGACGAGTTTATCAACTCTTGTTCAAACCTTTGACAATTTTCATTCAAGTCTTACAAGCTTGGATCAATTTTTAATCAAGTGCACAGCTTCTCATGCAAGCCTTTCAAGCATTGATTCATGCACACAAAGCAAGCCTTGTGATATTTTAAAAATTGATTCAAAATCGATTCAAGTAAAAACCAATTTTGAATAAATTGAACAAGCCTTGCTAGGCTTGAATTTTAAGTTGCCAAAACAAACCTGGTTGCATGAAAATTTATTCAATTTATAAAAATATCCAGAATGTAAAATGTTTATTGAAGTACCATGTTAAGTACAATTGTTTACATCATTAAGATAAGTTTTCAGTATTCTCCCAAGAAGAACAGGACCGTTTCCTGGACTAAAGATGCCATTTGCTTGGAAACACCACCTTCGATGATATTAATCAACTTAAAATAAGTAAAATAACAATAAACCATTCATGGCGAGTGCACTAAAAAAAATCAAACTCCCGTCTTGGGACATTAATTTTAAATATTTAATTACTTTCAGCAAGGCCATCTCTAGTATTAAAGCCGCGGCGGTTTCAAGCAAACAAAATATAGTGCCATAAAATAGTATGGTTAAACAAATCAGCTGAACTCTTAGGTGGGAAGTTGCCACCTACTAGCACTGCGACCTTGTTTGTTTCAATGTTAATAAATTAATTAATAGATCATGTGACGGTCATTCAATATAGAATCATCTTGCAGTGCATTATTATTAACAATTATTACTGGGAGGAATTTTCTGTTTTGTAAAAAAAAGTAACCAAAGTTCCACTACAACAATAATATAATAAGTCCTTAATATTTATATTTTACTTAATATAGAGTGAGAGGAAAAATAATATCACAAAAATTGTTTTTCCAAGATATTTATTATTTAAATTATAAAATAACTTATTTCTTTTACTCAAATGTTCTTCAGTGTGGAGTGTGGTCATTTTCATTGTCTTCTCCCTCCGTCCTTATTTTCTTTCCCCTGAAACATAATAAAAGGACATATTAAAACTGAGGGCATGGACAATATCTTAAGGATAACACTTTTTTTGGATAGCACTTTCCCTATGGTTGCAAAAAAAATAAAGAAAGGACTGAACCATGAGCTAGTTAATATTAAGTGTCTAATGAGTGTTTTCAAACTGCCATAAAATATTGATACATTTTTTTATTCATCTGAATGCTTGCAGAAATTATAAACAAATGTAACATTTTTAACAACTTACCGTTGTCTTTAAAAACATTAAAATTTTATTGCAATTTATCGATGAATACTTTTTAAAGGTAGTATTAGATTTTATCCTCACATGAAATTATCTCAAAATTATGGCAAAATTTCTCCCATACAAAATTACACTCGTTATCAGTGAATAAACAAAATCATCAAACAAGTTATTTTAAATAATCTTTTATAGCCATTATTTTACTAAGTTATTCCCATTGATGACTTGCATCACTAAAACTATAATTTTTTGATTTTCTAAAATATTGGATCTATCAACAATAAAAAAGGAATGGGAGTCCATCACTGAGAAGTGTAGAGTAAATACGCCTTTGGTTACAGTCACATTAAAGCGAATGCACGCAAACGAGCAGTAGTGAACATTATAAGGAAGTATCAGTGGTGCAGTTCTAAAACTAGCCGTGCCAGAGCGGTAATTGGGAGCCCGGGGGGGGGGCATCCATCAGTTATAAAGTATAATCTCAGTGGTGTTTGTGAAGCCCACTTGAAATCTAGAAATGTTTGTATACACAATTTTTTATACGCAATTACGAGTTAAAATACCGCGAAGCGACTTTGAGTTTGTTTAACACAAGGAGAGTTTTCCTAAACGGCGTCAAACAAATTACGCCGGACCATAGCGCAATAACTTCAACAAAATTGGTTTGCAGTGTCCAAAGTCGACAACGAGAGGCAAACGTCAAGGGCACGGACAACATGCTACGGATCCGATGCAAAGCATTTGACGTTTGACGCTGCCTAGTCAAACCGCCCTTTACCGCGATACAGCGCCGGGTTTATGGTCGGCAGGCCCTATGCCTAGATTTGGATGCGGCTCCCCGAGGCGCCTACAGCCTTGCAAAAAGTGGTGACATATTTTGTTTAGTCGGGAAAAAACGTTTTCAATCCCAAATGTCCCCTCTGACTCACTCTCGATGGCTTATTTTCACCAGCGCGGCCCTAGGCCCGGGCCTTGTAGTGAATCCAACACTGCCACGATGCAATGAAGAATTCTAGTTTATCGCTTTGCGAGGACGAGTTTGTTAATACGACACGACAACAATTTAATTCACCATATAATTATACCATAAAGAAAAGAACCAAGTTTCTCAAGTCTGTTTGGTGACTCTTTTAAATCCTCGTTTTCAGACTGCGCCGGATGAAGCCGCGGTGGAGTGCCGCTCCGTCTCAAAAGCTGTGACGGAGCGCTGCTCCGGCCCCATTACACCCCTGGGAAAATTGGCAGTCACTGCTGCTTATTGGTTGATTTGCTCTAATGTGACTGTGCCCGTAAATCAAGGATCATTTATCATGTATAAAAATAGTTTCAATATTTATTTTCATAATTTTTACCTTCTATCAACCCGTGTTTTGGCCTGCTGCAGCCACTTTCCAACAGAGGTTGCAAATCTCGTTTCATTGGCGTCTTGGTGGCCAAACACCTTCTGAACTGCAACTGCAAAAAATTGTAAGACCATATATTATTTATAAATAAATTACATTTCAATACAAAAAATAGTACATTTCACTACTAGTCACGAAGTGGGGCTTCAGTGGCGAGTTGTGAACAATACTTTTCATCAAAATGCAAATAAGTAAGAAAACTTTTTAAAAACCATCCATTTTATAATTTAGTCATTTTTCTACAAGCAAACACAATATGGCTGAACTGTCTATTTTAGTAACTGATTAAACTGTCAAAATATCAGTAAGATATAAAATATCTGGATAGTATTAAGTTTCTATGGTAAGATTTGCTCATTAAAATGATAATTAGTGCATTTTGGGCTTCCGAATGGTTTGGAACTTTTCACACTTAATTAAAGGTAGGCTACCTTTTGAATATACCAATAATGCTCATTAATCTAATAGTGAGATCTAGTGGGGTTTTTGTTAAAAATTCTCAAGAACTGTTGGTAAGAGGTGAAAAGTTCAAGTGTAGTTACAAAAAAACTTAAAAATTTTCTAAAAACATTGTTATATGTTTTCCCTCCCTCTTAATCGTTACCAAATTAAGGGTGTTAAAGAGACAGTTTTTTTCTAAAACTCTCATGGCATTTAATATGGTTTTCCATTAATAAAAGAAAATCATGAAAATGGCCATCACCTCAAAACAAATTGAGATAATTGAGTTTTGCTTTCACTAAAATATTCAATTTAACAAGACCTTTAAACAATACTATTTCTTATAGACTTATAGAGGGGAAATTTCTAAATTCAAACCCAAAACCATCATATCTGGATCACCCTGTATTACTCACCCTAAAAAAACTATTTAAAAAAACGCATACAAACACTTGAGCACATAATAACCCAAAACCCCTCAAATCCGGACTCGCTTTCACCAGTCCTCGGTTTATCCGGCCGCTTCTCAGAAACCAATATTAAACGGATTTTCCAAGGTATACAGACAAATGATCTCTCTGATACTCTCTTATGTATCTCTCTGTTTACATTGTACTTTACTCAGTTGAGCTAGTAACCTCTATGCGTGTTAAGCTGTTTAATATATGTATCCAGTGCGGTTTTTAATTTTCCCCCCTTCAAGTCCCTTTGAATGTTAGGCATGCAAACACCGATGAAAGCTGTGTGAGTGGCGAATACTAATGGATAGAGAGAAATGCTATTTAGTTTACAATCAAATCAATACTATGGGTAAAATTAGATCAATCGTGTTCACGTAAAGTATCGTGTTGATTTTACTAACCTGTGTATTTTCAAATAACCCAAAAAGGAACTTAAAGCGTACATAGGACTTAAATCGTAAATAGGACTTAAATCATTAGCTATTAATTATTAATTAGGTATAATTGTGTTTTCATAATAGGATGGATTATCTGGCTAAGTCATTATTCGGCCTAGGCTTGATCCCATGTAGGCCGTTTATGAGGGGTTCTACTGTATTATCATAAAGACATTGGGTTCTACTAAATCATTACTGTTATTGATTGATGGCTTACCTAAAATGCATTTGCTGACTTTGCTTTTCCCAAAAGGAGGTTTGCTTAATCCACCCATGGTTTTTCCGGAAAATGAAAACTTCATAGCCAGTTCATCTATCATGATTCTCCTCAGCATGTTGTTAATAGCTTGTTGAAAATCTTTTCCGCCAACACTAATCAGAAGCCGGACCTGAAAAATTTTAAAATTGTTTAAACCAGTTTTATATAGTATTTATGAGGGGTTTATCTGTCATTCAGGGACAGATTTATGTATTTTTGGCCCATAGGCTGAATAATGACAGTTGCCCCCGGCACTTCTTATTCAATAAGGTACAGGTACGCAATTTAGGCACTGATTCAGAACTTGATGATTCATAATGATTGAGTACAGGATCAATTTTCCACAAAATTGTACCAATTTTATGTAGGCCTAAAATGTAACCAAAACAAATAAATAAAATGTTCAGTTACAGTGAATGATGATCAAGATTACACTGAAAATAAAAAATGAAAGTAGTTATAAATGGGAGCACAGAATTTACTGTGTTATTGTAAAGATTGAATACTTACAAACTGTTTAACCAACTTATCATCAAGCTGGTTTTGAAATTCTTCAAAAGCTGCTTCCGAATGTAAAGGCAGGTGACCAAACAGCTCAGATAAATTTGTCGGCGCTTCTGCTCTATCTGGTTGACCATTATTCTGGCCTGAGACCAACTGGTCCAGTCTTTCCAGTATAGTTTTTTGTTGCTTGAACAAATCTCCTAGGGCCACCTGAATCTGAGTTAAAATCACTCTGTCACCAACTAAAACAAAACACAAAAAAATAGATAAAACATGTAATCAGCAGAAGAAATATTGCAAACCTGGAAATATAAAATTGGCAAGAAAAAGAATATGCTAAATCTACAAAGAGCGCCTGTTGCACTGATCATTTTCAAATTTGGTAGAAGAAAAATAATTAGGCCGAAGGTTATTTTGAAGCGATGGCATTTTCAGATAAAAAAAAACTGACTACAACTATTTCGGTTGATTGGATTTTGAAATTTACAGCTGATATTTAGTGGATTAACTCTCCTTCAGTTAATGACAATAAAAAATAATGATCTTAAAATAATTAGCTTTAAAAATTAATTACAAAAATAAAACAAAGCTAGCCCATAAAAGTTATACCTTAAAATTAAAAAATTAAAAAAGTATAGACCTATTGATTATACAAATATTTTCAAATTATATGTTACCATTTAATGAAAGCAATAGTATGAAAAGAAGTACCTGTAAGTGGGAGCTGTTGAGCTTGATTTTCTGTCCTTGGAGAGCGTGGCAAAGAAAATAAGGCAGAACTTTGAGATGATTGGGTATTTGGTGTTTCATTGTATATCCGAAGAAGCGACTGGGTGGGGGAGTTGTAAAAATTGTCAGATGTGTAAGAAATGGGAGAGAATTGCCCACTAGGAAGAAAAGAATGGTTGGAACTCATTTCAGGGGTATCAACGGACAATTTTTTCAGTGAAGAAGCAGATGGAGTGGTGGCTTGAGGGACCAATCTACTGTCGGTGGGTTTTCTTTTTAATGAAGAGGGGGGTGTATGAGGAAGAGTTATATGACAGGATTCTTTGCTTTTACTTTGAGCCTGAAATGATGAGAGAAGAGGATATGGTGGAGGTTGATAGTTGCTTTTAGAATGTTTGTTCATGAGACTGATAGTTTGTAAGGGGGGGTCATTGTCATCAACACTACGAGAATTCATTTCCACTACGTCGAACTCTTCACCCAAATCTCTCCTCTTTCGCTTGCATCTTGATCTCTTTGACTCTTCCTCATCAGAGGTCTCTAAATTGGACGTTTCACATCCTTTACGCAGTTTTTCTTCAGCTTTTTCAAATGTTTCTGGGAAAAGAAGTAAAATACCCAATTAATATCAAAACAGCTAAATGTGTTCTCTTATGTAGGTCAAGTTATTTTTTATATATATATATGTACATTACAGTGCTTGATTTGTAAAAATGAAGGTACCGGAACTGTAATTTGCCGGTTTGTTCATAGCCCCCCTCTAACTCAAATTTTTAATGAGAAGATAATTCAAAATTACCAAAGCATTGTTTTACTAAAAATCAATTGTCTAAAGAAACTCTAGATTTTTTATGACGCCTTGTGCGAGTATTCAGGTCTTTTTAGCGTTTACAACATCCAGCTTAGCTCAAGACTAGACAAAAGAGCACTAGTTTCAGGCCGAAACTCCACGCGTAATTTCCGCACATTTTAAGCGATCGTTATTTTCGGTAAGATTAATCCGTTCGAGTATACGTGATCGTCTCTTTAGACAAATACTACGGCCGGTTACACATGATCCTCTCTTATGGCGAATTCTCCGGCCGATCATACGTGATCATCTTTTGTGGCAAATTCTCCGGCCGATTATACGCGATTGCCTTTTGTGGCAAATTCTCCGGCCTATGATACGCGATCGTCTTGCGACGAATTCTCCGGCCGATTACCTGCAATTATCTTGTGCAGCAAAGTCTCCGCCCGGTTACACACGATCGTCTCTTACGACAAATACCCGGCCGATTACACACGATCCTCTCTCATGGCAAATTCTCCGGTTGATTGCACGCGATTGTATTTTGCGGACAATTATCCGTCCGATTACACGCGATCGTCTTTTGCAAAATATACTCCGGCCGATTTAACACGATCAACTCTTGCGATAGAAAGAGGTCCCGGAACGCCGTTCCGCCGCTAATCAAGCACTATATATATATATATATATATATATATATGATATATATATATATCACATCAGTTATAACATAGAGAATACAACTGTAATGGACTGCTAGCCCGATGGCTAAGAGCGGACGCAAAAGCGTTATGTAGTAATGCCAGTCATCAATAGACAGCACTTTGTAGGGTGTGGTTAAATAATACGTTTAATAATAACTGAGAATCTAAATTCTAACTTTATCATACTGTAGTTGTTACCGCAGCTTTGGAAAATAAACCATGTCTGCTTATTCTATGTACAGGCAGAAATAATTTGTAGGTGCTACCTATTGAGAACTGTCAATACAATGTGACGCTACTGCATTCGTTCTTATCCGTCGGATTAACAGTCTACTACAGGTGTATTGTCAATGGTTATGAATTCTGAGATTTTAGTACATTATGAGAAATCAATGGCAAACAATTTAATACAATTTTTAACATCAGAACATCCTTTTACTTCAAACGAAGACTCATTGATTGTGTCTATGTATATATATATATATATATATATATATAATTAATGAAAAATTTAACTGAATTCTCTTAAAATTTGCTGGAAAACAGCAACTTTTAGTAAAGTGTAACCGAGATGAAGATATATGATACTACCGAGAAAAACCTCTAAGTATTCATCTTTACTAAGTAAAGCTTGGCTACCCAGGTACCTACTCAACTATTTAAAACAGCATTTGATTTTATATGAATTATAATGGACATTCACAATAACCTTAGGGATACATATTTGGTAATACTTATTATGTATCATAAAAAAAAAATTAAAAATTCAATAATGACAACCATATTTTGCTTTTAAACGGTCAAGGAATAAGACAATATTTTGTTAAAGAGTTGTATAGCTTAAAGATTATAAAAAACTGCTTACCATAATATCCCATTATGACCACAGGGTACTTCGCCCATGATTTGGTTGGCGTGGTTTTGCTCTTAAGCAATCTGTTCAAGGAGCCTGACAGGCTCTTCGGCGGATACATAGTTTTTGTATTGTCATCTATTAGCCATTTATAGCAGACATTGATCATGTCATCCCCTTCTTCAGGAAGCTTACATACAGCAAATTCTGACATCTGAAAATAATACCGGTAACCATTATTAGAAATTTACAAAGAAAATATAAAATTAAATAAATAGAATCAGGAGCTTTACAATAACGTTTGTATGAACATGGATCAAAACCACTTAATTTACATTCATAAATTTAAGAAGAAAGTGAATTATATGTTTCTATGTTGTAGATTTTTAATCACTCTTTAATTCACATTCACACAGAAATACAGTAGAGTCTCTCTTACCCGGACATCAGTTTAACCGGACCACACTCCAGGGAAGTGAAATCTTGTTATCCAGATTATTTTTATCAACACATTGGTTTAAAAACCAGATATGATCGGCAGGAAATGAACAGTATTGCATTAATGATTCTCGGAGAAAGATTTGAGACCATTAATCACACGTCTCAATCAGTGTTTTAGCTTACACAGTATGCAGAGTTATAATTTTACGTGTTTTAGGGAAAATCTGTTGAACTGGAAAACTTGTTACCTAACAGGTCTCGGCCCCGAGGTGTCCACATAAGAGAGAGTCTACACTGTAAATGTTGAGGTTTGGTTCACAAAATTTCCCACAGAATTAACACCTATGGTTCCCGAGGAAGAAACAAGATCAATGCTACTTTAAAAAATATAGGCCTGATTTATCAATCATAAATCTTTTTTATAGGTTAAACATTAAGCTGTTTTGATATATTAGCATTGCACCTTTCATATTTATAGAGTATTTGATTTTTATAAAAGGCTAGATTGCTTTGTTTAAGAAATTATTTGAGTAGGTATTTAGATTTATTTCACAACAACTGCTACTTCTACAACCCTCATTTTAAATTAATTAGATCAATTACTTGAACCAAAGCAGTAGGCTACTTGATTTGAACATTTTTTAAAAGATATATTCAATAAATTTTGACGTACTTATTTGGTTGAATTTCTGGCAGCTCGGCATGTGAAATTACTGCTCAATGTGGAGCAGAGGCAATGTCAGGTGCTTTCCATTCTCCGTAGGCAAGAGGACAATTTTTTCAACTATGTGGGAGATGGGCATTATTTCCCTGCAAGTGGAAAGCTCGCTAGCAACGTAGACACCAAGGGAAGAGCTTGAGCATAATGGATGACCATAAAATTCTTCAAGTTTGTCAAACCTTTGGAAAATGACACTCATTGCTTGTAGAGATGAAGAATAAACTACATTTTGAAGAACTGCAATAGTGCCATCAATAAAACTACAACAACTGTTGGGAGGACTGACTGACAATGAAAATTTTGAAAAGTGCACTCTCTTGAACTGTTTTTGTGGATCACATCCAGGTAGTAAAGGACCACAGAAGTGGGGAGAAGAAAAATATGGGAAAGCTTGGTTAGAGGATTTTGAGGGGCGGTCATTAAAATTAGCCCTTTCTGACAATCGCTTCACAACTTGAGACAGAGGTTTGTCTGCTTTTCTAACAAGTTTTTTTAAAGTGTGAAGGTAATTTTCAAACCTAAATGTACTGCATACATCCAGGGGACCAAACGTTGTTACATCATCAGACAAGTGGATAAGGTTGTGAAAATTGTGGGTCATGAACTGTTGTCCATAAAGATTTTTGAACACAAGAAGAAAACGTGATAAGAGATCATCTGCATAATCCTTATGCTGGATACAGTACTTTGGACTTAATAAAATCCTCATGGCAATATGTAAATGCAAAAAATTTTCATACATTTCAGGAGTAAGAGTTTTCTTCAATACAAGAGGACCTGTATACAACAAGAACTGTCTGAACTCTGTGGCCTTCCATCGTCTTACTTCTTCAAGGCCGCGAGGTTTGCGGGAGAATTCTGTTGGGATGAATGGTTGTAGGGATCGTAAACTAGAAGATATGTTTTCAATAAGCCGGCTAGGAAATTTAAGAGGTGGTTTAGCAAACATCCATATGTATAAAATTGTCCGAGTTACTCCTAAGCAGACCAGGTGCATGTAATCAAGTGGGAAAGAAGAAACAAAATCTAGTTCAGGTACAGTAGAGAGAATAGTGTCACCAGTATGAAACTCGGGGTCTTCTTTTCTTAAAAAACCTTCGGACGAGCGGAGCATATTTTTCAAATCATTTTTCCTTGGAATATCAGGGAAAGTCATACGGTTAGAAAAAAATTTTCCAACTTGCTTGCACTTGGTACAGGAGCTATACCCAGTGTGGCCCTTTACTCCTAAAATGAATGATTTTGCAGGTGCATCACAAGAAAATCCCTTAACCCTAACAAAAACTTGTTTACCATTCAATACTATTCCATTTTCAGCGAGCTGAATAATTTCTTCTACGAAAGCTCTAAGAAACGAATTATTGCTGTTCGGTTTTTTTTCCCGAAGTATATACCAACAGGCATAACATGTGACATAAGTTCTGGAATGTTTATTATGTTCATTAATATGGGCCAAAACTCTCCTACACCACTTTTAAAGACAGGAAGTCCATCAATACCAATGAGGAGATCTAAGTAGTGGACAGTTAGGCCTATAGACCCTTTCAATTTTGTCCACAAGTTTTCAATATTTGACTTGATGCCAAAATGGAAATATGACCCAGGGTCAACTACTTCAAGATTAGGGCCTACTGCAACTGGAGTTTTTAATAAAGTCCTTGCGTCAGATGGAAAACCTTGAAAACATTTATGCGATTTCAGAATACACAGAAGAGCACTTAAAGCAACATGGGTTATTTGGTATTTGATGCACCAATTCCTCAGATCACTAGATAATTTTTCTTCCTCGTCATCACCATCCAAAATTTCATCATACGAATCATCATCACAGTCCGACTCTGACATGACATATGATTCTTCATCCAAGAATTGAGGTTCAGCATCAAGTTGTTCAGGAATAACATCATTGGATGTACAATTTAAAGTAGGAGATTTTTCAAACGGCGAATTGTTAAATATATCATCTTGAGACGTAGAAGGGACATTGCTGTTATCATGCTGGCTAGAAGAAGTTTTCTTTAACCGTTTATAACGTCCATTTGGGGTCAGGTCAAAAAATAGTTTACGATTTGGCATTTTAAATCTGGAAAAAAAGTTTAGATTAGCCTACAATAATTTATGTTATAGCAGGTTATTCTTGTAAAATAGCTTTTTAAATAAGCCTGATACAAATCAGGCCTAGTAAACAATATTTACTTAATCTCATAGATCCATCATTACCAAATCCTGTAGTTAAAACTTAACCCTAGATAGGCATTGTACACAATTTTGACGTGTGCTGAAGTGTTTGTTGTCTGAATTTGCAATCTAACGATCTTGAGCTCTGTGCCGTCACCATTGATTTTCTCGCTATGGGTTTGATTTAAATTTGACAGTTTTTTGGCTGTTCTTAATATATTTCCAAATTTAATTTAAAAAATACCTATGTCAAATTTACCTACAATACCTATAACAGTAAAATGTGCTTTTCAATGAACTCTTATGGATCTTATTACCTGAGAGCTAAAAACATAATGTAAATTTATCATATAGTATGCCTAAATAATATTATCAAGGTTTTCTTGTATTTGGGTTTCTTCTTTTTTTAAAAACAAACATTACGTTAAACATATTTTAATTTTTAACCACAGAGTAAAATTTACGTATCAATACCAATAGCATATATGTCAATAATAACGATACCTATCTAGGGTTAAAGATATGTTTAAAAATGTGTTATGAATTAACTTTATTAGATTTCAAAAAAAACTAGCCTATATCGAAATTTAAGTTACCGTTTAACTTTCGCAGGCGCCCAGCAAAAAAAATATAAGTATAAAATATCAATATCAACAATTAAATAAGTATCACCATTTGATTATTTTTGTATAACTAATTATTATTTTTTAGCAACAATCACATGCAATGCCATCGCTAGAGTACAATCTGCGCAATACATTTCCGGCTATGGCTACTATGCTACTAACATATCAAATGATATTTTCAACACATAACTTTGGTAAACTTGATTGACAATCAGCGGGACTGTAGAACAATCCCAGATAGCACAACAATGAAAAAATCACGTTAAAATAACGTTTTCTTTGAACATTTTTAACGTGATTTTCACGTGAAAAAAAGTAAATATCACGTTTATTTCGCGTGAAAATATAGTGAAAATGTCACAACTTTGGCCGTGTTTTTCACGTGAAAAAAATACGTGAAAATTACGTTTTCATTTCACGTTATTTGTATATATTGTACATTTTTCACGCAAAAATCACGTTTCTATTTCACTTTATTTTATCATTTTTAACATTTTCACGTAAAAATTACATTTTAATTTTGTTTTATTTTCACATAGTGTACATTTTTATGTAAAAATTACGTTTTAATTTCGTTATGTTTTTCACATATTTGAAATTTTTTGGTTAAAATTACGTTTTATACACCTTATACCTTCACCATCTTTAACACTTTTTACATAAAAACATTTTTGTTAATTTTATGTTCAAGTAACTACTTCAAAAAAATGTTAGCATGTATAGCATATTTTTATTCAAACTCATTAAAAAAACTTAAAAGTCAACATATTTGAATTCTGTGATATTTAACAATAAAAATGTTGTAAAATTTACAAATTACTACTAGGCCTTATAACCAAGGAATAATACTGAAAAAGTATTACACCAAACACTGTTGTTTTAAAGAGATTGTATATAAATATTATCAATTATTATCGTTATTATTACTATATATTATTTCAAAAAGTAGAACTAAATACCCATTAATCATGGTTTAATTTAATGCTAAGCACGAATAAAACCACGGAAAAAGGGGATTTTGTTCTACTTTTTGTAATAACCATAATATCCCTTATCAGTGAATCTGTCTGAAAAATATATATAATTTCAAACCATAATATCCCTTATCAGTGAATCTGTCTGCAATATATATATAATTTCAAAGTGAGCAGTTATTTTAACTTATTCTTGACTAATTAAGGCCTTGTGAAATAAATAGAACGATGATTGAATAAATTTATGTATTGACATGAAAAATGTTAAAAAATTAACATATACTCAATACAGTATAGGCTAAGTTTTTTTTATTAAACCTTAATAGGCCAACACAACATTAGTTTGTACGCTTCCTCATGTTCCATTTTCAACCCCATCTTCCACAAAATCTTGCTTCCTGTAAATCAAAACAAATCCAATTAATATTATAAAGCAAACTAATATCATAATCAAAATTTACTGGGAGACTACACTGTAAAAATATTTTTACTTTGGTCTATCAAGAAAAGCCATGCAAACTCGGTATAGCAGGCAGGAGGTTACTGGGTCAGTGAATTAATAATTACTGTTTTATGGGGAATAAAGGCAGGAAATAGAGAAATAATAGTATATTTCACTATTAGTCTTGATGTGAAATGGTACTTTAGTGATGAGTTGTGAACAATACATTTCATTATGATGCAAATAAGTAACCAAACTTATAAAAAATCATCCAAAATTTCATAATTTAGTCATTTCTCTATAAGAAAACACAATAGGGCTGAACTGTCTATTTTACTTTATAGCCAGCTGGTTGAACTGTCAAAACCGGAACTTCGTTTGTTTGGGTACGGAAATGCAAAGTTTGGGTAACAAAAATCCGCTGATCATTATTTGTTTTGATGTAAGGAAGTCGAGGGTTTTCGTAGATTTCAGCTGTACGGTAACGGGCAATCTTTGTATACAGAGTGATGAAAAATGCTTTCTGAGGTCATAAAAACGTTAAATAAGTTTAAACTGTTTTATTGCAATCAAATATATGGTAATGCTATAATAAGGAACTTAAAGTTTCACCTAAATTTATTTTGAATTGCTGTTTTAGTAAGTAGACTTCCTGGCAGGTTATATGTGTTAGTTAACACTGGGTTTGCAATTTATCGTGGCCTATTTATATCCAATTCACATTTATAGTTTTTCACTCCAGGAAGAAAGCTTGTAGTTACAATACATGCTTGCTTACCTACATTAGGCCTAAATGCAAATTAGTTAAAAATTAGCAAAAATGTCTAAATACCAAGAATATTTGCTACCTAACATTATTTGTCAACCTCGGAACATCATATCGTCCAAGAGAAAACAAACCTTTGTATCATTATACCATAGTTTTTTTAAATTCCTTACACACCACATGAGAATTTCTGCAGATTGATGAAACATCCAAATGAAAATAATCTTTAGTGTAACATCGATTAAAAAATTAGAGCCAATAAGTAATCTGAAGAATGTTATGGAGTTTTCCGTGCGCTGATCATAAAACATCATAAAAAATATAAGACAAAAAGGAATCCTAAGACACCCACAGAAAGCAATACTAAAAACCTACCTGAATTTTTTCTCCTTAAGTAAGTTGTGTTTTGAAGCCAATTCATAGACTGGATCGATTCTCACAATTTCTCCAAAAAGCCTAGAAACTTGTAATCTTTTCTTGGTGTTAAAAATGTAACAGCAAGCTCCTTCCTAAAAGAAACACAAAAAAACATAAAATTACAAAATAATCAAACAATATTAAATTGCAGATAAACAAATGTAAATTGCTTGAAGGCTACTTCAATATTTAAAAAGTTAAGTTGGCTAAGGTACTCATTACCAACGTTTCCGAATAGGCGGGTGCAGTTTTCCAAGCTGTCTAAATTTTATTGGAAATAGGCTATCAATCTGAAACTTTTATACGTCTGTAACCGAAATTAAGATTATTCAATTTCATCGAGAACAAATCAAAATGCTCTAAAAAACATCAATATCTAACCTAAATAAACAAAATAATGTAATCAAAAGCATTAAGGTGGAGTCTGATAAGGTCTCACCAGATGGGCCTACTCAATCAGAGTAGCCTACCTATATTTAAGTTAGGCCTTTGATAAGTGCTAGTGACGGGCAAAAATAAACAGTAGAAGTAAAATAGGTAATATGCTTTAGCAGAACGAAATATAATCAGAGGTTATGCAGTTGGTGCGTTTCATCTTGAGCTTAGGCCTATTCCGTTGCCGAAGCTGTCAAACATTATTTATTTATTCTTAATGATCTGGGGCACTAAATAATGAAAAAGTTAATCTCAACAAATATTAAATGTGATTAAATACAAATTACAGTAAATAGGTATATAGACAGCTATTAAAAAATGTTAACATATCAGGTTAACTTTAGGTATCAGCTATAGTGTTCTGAACATATTCACTCCACTCCAACCGCTTCAGGTGTAGGCCTAAACGGTTCCCATAGCTCAAGATAAAACGCCCAAACTGTATCCAACAAGAAGTTCAAAATTTAGTAATAAAGCTGAGGCTTAGGAGTTAGGGGGTACGAGTTTCATAGCCTATCTGATCTTCTGCCGTTTGTTCCTATGGCAGACGATTCAACATCTGATTTTCTAAGAAACAATATCGAACGCTCTACCAATAGTCGAAGTTCAATGTACTGTCTGTTGGTCAGAACTTAACACCTGTCTTTGATATCGATTGATTTGTTACTTTACGAAAATATGTTTATCGACAGTATTTTAGTACAAGATGGCAGATGATGAGAAATAAGGTAGTAAGTTGTGTTTAGTTAGTTAATTATAGGCCTAGTAGCGTTTTAATTTAGTTATTATATTATTAGGCGTATGTTTAATATAATTTTAGTTTTATTATATTTACGTTTGGTATGACTTGTTGTTTGTGAGAGAATCGAATGATATAGGCCTAGATATAATTGACAATGGTTTCGGTATTTGTTTGTTATTGAAGTTTCTTCACTAGCCCACTGATGGTTGTTTGTTAAAACAGTACATCAGTTAGTTGAGTTAAACATGATAGGTTGATAGTTAATATCGGATAACCGAAATCTGAACTGAGTACCCAAAACAGAACTGATCTTTGCCCATGTTAAATCCAATTGAGAAGTTCAGTTATCAAACCTATAATAAGCATTTAAGGTAAACAATCGACAATCAACATAAACCTAGAAGATCAGATATGAAACTCGTACTGAATTATCACATGGGAGTGTTTTGGAAAAGGCTAGGAGAGTTGTTATGATATGCATAATTACCAAATTTGTATCAACTAATCAGAAAAACTATAATGGAATGCTGAAAGTTGAGGTTAGGTTATCTTGATTTCACAATAGATGACTAAATAAATATCCAAAGTATAAACTTACCAAGAACGATGAAAGCCCGTAGTAGGGTTAACTCATTGTTCGCAGTTACTTGAAGACCGCAATTAAGTCTAAACTTCCACTTTAAAACCTTAAAAGCCGTTGTTATGACTTTAACTGAAACTGAGGCCAACGGCGTCTCACTCCTCACTCCACACTCAGGCTCCAGTTCAGTCCACCGCACCGCACCGGTTTGTGCCGCGGCGTCGTCTGAGGGGAGGTTTGTCTTGACACAATTCACGATTTATGGCCCATATTATTTTGGCAGGGTGATTTAATTTTTTTTATAATTTGAAATAAATAGCTTTTATTGTGTCAGGCACTTTTTTAAATAGTAAACTATTTTAAAACATAATAAGTATAACGAATAACAATTTAACAAATAGTATAATAATTTTATATAAATAATTCATAACATAATTATTTATAAATCCATTAAATTTTTAAAAATTATTTTGTTATATTTTTGAATTTTAGTTTGGACTAAATAAACGATTACTGTAGAATTTGTGTATTTTACGAGGATGATAGTTTTTTATAAGCGCACAAGATTAATCAAAACGTATAAAAATCGAAATGAAGAAACAAGAAAATAAAAAAATATAAA
Organism: Flexamia atlantica; assembly: GCA_035578135.1. Taxonomy (NCBI): domain Eukaryota; kingdom Metazoa; phylum Arthropoda; class Insecta; order Hemiptera; family Cicadellidae; genus Flexamia; species Flexamia atlantica. The sequence continues at coordinate 10,789 of JAQJVK010000418.1, read as the reverse complement.
AAAGTTATATTTGTTATTTCATTTGATTATACTTTTGATTCATATTTTTCCCGTGAAAATAACGTTTTTAATTTCACTACATTTTTCACTTTAAATTTTTTCATCATATTCACGTAAAAAATATGTTTTGCTTTTTACTTTTACGTTTTTTTACTTTTTTCACGTGAAAATAACGTTATTTTTACAATGTGTGCTGACTGGGATGTTTTCAGAAAAGTACCCCCCTCAACCCCCTGCACCTTGCAACCAGCTGACTCTGCCATAGCCTGGGGTATACAATAATGTGAATACTGTAACAAGGCCGCAGCACAAGTAAATGACACCTAAGGGTAGTGCCAGGTTTATGGCCAGTGCATCCCTAAGCCCAGATATCAGTGTGGCCCCCTGAGGCCCTCGTCAAAAGTGGTGCCGTAGGCCTTATACAGTTTAGCTCAATTTGAAGGCTTACTTATTATCCCCTCAAATTCACTATAAATACCAATTTTCTACCGTGTGCGATTCCTGTCGGCTAGTGGCCCTAAACCCGAGCTTTGTGGGCCTGTGAAGTGGTAAATCTGGTACTGTCTAAGGGTACAAAATAACAAGCTCTCTTAAGGCCCCATCTGTTGTTTGCTTTTAAGTCGGCTTGAGTAACCTAAATTTTTCTGTGTTAAGAAGTCTAGCAAAGAAATGTTATCATAAGCTTATTGTTAGGCTTGGCTATACCCAGTTTTTTCATAGTATACTTAGTTTAGATACCGTATGATGGATGTTTGTCTTTTAGTTAGTATTGTTTTTTCTTGCTGAAATCAAATAGGCTACTAACTTAAACTTGAATTTGCTTAGTGACGTTTTAAGTTTGATTGATATAGGCCTATCGACATTTTCAAATGAAGGCTAGTTTGGGAGCACCGCATATCAAAGCCTGCCCTAAATGTAGACCTAGGTCGAGTATTTGACTGGTCTAAATATTTATTCCTGAAATGTCACTGATAAGATAAGGTAAGCTTTGAGTTTCGTTTCATGCTATTGCAGTGAAATTATTAAGCTACAGTACAGCATTATATATGTATTTATTTCTCGATTAGGCCTATGTTTACCTTGTAATGAGTAACTTAAGGAAGTTAATCCGAGTCAAAGAAACCATCACTCAGTAATCCAAACATAGGCCTGCATATTTTATATTGTAGCCTACACACAGAAGTAATAATCCAACATAATCATACGATATCGAGGCTATATCGATGGTAATAAAGGCTACCAAATCGTAGGCTGGGTAATGTTTTGTTAAAACAAAAAAAATACCTTCAGTGTATGGGGATGGGATTCAGTTTCACAGACCCAGCCTACGATTTGGCAGCCTTAACTATCATCGATACAGATATTGTATGATTATTTTAGATTACTTATATTGAAACATCATTAGAAGCCTAGAAACGAAACATAGCCTAGGCCTACTTCCTTGTAGGCATGTAGCCAGAAAGTTCCACTAAGACTGACTTTCAATATTAGGCCTAAATGGTCTCTATGAATTGTATTTGCCTTTATATAATAGGTCCTAGTCCCTACAATAATGAATGCAAGAACAAAATCACAAGCAAAACAATAAAGTACAAAGTTAAAAATCTACTTAAAACATTTTGTAGTCTAAGGAGTTTGTTATAGAAAGAATAGTGAAAATTTGAATGCTAGATTCAAATCAAAATCTAGGAACTTAGTCTGACTTTTTAAGATCATGTAGTAAAACACCCACCTTAATATGATGAAAACTAATGATTTCAATTAAACAAATAAGTTACAGTAACCGGTATACTGAGTTTTAAATTAACTTATTGTAATGTCTAAATGTGATATCACACTTACCGTTATCTGATACTGCAGAATGTGTATAAAAGGACTAAACACTAAACAGTCACTATAATATAAAACTATGAACAAAATATATAAAACTAACTACGACACTTATAACTTTCACAGCTCAGGAAGAGAAAACACCAACAGAAAACAATATGGCGAATGGTAGATCCAGAGTGAAGCGTAAGCGTGGGTAGGCGCGATGACGTCAGAACAATCCTGGCCTCCGATTGGCCAGGGTACCGGACGCTTGTTTCTAAATTGATTCTGAGAAAACAGGATCGATTTTAAATCTCAAGGATTGTCCGCTAGATTGCATGTAGCTCGAGGCGATTTTGAAAATCAAGGCTCTCATTTCAATTGATGAACGAGGGAAATTCAAATCTTGAATCAAACCTCCGTGCTATCTGGGATGATACTATATTTCTCGTCCGATTCTATCACCCTATGTGTACGTCATGTATCCATAATTCCCTATATATTTTTATTTTTCATGTCAAACTTAGACAAATCGCTGACCGCAGATCGCAAAGCGGCTAGTTTAATCACCGATATTTCCAAAACCTAAGTTTTTACGGTAACTTCGGTGGTATGATACTATATTTCTGGCCCTATTCTATCACCCTATGTTTTTCTTTTTTTTTCTTTTTTTTTAAAAAAAAAACCTCAACTGCCCGTCGCCATGGGCCAATAAGCCTGTGCGGCGATCTAAAGACAGCGAGGTACCGTAGCGGTAATAGTCACATAGGCCAGCCAGAGGTGACCGCTCATGATGGAACAGGAGTCGCCCGCCGCTGGGATCGAACCAGCGACGTTTGAAACGTGAAGCTAGCGCTTTACCTCTGAGCTACCGCCTCGGTAAATGTGTACGTCATGTATCCACAATTCCGTATTTATTTTTATTTTTCATGTCAAACTTAGACAAATCGCTGACCGCAGATCGCAAAGCGGCTAGTTTAATCACCCATATTTCCTAAACCTAGGTTTTTACGGTAACTTCGGTGGTATGATACTATATTTCTGGTCCTATTCTATCACCCTATGTGTACGTCATGTATCCACAATTCCGTATTTATTTTTATTTTTCATGTCAAACTTAGACAAATCGCTAACCGCAGATCGCAAAGCGGCTTGTTTAATCACCCATATTTCCAAAACCTAAGTTTTTACGGTAACTTCGGTGGTATTATACTATATTTCTGGTCCTATTCTATCACCCTATGTGTACGTCATGTGTCCACAATTCCGTATTTATTTTTATTTTTCATGTCAAAATTAGACAAATCGCTGACCGCAGATCGCAAAGCGGGTAGTTTAATCACCCATATTTCCAAAACCTAAGTTTTTACGGTAACTTCGGTGGTATGATACTATATTTCTCGTCCGATTCTATCACCCTATGTGTACGTCATGTATCCACAATTCCCTATATATTTTTATTTTTCATGTCAAACTTAGACAAATCGCTGACCGCAGATCGCAAAGCGGCTAGTTTAATCACCGATATTTCCAAAACCTAAGTTTTTACGGTAACTTCGGTGGTATGATACTATATTTCTGGCCCTATTCTATCACCCTATGTTTTTCTTTTTTTTTCTTTTTTTTTTAAAAAAAACCTCAACTGCCCGTCGCCATGGGCCAATAAGCCTGTGCGGCGATCTAAAGACAGCGAGGTACCGTAGCGGTAATAGTCACATAGGCCAGCCAGAGGTGACCGCTCATGATGGAACAGGAGTCGCCCGCCGCTGGGATCGAACCAGCGACGTTTGAAACGTGAAGCTAGCGCTTTACCTCTGAGCTACCGCCTCGGTAAATGTGTACGTCATGTATCCACAATTCCGTATTTATTTTTATTTTTCATGTCAAACTTAGACAAATCGCTGACCGCAGATCGCAAAGCGGCTAGTTTAATCACCCATATTTCCTAAACCTAAGTTTTTACGGTAACTTCGGTGGTATGATACTATATTTCTGGTCCTATTCTATCACCCTATGTGTACGTCATGTATCCACAATTCCGTATTTATTTTTATTTTTCATGTCAAACTTAGACAAATCGCTAACCGCAGATCGCAAAGCGGCTTGTTTAATCACCCATATTTCCAAAACCTAAGTTTTTACGGTAACTTCGGTGGTATTATACTATATTTCTGGTCCTATTCTATCACCCTATGTGTACGTCATGTGTCCACAATTCCGTATTTATTTTTATTTTTCATGTCAAACGTAGACAAATCGCTGACCGCAGATCGCAAAGTGGCTAGTTTAATCACCCATATTTCCAAAACCTAAGTTTGTACGGTAACTTCGGTGGTATGATACTATATTTCTGGCCCTATTCTATCACCCTATGTGTACGTCATATATCCACAATTCCGTATTTATTTTTATTTTTCATGTCAAACTTAGACAAATCGCTGAACACCGATCGCAAAGCGGCTAGTTTAATCACCCATATTTTAAAACCTAAGTTTTTACGGTAACTTGGTTGGTATAATACTAAAGTTCTGGTTCTATTCTATCACTTTATGTGTACCTAATGCTGGCACACTTCCGTATTTATTTTATATTTCATGTCAAATTTAGACAAATCGCTGACCGCAGATCGCAAAGTGGCTAGTTTAATCACCCATATTTCCAAAACCTAAGTTTGTACGGTAACTTCGGTGGTATAATACTATATTTCTGGTACTATTCTATCATCCTATTTGTACGTCATGTTGGCACACTTCCATATTTATTTTATATTTCAAGTCAAACTTTGACAAATCGTTGTCCGCACATCGCAAAGCGACTACTTTAATCACCCATATTTCCAAAACCTAAGTTTTTATGGTAACTTGGATGGTTAAGTACAAAGGTTCTGGTTCTATTCTATCACCCTATGTGTACCTAATGTTGGCACACTTCCGTATTTATTTTATATTTCATGTCAAAATTAGACAAATCGCTGACCGCAGATCGCAAAGCGGCTACTTTAATCACCCATATTTCCAAAACCTAAGTTTTTACGGTAACTTCAGTGGTATGATACTATATTTCTCGTCCTATTCTATCACCCTATGTTTTCGTCATGTAACCACAATTCCGTATTTATTTTTATTTTTTATGTCAAACTTAGACAAATCGCTGACCGCATATCGCAAAGCGCCTAATTTAATCGACCATATTTCCAAAACCTAAGTTTTTACGGTAACTTGGTTGGTAAAATACTAAAGTTCTGGTTGTATTCTATCACTTTTTGTGTACCTAATGTTGGCACACTTCCGTATTTATTTTATATTTCATGTAAAACTTAGACAAATCGCTGTCCACAAATCGCAAAGCGACTACTTTAACCACCCATATTTCCAAAACCTAAGTTTTTACGGAAATTCGGTGGTATAATACTATATTTCTGGTACTATTCTATCATCCTATTTGTACGTCATGTTGGCACACTTCCATATTTATTTTATATTTTATGTCAAACTTTGACAAATCGTTGTCCGCACATCGCAAAGCGACTACTTTAATCACCCATATTTCCAAAACCAAAGTTTTTACGGTAACTTAGTTTGTATAATACTAAAGTTCTAGTTGTATTCTATCACCCTAAGTGTACCTAATGTTGACACACTTCCGTATTTATTTTATATTTCATGTCAAACTTAGACAAATCGCTGACCGCACATCGGAAAGCGGCTAATTTAATCACCCATATTTCCAAAACCTAAGTTTTTAAGGTAATTTGGGTGGTATAGAACTAAAGATCTGGTCCTATTCTATCACCCTATGTTTTCGTCATGTTGCCACACTTACGTATTTATTTTATATATCATGTTTAAGTCTGGTGGATCTCTGCCCACTAATCGCGAAGCGACTAATTTATCACCCATATTTATAAAACCTAAATTTTTGCGGTAATTTACTTGGCATAATACTAAAGTTCTGGTCCTATTCTATCATCCTATGTCTACGTAATGTTTTCACACTTCCGTATTTATCTTATATTTCATGTCAAACTTAGACCAATCGCTGACCGCACATCGCAAACCGGCTAGTTTAATCACCCATATTTCGAAAACCTAAGTTTTTACGGTAACTTGGTTGGTAAAATACTAAAGTTCTGGTTCTATTCTATCACTTTATGTGTACCTAATGTTGGCACACTTCCGTATTTATTTTATATTTCATGTCAAAATTAGACAAATCGCTGACCGCAGATCGCAAAGCGGCTAGTTTAATCACCCATATTTCCAAAACCTAAGTTTTTACGGTAACTTCGGTGATATGATACTATATTTCTGGTCCTATTCTATCACCCTATGTGTACGTCATGTATCCACAATTCCGTATTAATTTTTATTTTTCATGTCAAACTTAGACAAATCGCTGACCGCAGATCGCAAAGCGGCTAGCTTAATCACCCATATTTTAAAAACCTAAGTTTTTACGGTAACTTGGTTGGTACAATACAAAAGTTCTGGTTCTATTCTATCACCCTATGTGTACGTCATGTATCTACAATTCCGTATTTATTTTTATTTTTTATGTCAAACTTAGACAAATCGCTGACCGCATATCGCAAAGCGCCTAATTTAATCGACCATATTTCCAAAACCTAAGTTTTTACGGTAACTTCGGTGGTATGATACTATATTTTTCGTCCGATTCTATCACCCTATGTGTACGTCATGTATCCACAATTCCCTATATATTTTTATTTTTCATGTCAAACTTAGACAAATCGCTGACCGCAGATCGCAAAGCGGCTAGTTTAATCACCCATATTTCCAAAACCTAAGTTTTTACGGTAACTTCGGTGGTATGATACTATATTTCTGGCCCTATTCTATCACCCTATGTGTACGTCATGTATCCACAATTCCGTATTTATTTTTATTTTTCATGTCAAACTTAGACAAATCGCTGACCGCAGATCGCAAAGCGGCTAGTTTAATCACCCATATTTCCTAAACCTAAGTTTTTACGGTAACTTCGGTGGTATGATACTATATTTCTGGTCCTATTCTATCACCCTATGTGTACGTCATGTATCCACAATTCCGTATTTATTTTTATTTTTCATGTCAAACTTAGACAAATCGCTGACCGCAGATCGCAAAGCGGCTTGTTTAATCACCCATATTTCCAAAACCTAAGTTTTTACGGTAACTTCGATGGTATTATACTATATTTCTGGTCCTCTTCTATCACCCTATGTGTACGTCATGTGTCCACGATTCCGTATTTATTTTTATTTTTCATGTCAAACGTAGACAAATCGCTGACCGCAGATCGCAAAGTGGCTAGTTTAATCACCCATATTTCCAAAACCTAAGTTTGTACGGTAACTTCGGTGGTATAATACTATATTTCTGGTACTATTCTATCATCCTATTTGTACGTCATGTTGGCACACTTCCATATTTATTTTATATTTCAAGTCAAACTTTGACAAATCGTTGTCCGCACATCGCAAAGCGACTACTTTAATCACCCATATTTCCAAAACCTAAGTTTTTATGGTAACTTGGATGGTTAAGTACAAAGGTTCTGGTTCTATTCTATCACCCTATGTGTACCTAATGTTGGCACACTTCCGTATTTATTTTATATTTCATGTCAAAATTAGACAAATCGCTGACCGCAGATCGCAAAGCGGCTAGTTTAATCACCCATATTTCGAAAACCTAAGTTTTTACGGAAACTTGGTTGGTAAAATACTAAAGTTCTGGTTGTATTCTATTACTTTATGTGTACCTAATGTTGGCACACTTCCGTATTTATTTTATATTTCATGTAAAACTTAGACAAATCGCTGTCCACAAATCGCAAAGCGACTACTTTAACCACCCATATTTCCAAAACCTAAGTTTTTACGGAAATTCGGTGGTATAATACTATATTTCTGGTACTATTCTATCATCCTATTTGTACGTCATGTTGGCACACTTCCATATTTATTTTATATTTTATGTCAAACTTTGACAAATCGTTGTCCGCACATCGCAAAGCGACTACTTTAATCACCCATATTTCCAAAACCAAAGTTTTTACGGTAACTTAGTTTGTATAATACTAAAGTTCTAGTTGTATTCTATCACCCTAAGTGTACCTAATGTTGACACACTTCCGTATTTATTTTATATTTCATGTCAAACTTAGACAAATCGCTGACCGCACATCGGAAAGCGGCTAATTTAATCACCCATATTTCCAAAACCTAAGTTTTTAAGGTAATTTGGGTGGTATAGAACTAAAGATCTGGTCCTATTCTATCACCCTATGTTTTCGTCATGTTGCCACACTTACGTATTTATTTTATATATCATGTTTAAGTCTGGTGGATCTCTGCCCACTAATCGCGAAGCGACTAATTTATCACCCATATTTATAAAACCTAAATTTTTGCGGTAATTTACTTGGCATAATACTAAAGTTCTGGTCCTATTCTATCATCCTATGTCTACGTAATGTTTTCACACTTCCGTATTTATCTTATATTTCATGTCAAACTTAGACCAATCGCTGACCGCACATCGCAAACCGGCTAGTTTAATCACCCATATTTCGAAAACCTAAGTTTTTACGGTAACTTGGTTGGTAAAATACTAAAGTTCTGGTTCTATTCTATCACTTTATGTGTACCTAATGTTGGCACACTTCCGTATTTATTTTATATTTCATGTCAAAATTAGACAAATCGCTGACCGCAGATCGCAAAGCGGCTAGTTTAATCACCCATATTTCCAAAACCTAAGTTTTTACGGTAACTTCGGTGATATGATACTATATTTCTGGTCCTATTCTATCACCCTATGTGTACGTCATGTATCCACAATTCCGTATTAATTTTTATTTTTCATGTCAAACTTAGACAAATCGCTGACCGCAGATCGCAAAGCGGCTAGCTTAATCACCCATATTTTAAAAACCTAAGTTTTTACGGTAACTTGGTTGGTACATTACAAAAGTTCTGGTTCTATTCTATCACCCTGTGTGTACGTCATGTATCTACAATTCCGTATTTATTTTTATTTTTTATGTCAAACTTAGACAAATCGCTGACCGCATATCGCAAAGCGCCTAATTTAATCGACCATATTTCCAAAACCTAAGTTTTTTACGGTAACTTGGTTGGTACAATACTAAAGTTCTGGTTCTATTCTATCACCCTATGTGTACCTAATGTTGGCACACTACCGTATTTATTTTATATTTCATGTCAAAATTAGACAAATCGCTGACCGCAGATCGCAAAGCGGGTAGTTTAATCACCCATATTTCCAAAACCTAAGTTTTTACGGTAACTTCGGTGGTATGATACTATATTTTTCGTCCGATTCTATCACCCTATGTGTACGTCATGTATCCACAATTCCTATATATTTTTATTTTTCATGTCAAACTTAGACAAATCGCTGACCGCAGATCGCAAAGCGGCTAGTTTAATCACCCATATTTCCTAAACCTAAGTTTTTACGGTAACTTCGGTGGTATGATACTATATTTCTGGTCCTATTCTATCACCCTATGTGTACGTCATGTATCCAATATTCCGTATTTATTTTTATTTTTCATGTCAAACTTAGACAAATCGCTGACCGCAGATCGCAAAGCGGCTTGTTTAATCACCCATATTTCCAAAACCTAAGTTTTTTACGGTAACTTCGGTGGTATTATACTATATTTCTGGTCCTATTCTATCACCCTATGTGTACGTCATGTGTCCACAATTCCGTATTTATTTTTATTTTTCATGTCAAACGTAGACAAATCGCTGACCGCAGATCGCAAAGTGGCTAGTTTAATCACCCATATTTCCAAAACCTAAGTTTGTACGGTAACTTCGGTGGTATAATACTATATTTCTGGTACTATTCTATCATCCTATTTGTACGTCATGTTGGCACACTTCCATATTTATTTTATATTTCAAGTCAAACTTTGACAAATCGTTGTCCGCACATCGCAAAGCGACTACTTTAATCACCCATATTTCCAAAACCTAAGTTTTTATGGTAACTTGGATGGTTAATTACAAAGGTTCTGGTTCTATTCTATCACCCTATGTGTACCTAATGTTGGCACACTTCCGTATTTATTTTATATTTCATCTCAAAATTAGACAAATCGCTGACCGCAGATCGCAAAGCGGCTAGTTTAATCACCCATATTTCGAAAACCTAAGTTTTTACGGTAACTTGAATGGTATAATACTAAAGTTCTGGTTCTATTCTATCACCCTATGTGTACCTAATGTTGGCACACTTCCGTATTTATTTTATTATTTCATGTCAAAATTAGACAAATCGCTGACCGCAGATCGCAAAGCGGCTAGTTTAATCACCCATATTTCCAAAACCTAAGTTTTTACGGTAACTACAGTGGTATGATACTATATTTCTCGTCCTATTCTATCACCCTATGTTTTCGTCATGTAACCACAATTCCGTATTTATTTTTATTTTTCATGTCAAACTTAGACAAATCGCTGACCGCAGATCGCAAAGCGGCTAGTTTTATCACCCATATTTCGAAAACCTAAGTTTTTACGGGAACTTGGTTGGTAAAATACTAAAGTTCTGGTTGTATTCTATCACTTTATGTGTACCTAATCTTGGCACACTTCCGTATTTATTTTATATTTCATGTAAAACTTAGACAAATCGCTGTCCACAAATCGCAAAGCGACTACTTTAACCACCCATATTTCCAAAACCTAAGTTTTTACGGAAATTTCGGTGGTATAATACTATATTTCTGGTACTATTCTATCATCCTATTTGTACGTCATGTTGGCACACTTCCATATTTATTTTATATTTTATGTCAAACTTTGACAAATCGTTGTCCGCACATCGCAAAGCGACTACTTTAATCACCCATATTTCCAAAACCAAAGTTTTTACGGTAACTTAGTTTGTATAATACTAAAGTTCTAGTTGTATTCTATCACCCTAAGTGTACT
>JAQJVK010000417.1:0-50888 GCA_035578135.1 Flexamia atlantica | reverse complement strand
TCATGTTGGCACACTTCCGTATTTATTTTATTTTTCATGTCATACTTTGACAAATCGCTGTCCGCACATCTCAATGCGACTACTTTAATCAGCCATATTTTCAAAACCTAAGTTTTTACGGTAACTTGGGTGGTATAATACAGAAGTTCTGGTCCTATTTCATCACCCTACGTGTACGTAATGTTGGCACACCTCCGTATTTATTATTATATTTCATGTCATACTTAGACAAATCGTTGTCCGCACATCGCATAGCGACTAATTTAATCACCCATATTTCCAAAACCTAAGATTTTAAGGTAACTTGGGTGGTATAATACAGAAGTTAGCCACCTCATGAACAGGTCATTAGCTACTGGTGTTTTTCCTGAGGCATGGAAGGAGGCTATTGTCATCCCATTGCCGAAGGTTAAAGCTCCAGCTACGGTCGCTGAGTTGCGTCCTATATCTGTGTTGCCCGCCATGTCAAAGGTTCTTGAGAAGTTAGTGGCTGGACAGTTTGTGGAGTTTCTTGAGCGGGAAAACATCATTCCTCCTTTCCAATCTGGTTTTCGTAAAGGATTTAGCACAACAACCGCTCTCTTACACGTTTGCGATGATCTGATCAACGCAAAAGTAGAGAGGAAATCCACTGCTTTGGCGATGTTGGATTTTTCTCGTGCTTTTGACTCCATAGACCATGATCTGTTGTTGGCCATCATGAGGTATTACAGAGTACAGCGTGAATCAGTTGCCTGGTTTACATCCTACTTAAGCGGGAGGAGGCAGAGGACCAAAATTGGCATTGAAGTTTCCTCTTCCATCAGTAGGTCACTGGGTGTCCCGCAGGGTACCTGCCTTGGACCTATTCTATTCACGCTGTTTGCTGCCACTATGGGTGACTCTGTACAGCACTGCAAACTCTATTCCTATGCCGACGATGCTCAGTTGAGTCTCTCCTACAGATCAGACCTTGCTGACCAAGCTATTCAGCTCATGAACTCGGACTTGGACTCGGTCCACAAGTGGTCAATGGATCATGGGGTAAAACTCAACACTGATAAGTGTGTCTTGCTCAATTTCCCATGTAGCAAATCTTTACCTCCACCATCGGCCACAAAAGTATCCATTGGAGGGACATCGTTGAAAGAGTGCGAGTCCGCTAAACTTCTTGGCATCGTGTTCGATACTGGTCTCACCTTTTCAAGTCATGTGAGTACCGTATGCCAGAAAGCCGTTTCTCGTTTGAGAGTGCTGTACAGAAACAAACACCTCCTCCCACATGATACAAGGCTTCGTCTTGTCCAGGCCTTAGTGCTCTCTGCACTGGATTACGGCCTTCCCGTTTACGGCAATGTTGTGATTGCAAGGGACATGCAGAGGTTGCAGAGGGTGCAGAATATGTGTATCAGATTTGTTTGTGGTTTAAGAAAATATGACCACATCACGAGCGCACGAACAGACCTGGGTTTATTGCCTATGTCTGATGTCTGTACCCTTCGCACGGCCATGGTAATCCAAAGGATCTTGGAATACAACAGACCTGCATATTTGCGAGAGAAGCTGAGGACTCGGTCAGAGGTGCGATCCCGCATAACAAGGCAGGATGCCGTGCTTGAGCTGCCTCGCGTTCGTAGGGAGCTAGAGCGGAAACGCTTTAGCTATTTTGCTCCTTTCATTTTTAATACCTTCATTTCAGCCGGAAGGGATGGTACAGAAAGAGCCAAAAACATTAAAAGAAAAGTTTTCGATCTTTTGTTTTCTAAGTAGAATAAGTTATCATTGTTATGTTTTACAATTAAATAGTAACTAGATTGTTTAATTTATTATTGTGGTTGACTGTAAATTTACTGTATGTATGACTTAAGTTGTTTTGAAAATCAACCCTGTTGAAAACCGCTTCAAAATAAAGGCCATTTTATTTATTTATTTATTTATTTATTTAAGTTCTGGTCCTATTCTATCACCCTATGAGTACGTCATGTATCCACAATTCCGTATTTATTTTTATATTTCATGTCAAACTTAGACAAATCGTTGTCCGCACATCGCATAGCAACTAATTTAATCACCCATATTTCCACAACCTAAGTTTTTACGGTAACTTGGGTGGTATAATATAGAAGTTCTGGTCCTATTTCATCACCCTACGTGTACGTAACGTTGGCATACCTCCGTATTTATTATTATATTTCATGTCATACTTAGACAAATCGTTGTCCGCACATCGCATAGCGACTAATTTAATCACCCATATTTCCAAAACCTAAGTTTTTAAGTTAACTTGGGTGGTATAATACAGAAGTTCTGGTCCTATTCTATCACCCTACGTGTACGTCATGTATCCACAATTCCGTATTTATTTTTATATTTCATGTCAAACTTAGACAAATCGTTGTCCGCACATCGCATAGCGACTAATTTAATCACCCATATTTCCATAACCTAAGTTTTTACGGTAACTTGGGTGGTATAGTACTAAAGTTCTGGACCTATTCTATCATCCTATGTGTACGTCATGCTGGCACACCTCCGTATTTTTTTATATTTCGTGTCAAACTTCGACAAATCTCTGTCCGCATATCTCAATGCGACTAATTTAATCAGCCATATTTCCAAAACCTAAGTTTTTACGGTAAATTGGGTGGTATAATACAGAAGTTCTGGTCCTATTCTATCACCCTACGTGTACGTAATGTTGGCACACCTCCGTATTTATTATTATATTTTATGTCAAACTTAGGTGGATCACTGTCCACACATCCAAAGCGACTATTTTAATCACCCGTATTTCCAAAACCTAAGTTTTTAAGGTAACTTGGGTGGTATAGTACTAAAGTTCTGGACCCATTCTATCATCCTATGTGTACGTCATGTTGGCACACCTCCGTATTTTTTTTATATATCGTGTCAAACTTCGACAAATCTCTGTCCGCACATCTCAATGCGACTACTTTAATCAGCCATATTTCCAAAACCTAAGTGTTTACGGTAACTTGGGTGGTATAATACAGAAGTTCTGGTCCTATTCTATCACCCTACGTGTACGTCATGTATCCACAATTCCGTATTTATTTTTATATTTCATGTCAAACTTAGACAAATCGTTGTCCGCATATCTTATAGCGACTAATTTAATCACCCATATTTACAAAACCTAAGTTTTTACGGTAACTTGGGTGGTATAGTACTAAAGTTCTGGACCTATTCTATCATCCTACGTGTACGTCATGTTGGCACACCTCCGTATTTTTTTTATATTTCGTGTCAAACTTCGACAAATCTCTGTCCGCACATCTCAATGCGACTACTTTAATCAGCCATATTTACAAAACCTAAGTTTTTACGGTAACTTGGGTGGTATAATACAGAAGTTCTGGTCCTATTCTATCACCCTATATGTACGTAATGTTGGCACACCTCCGTATTTTTTTTATATTTCGTTTCAAACTTCGACAAATCGTTGTCCGCACATCGCATAGCGACTAATTTAATCACCCATATTTCCAAAACCTAAGTTTTTACGGTAACTTGGGTGGTATAATACAGAAGTTCTGGTCCTGTTCTATCACCCTATGTGTACGTCATGTATCCACAATTCCGTATTTATTTTTATATTTCATGTCAAACTTCGACAAATCGTTGTCCGCACATCGCATAGCGACTAATTTAATCACCCATATTTCCAAAACCTAAGTTTTTACGGTAACTTGGGTGGTATAATACAGAAGTTCTGGTCCTATTCTATCACCCTATGTGTACGTCATGTATCCACAATTCCGTATTTATTTTTATATTTCATGTCAAACTTAGACAAATCGTTGTCCGCACATCGCATAGCGACTAATTTAATCACCCGTATTTCCAAAACCTAAGTTTTTAAGGTAACTTGGGTGGTATAGTACTAAAGTTCTGGACCTATTCTATCATCCTATGTGTACGTCATGTAGGCACACCTCCGTATTTTTTTTATATTTCGTGTCAAACTTCGACAAATCTCTGTCCGCACATCTCAATGCGACTACTTTAATCAGCCATATTTCCAAAACCTAAGTTTTTACGGTAACTTGGGTGGTATAATACTAGATTTCAGGACCTATTCTATCATCCTATGTGTACGTCATGTTGGCACACTTCCGTATTTATTTTGTTTTTCATGTCATACTTTGACAAATCGCTGTCCGCACATCTCAATGCGACTACTTTAATCAGCCATATTTCCAAAACCTAAGTTTTTACGGTAACTTGGGTGGTATAATACAGAAGTTCTGGTCCTATTCTATCACCCTACGTGTACGTAATGTTGGCACACCTCCGTATTTATTATTATATTTTATGTCAAACTTAGGTGGATCACTGTCCACACATCCAAAGCGACTATTTTAATCACCCGTATTTCCAAAACCTAAGTTTTTAAGGTAACTTGGGTGGTATAGTACTAAAGATCTGGACCTATTCTATCATCCTATGTGTACGTCATGTTGGCACACCTCCGTATTTTTTTTATATATCGTGTCAAACTTCGACAAATCTCTGTCCGCACATCTCAATGCGACTACTTTAATCAGCCATATTTCAAAACCTAAGTTTTTACGGTAACTTGGGTGGTATAATACAGAAGTTCTGGTCCTATTCTATCACCCTACGTGTACGTCATGTATCCACAATTCCGTATTTATTTTTATATTTCATGTCAAACATAGACAAATCGTTGTCCGCATATCTTATAGCGACTAATTTTATCACCCGTATTTACAAAACCTAAGTTTTTAAGGTAACTTGGGTGGTATAGTACTAAAGGTCTGGACCTATTCTATCATCCTATGTGTACGTCATGTTGGCACACCTCCGTATTTTTTTATATTTCGTGTCAAACTTCGACAAATCTCTGTCCGCACATCTCAATGCGACTACTTTAATCAGCCATATTTCCAAAACCTAAGTTTTTACGGTAACCTGGGTGGTATAATACAGAAGTTCTGGTCCTATTCTATCACCCTATATGTACGTAATGTTGGCATACCTCCGTATTTATTATTATATTTCATGTCATACTTAGACAAATCGTTGTCCGCACATGGCATAGCGACTAATTTAATCACCCATATTCCAAAACCTAAGTTTTTACGGTAACTTGGGTGGTATAGTACTAAAGTTCTGGACCTATTCTTTCATCCTATGTGTACGTCATGTTGGCACACTTCCGTATTTATTTTATTTTTCATGTCAATCTTAGACAAATCGTTGTCCGCACATCGCATAGCGACTAATTTAATCACCCATATTTCCAAAACCTAAGTTTTTAAGGTAACTTGGGTGGTATAATACTAAATTTCAGGACCTATTCTATCATCCTATGTGTACGTCATGTTGGCACACCTCCGAATTTATTTTTATATTTCATGTCAAACTTAGACAAATCGTTGTCCGCACATCGCATAGCGACTAATTTAATCACCCGTATTTCCAAAACCTAAGTTTTTAAGGTAACTTGGGTGGTATAGTACTAAAGTTCTGGACCTATTCTATCATCCTATGTGTACGTCATGTTGGCACACCTCCGTATTTTTTTATATTTCGTGTCAAACTTCGACAAATCTCTGTCCGCACATCTCAATGCGACTACTTTAATCAGCCATATATCCAAGACCTAAGTTTTTACGGTAACTTGGGTGGTATAATACAGAAGTTCTGGTCCTATTCTATCACCCTACGTGTACGTCATGTTGGCACACCTCCGTATTTATTTTTATATTTCATGTCAAACTTAGACAAATCGTTGTCCGCATATCGCATAGCGACTAATTTAATCATCCATATTTCCAAAACCTAAGTTTTTACGGTAACTTGGGTGGTATAGTACTAAAGTTCTGGACCTATTCTTTCATCCTATGTGTGCGTCATGTTGGCACACTTCCGTAATTATTTTATTTTTCATGTCATACTTTGACAAATCGCTGTCCGCACATCTCAATGCGACTACTTTAATCAGCCATATTTCCAAAACCTAAGTTTTTACGGTAACTTGGGTGGTATAATACAGAAGTTCTGGTCCTATTCTATCACCCTATGTGTACGTCATGTATCCACAATTCCGTATTAATTTTTATATTTCATGTCAATCTTAGACAAATCGTTGTCCGCACATCGCATAGCGACTAATTTAATCACCCATATTTCCAAAACCTAAGTTTTTAAGGTAACTTGGGTGGTATAATACTAAATTTCAGGACCTATTCTATCATCCTATGTGTACGTCATGTTGGCACACCTCCGTATTTATTTTTATATTTCATGTCAAACTTAGACAAATCGTTGTCCGCACATCGCATAGCGACTAATTTAATCACCCGTATTTCCAAAACCTAAGTTTTTAAGGTAACTTGGGTGGTATAGTACTAAAGTTCTGGACCTATTCTATCATCCTATGTGTACGTCATGTTGGCACACCTCCGTTTTTTTTTTATATTTCGTGTCAAACTTCGACAAATCTCTGTCCGCACATCTCAATGCGACTACTTTAATCAGCCATATTTCCAAAACCTAAGTTTTTACGGTAACTTGGGTGGTATAATACAGAAGTTCTGGTCCTATTCTATCACCCTACGTGTACGTAATGTTGGCAACCTCCGTATTTATTTTTATATTTCATGTCAAACTTAGACAAATCGTTGTCCGCACATCGCATAGCGACTAATTTAATCACCCATATTTCCAAAACCTAAGTTTTTACGGTAACTTGGGTGGTATAGTACTAAAGTTCTGGACCTATTCTTTCATCCTATGTGTACGTCATGTTGGCACACTTCCGTATTTATTTTATTTTTCATGTCATACTTTGACAAATCGCTGTCCGCACATCTCAATGCGACTACTTTAATCAGCCATATTTCCAAAACCTAGGTTTTTACGGTAACTTGGGTGGTATAATACTAAATTTCAGGACCTATTCTATCATCCTATGTGTACGTCATGTTGGCACACTTCCGTATTTATTTTATTTTTCATGTCATACTTTGACAAATCGCTGTCCGCACATCTCAATGCGACTACTTAAATCAGCCATATTTCTAAAACCTAAGTTTTTACGGTAACTTGGGTGGTATAATACAGAAGTTCTGGTCCTATTCTATCACCCTATGTGTACGTCATGTATCCACAATTCCGTATTTATTTTTATATTTCAAGTCAAACTTAGACAAATCGTTGTCCGCACATCGCATAGCGACTAATTTAATCACCCATATTTCCAAAACCTAAGTTTTTAAGGTAACTTGGGTGGTATAATACTAAAGTTCTGGTCCTATTCTTTCATCCTACGTGTACGTCATGCTGACACATCTCCGTATTTATTTTATATTTCATGTCAAACTTAGACAAATCGTTGTCCGCACATCACATAGCGACTAATTTAATCACCCGTATTTCCAAAACCTACGTTTTTAAGGTAACTTGGGTGGTATAGTACTAAAGTTCTGGACCTATTCTATCATCCTATGTGTACGTCATGTAGGCACACCTCCGTATTTTTTTTATATTTCGTGTCAAACTTCGACAAATCTCTGTCCGCACATCTCAATGCGACTACTTTAATCAGCCATATTTCCAAAACCTAAGTTTTTACGGTAACTTGGGTGGTATAATACAGAAGTTCTGGTCCTTATCTATCACCCTACGTGTACGTAATGTTGGCACACCTCCGTATTTATTTTTATATTTCATGTCAAACTTAGACAAATCGTTGTCCGCACATCGCATAGCGACTAATTTAATCACCCATATTTCCAAAACCTAAGTTTTTACGGTAACTTGGGTGGTATAGTACTAAAGTTCTGGACCTATTCTTTCATCCTATGTGTACGTCATGTTGGCACACTTCCATATTTATTTTATTTTTCATGTCATACTTTGACAAATCGCTGTCCGCACATCTCAATGCGACTACTTTAATCAGCCATATTTCCAAAACCTAAGTTTTTACGGTAACTTGGGTGGTATAATACTAAATTTCAGGACCTATTCTATCATCCTATGTGTACGTCATGTTGGCACACTTCCGTATTTATTTTATTTTTCATGTCATACTTTGACAAATCGCTGTCCGCACATCTCAATGCGACTACTTTAATCAGCCATATTTCCAAAACCTAAGTTTTTACGGTAACTTGGGTGGTATAATACAGAAGTTCTGGTCCTATTCTATCACCCTATGTGTACGTCATGTATCCACAATTCCGTATTTATTTTTATATTTCATGTCAATCTTAGACAAATCGTTGTCCGCACATCGCATAGCGACTAATTTAATCACCCATATTTCCAAAACCTAAGTTTTTAAGGTAACTTGGGTGGTATAATACTAAATTTCAGGACCTATTCTATCATCCTATGTGTACGTCATGTTGGCACACCTCCGTATTTATTTTTATATTTCATGTCAAACTTAGACAAATCGTTGTCCGCACATCGCATAGCGACTAATTTAATCACCCGTATTTCCAAAACCTAAGTTTTTAAGGTAACTTGGGTGGTATAGTACTAAAGTTCTGGACCTATTCTATCATCCTATGTGTACGTCATGTTGGCACACCTCCGTATTTTTTTTATATTTCGTGTCAAACTTCGACAAATCTCTGTCCGCACATCTCAATGCGACTACTTTAATCAGCCATATTTCCAAAACCTAAGTTTTTACGGTAACTTGGGTGGTATAATACAGAAGTTCTGGTCCTATTCTATCACCCTACGTGTACGTCATGTTGGCACACCTCCGTATTTATTTTTATATTTCATGTCAAACTTAGACAAATCGTTGTCCGCATATCGCATAGCGACTAATTTAATCATCCATATTTCCAAAACCTAAGTTTTTACGGTAACTTGGGTGGTATAGTACTAAAGTTCTGGACCTATTCTTTCATCCTATGTGTACGTCATGTTGGCACACTTCCGTAATTATTTTATTTTTCATGTCATACTTTGACAAATCGCTGTCCGCACATCTCAATACGACTACTTTAATCAGCCATATTTCCAAAACCTAAGTTTTTACGGTAACTTGGGTGGTATAATACTAAATTTCAGGACCTATTCTATCATCCTATGTGTACGTCATGTTGGCACACTTCCGTATTTATTTTATTTTTCATGACATACTTTGACAAATCGCTGTCCGCACATCTCAATGCGACTACTTTAATCAACCATATTTCCAAAACCTAAGTTTTTACGGTAACTTGGGTGGTATAATACAGAAGTTCTGGTCCTATTTCATCACCCTACGTGTACGTCATGCTGACACACTGCCGTATTAATTTTATATTTTATGTCAAACTTAGGTGGACAACTGTCCACACATCCAAAGCGACTATTTTAATCACCCTTATTTCCAAAACCCAAGTTTTTAAGGTAACTTGGGTGGTATAGTACTAAAGTTCTGGACCTATTCTATCATCCTATGTGTACGTCATGTTGGCACACCTCCGTATTTTTTTTTATATTTCGTGTCAAACTTCGACAAATCTCTGTCCGCACATCTCAATGCGACTACTTTAATCAGCCATATTTCCAAAACCTAAGTTTTTACGGTAACATAGGGTGGTATGGTACTAAAGTTCTAGTCCTATTCTTTCATCATATGTGTAAGTCATGCTGGCACATCCGTGTTTATTTTATATTTCATGTCAAACTTAGACAAATCGCTGTCCGCACATCGCAAAGCGACTACTTTAATCAGCCATATTTCCAAAACCTTAGTTTTTACGGTAACTTGGGTGGTATAGTACTAAAGTTCTGGTCCTATTCTATCATCCTATGTGTACGTCATGTTGGCACACCTCCGTATTTTTTTTTATATTTCGTGTCAAACTTCGACAAATCTCTGTCCGCACATCTCAATGCGACTACTTTAATCAGCCATATTTCCAAAACCTAAGTTTTTACGGTAACATAGGGTGGTATGGTACTAAAGTTCTAGTCCTATTCTTTCATCATATGTGTAAGTCATGCTGGCACACTTCCGTGTTTATTTTATATTTCATGTCAAACTTAGACAAATCGCTGTCCGCACATCGCAAAGCGACTACTTTAATCAGCCATATTTCCAAAACCTTAGTTTTTACGGTAACTTGGGTGGTATAGTACTAAAGTTCTGGTCCTATTCTATCATCCTATGTGTACGTCATGTTGGCACACCTCCGTATTTTTTTTATATTTCGTGTCAAACTTCGACAAATCTCTGTCCGCACATCTCAATGCGACTACTTTAATCAGCCATATTTCCAAAACCTAAGTTTTTACGGTAACTTGGGTGGTATAATACAGAAGTTCTGGTCCTATTCCATCACCCTACGTGTACGTAATGTTGGCACACCTCCGTATTTATTATTATATTTCATGTCATACTTAGCTAAATCGTTGTCCGCACATCGCATAGCGACTAATTTAATCACCCATATTTCCAAAACCTAAGTTTTTAAGGTAACTTGGGTGGTATAGTACTAAAGTTCTGGTCCTATTCTTTCATCCTACGTGTACGTCATGCTGACACACTGCCGTATTTATTTTATTTTTCATGTCATACTTTGACAAATCGCTGTCCGCACATCTCAATGCGACTACTTTAATCAGCCTTATTTCCAAAACCTAAGTTTTTACGTTAACTTGGGTGGTATAATACAGATGTTCTGGTCCTATTCTATCACCCTATGTGTACGTCATGTATCCACAATTCCGTATTTATTTTTATATTTCATGTCAAACTTAGACAAATTGTTGTCCGCACATCGCATAGCGACTAATTTAATCACCCATATTTCCAAATCCTAAGTTTTTAAGGTAACTTGGGTGGAATAATACTAAATTTCAGGACCTATTCTATCATCCTATGTGTACGTCATGTTGGCACACTTCCGTATTTATTTTATTTTTCATGTCATACTTTGACAAATCGCTGTCCGCACATCTCAATGCGACTACTTTAATCAGCCATATTTTCAAAACCTAAGTTTTTACGGTAACTTGGGTGGTATAATACAGAAGTTCTGGTCCTATTTCATCACCCTACGTGTACGTAATGTTGGCACACCTCCGTATTTATTATTATATTTCATGTCATACTTAGACAAATCGTTGTCCGCACATCGCATAGCGACTAATTTAATCACCCATATTTCCAAAACCTAAGATTTTAAGGTAACTTGGGTGGTATAATACAGAAGTTAGCCACCTCATGAACAGGTCATTAGCTACTGGTGTTTTTCCTGAGGCATGGAAGGAGGCTATTGTCATCCCATTGCCGAAGGTTAAAGCTCCAGCTACGGTCGCTGAGTTGCGTCCTATATCTGTGTTGCCCGCCATGTCAAAGGTTCTTGAGAAGTTAGTGGCTGGACAGTTTGTGGAGTTTCTTGAGCGGGAAAACATCATTCCTCCTTTCCAATCTGGTTTTCGTAAAGGATTTAGCACAACAACCGCTCTCTTACACGTTTGCGATGATCTGATCAACGCAAAAGTAGAGAGGAAATCCACTGCTTTGGCGATGTTGGATTTTTCTCGTGCTTTTGACTCCATAGACCATGATCTGTTGTTGGCCATCATGAGGTATTACAGAGTACAGCGTGAATCAGTTGCCTGGTTTACATCCTACTTAAGCGGGAGGAGGCAGAGGACCAAAATTGGCATTGAAGTTTCCTCTTCCATCAGTAGGTCACTGGGTGTCCCGCAGGGTACCTGCCTTGGACCTATTCTATTCACGCTGTTTGCTGCCACTATGGGTGACTCTGTACAGCACTGCAAACTCTATTCCTATGCCGACGATGCTCAGTTGAGTCTCTCCTACAGATCAGACCTTGCTGACCAAGCTATTCAGCTCATGAACTCGGACTTGGACTCGGTCCACAAGTGGTCAATGGATCATGGGGTAAAACTCAACACTGATAAGTGTGTCTTGCTCAATTTCCCATGTAGCAAATCTTTACCTCCACCATCGGCCACAAAAGTATCCATTGGAGGGACATCGTTGAAAGAGTGCGAGTCCGCTAAACTTCTTGGCATCGTGTTCGATACTGGTCTCACCTTTTCAAGTCATGTGAGTACCGTATGCCAGAAAGCCGTTTCTCGTTTGAGAGTGCTGTACAGAAACAAACACCTCCTCCCACATGATACAAGGCTTCGTCTTGTCCAGGCCTTAGTGCTCTCTGCACTGGATTACGGCCTTCCCGTTTACGGCAATGTTGTGATTGCAAGGGACATGCAGAGGTTGCAGAGGGTGCAGAATATGTGTATCAGATTTGTTTGTGGTTTAAGAAAATATGACCACATCACGAGCGCACGAACAGACCTGGGTTTATTGCCTATGTCTGATGTCTGTACCCTTCGCACGGCCATGGTAATCCAAAGGATCTTGGAATACAACAGACCTGCATATTTGCGAGAGAAGCTGAGGACTCGGTCAGAGGTGCGATCCCGCATAACAAGGCAGGATGCCGTGCTTGAGCTGCCTCGCGTTCGTAGGGAGCTAGAGCGGAAACGCTTTAGCTATTTTGCTCCTTTCATTTTTAATACCTTCATTTCAGCCGGAAGGGATGGTACAGAAAGAGCCAAAAACATTAAAAGAAAAGTTTTCGATCTTTTGTTTTCTAAGTAGAATAAGTTATCATTGTTATGTTTTACAATTAAATAGTAACTAGATTGTTTAATTTATTATTGTGGTTGACTGTAAATTTACTGTATGTATGACTTAAGTTGTTTTGAAAATCAACCCTGTTGAAAACCGCTTCAAAATAAAGGCCATTTTATTTATTTATTTATTTATTTATTTAAGTTCTGGTCCTATTCTATCACCCTATGTGTACGTCATGTATCCACAATTCCGTATTTATTTTTATATTTCATGTCAAACTTAGACAAATCGTTGTCCGCACATCGCATAGCAACTAATTTAATCACCCATATTTCCACAACCTAAGTTTTTACGGTAACTTGGGTGGTATAATATAGAAGTTCTGGTCCTATTTCATCACCCTACGTGTACGTAACGTTGGCATACCTCCGTATTTATTATTATATTTCATGTCATACTTAGACAAATCGTTGTCCGCACATCGCATAGCGACTAATTTAATCACCCATATTTCCAAAACCTAAGTTTTTAAGTTAACTTGGGTGGTATAATACAGAAGTTCTGGTCCTATTCTATCACCCTACGTGTACGTCATGTATCCACAATTCCGTATTTATTTTTATATTTCATGTCAAACTTAGACAAATCGTTGTCCGCACATCGCATAGCGACTAATTTAATCACCCATATTTCCATAACCTAAGTTTTTACGGTAACTTGGGTGGTATAGTACTAAAGTTCTGGACCTATTCTATCATCCTATGTGTACGTCATGCTGGCACACCTCCGTATTTTTTTATATTTCGTGTCAAACTTCGACAAATCTCTGTCCGCATATCTCAATGCGACTAATTTAATCAGCCATATTTCCAAAACCTAAGTTTTTACGGTAAATTGGGTGGTATAATACAGAAGTTCTGGTCCTATTCTATCACCCTACGTGTACGTAATGTTGGCACACCTCCGTATTTATTATTATATTTTATGTCAAACTTAGGTGGATCACTGTCCACACATCCAAAGCGACTATTTTAATCACCCGTATTTCCAAAACCTAAGTTTTTAAGGTAACTTGGGTGGTATAGTACTAAAGTTCTGGACCCATTCTATCATCCTATGTGTACGTCATGTTGGCACACCTCCGTATTTTTTTTATATATCGTGTCAAACTTCGACAAATCTCTGTCCGCACATCTCAATGCGACTACTTTAATCAGCCATATTTCCAAAACCTAAGTGTTTACGGTAACTTGGGTGGTATAATACAGAAGTTCTGGTCCTATTCTATCACCCTACGTGTACGTCATGTATCCACAATTCCGTATTTATTTTTATATTTCATGTCAAACTTAGACAAATCGTTGTCCGCATATCTTATAGCGACTAATTTAATCACCCATATTTACAAAACCTAAGTTTTTACGGTAACTTGGGTGGTATAGTACTAAAGTTCTGGACCTATTCTATCATCCTACGTGTACGTCATGTTGGCACACCTCCGTATTTTTTTTATATTTCGTGTCAAACTTCGACAAATCTCTGTCCGCACATCTCAATGCGACTACTTTAATCAGCCATATTTACAAAACCTAAGTTTTTACGGTAAATTGGGTGGTATAATACAGAAGTTCTGGTCCTATTCTATCACCCTATATGTACGTAATGTTGGCACACCTCCGTATTTTTTTTATATTTCGTTTCAAACTTCGACAAATCGTTGTCCGCACATCGCATAGCGACTAATTTAATCACCCATATTTCCAAAACCTAAGTTTTTACGGTAACTTGGGTGGTATAATACAGAAGTTCTGGTCCTGTTCTATCACCCTATGTGTACGTCATGTATCCACAATTCCGTATTTATTTTTATATTTCATGTCAAACTTCGACAAATCGTTGTCCGCACATCGCATAGCGACTAATTTAATCACCCATATTTCCAAAACCTAAGTTTTTACGGTAACTTGGGTGGTATAATACAGAAGTTCTGGTCCTATTCTATCACCCTATGTGTACGTCATGTATCCACAATTCCGTATTTATTTTTATATTTCATGTCAAACTTAGACAAATCGTTGTCCGCACATCGCATAGCGACTAATTTAATCACCCGTATTTCCAAAACCTAAGTTTTTAAGGTAACTTGGGTGGTATAGTACTAAAGTTCTGGACCTATTCTATCATCCTATGTGTACGTCATGTAGGCACACCTCCGTATTTTTTTTATATTTCGTGTCAAACTTCGACAAATCTCTGTCCGCACATCTCAATGCGACTACTTTAATCAGCCATATTTCCAAAACCTAAGTTTTTACGGTAACTTGGGTGGTATAATACTAGATTTCAGGACCTATTCTATCATCCTATGTGTACGTCATGTTGGCACACTTCCGTATTTATTTTGTTTTTCATGTCATACTTTGACAAATCGCTGTCCGCACATCTCAATGCGACTACTTTAATCAGCCATATTTCCAAAACCTAAGTTTTTACGGTAACTTGGGTGGTATAATACAGAAGTTCTGGTCCTATTCTATCACCCTACGTGTACGTAATGTTGGCACACCTCCGTATTTATTATTATATTTTATGTCAAACTTAGGTGGATCACTGTCCACACATCCAAAGCGACTATTTTAATCACCCGTATTTCCAAAACCTAAGTTTTTAAGGTAACTTGGGTGGTATAGTACTAAAGATCTGGACCTATTCTATCATCCTATGTGTACGTCATGTTGGCACACCTCCGTATTTTTTTTATATATCGTGTCAAACTTCGACAAATCTCTGTCCGCACATCTCAATGCGACTACTTTAATCAGCCATATTTCAAAACCTAAGTTTTTACGGTAACTTGGGTGGTATAATACAGAAGTTCTGGTCCTATTCTATCACCCTACGTGTACGTCATGTATCCACAATTCCGTATTTATTTTTATATTTCATGTCAAACATAGACAAATCGTTGTCCGCATATCTTATAGCGACTAATTTTATCACCCGTATTTACAAAACCTAAGTTTTTAAGGTAACTTGGGTGGTATAGTACTAAAGGTCTGGACCTATTCTATCATCCTATGTGTACGTCATGTTGGCACACCTCCGTATTTTTTTATATTTCGTGTCAAACTTCGACAAATCTCTGTCCGCACATCTCAATGCGACTACTTTAATCAGCCATATTTCCAAAACCTAAGTTTTTACGGTAACCTGGGTGGTATAATACAGAAGTTCTGGTCCTATTCTATCACCCTATATGTACGTAATGTTGGCATACCTCCGTATTTATTATTATATTTCATGTCATACTTAGACAAATCGTTGTCCGCACATGGCATAGCGACTAATTTAATCACCCATATTTCCAAAACCTAAGTTTTTACGGTAACTTGGGTGGTATAGTACTAAAGTTCTGGACCTATTCTTTCATCCTATGTGTACGTCATGTTGGCACACTTCCGTATTTATTTTATTTTTCATGTCAATCTTAGACAAATCGTTGTCCGCACATCGCATAGCGACTAATTTAATCACCCATATTTCCAAAACCTAAGTTTTTAAGGTAACTTGGGTGGTATAATACTAAATTTCAGGACCTATTCTATCATCCTATGTGTACGTCATGTTGGCACACCTCCGAATTTATTTTTATATTTCATGTCAAACTTAGACAAATCGTTGTCCGCACATCGCATAGCGACTAATTTAATCACCCGTATTTCCAAAACCTAAGTTTTTAAGGTAACTTGGGTGGTATAGTACTAAAGTTCTGGACCTATTCTATCATCCTATGTGTACGTCATGTTGGCACACCTCCGTATTTTTTTATATTTCGTGTCAAACTTCGACAAATCTCTGTCCGCACATCTCAATGCGACTACTTTAATCAGCCATATATCCAAAACCTAAGTTTTTACGGTAACTTGGGTGGTATAATACAGAAGTTCTGGTCCTATTCTATCACCCTACGTGTACGTCATGTTGGCACACCTCCGTATTTATTTTTATATTTCATGTCAAACTTAGACAAATCGTTGTCCGCATATCGCATAGCGACTAATTTAATCATCCATATTTCCAAAACCTAAGTTTTTACGGTAACTTGGGTGGTATAGTACTAAAGTTCTGGACCTATTCTTTCATCCTATGTGTGCGTCATGTTGGCACACTTCCGTAATTATTTTATTTTTCATGTCATACTTTGACAAATCGCTGTCCGCACATCTCAATACGACTACTTTAATCAGCCATATTTCCAAAACCTAAGTTTTTACGGTAACTTGGGTGGTATAATACTAAATTTCAGGACCTATTCTATCATCCTATGTGTACGTCATGTTGGCACACTTCCGTATTTATTTTATTTTTCATGACATACTTTGACAAATCGCTGTCCGCACATCTCAATGCGACTACTTTAATCAGCCATATTTCCAAAACCTAAGTTTTTACGGTAACTTGGGTGGTATAATACAGAAGTTCTGGTCCTATTTCATCACCCTACGTGTACGTCATGCTGACACACTGCCGTATTTATTTTATATTTTATGTCAAACTTAGGTGGATCACTGTCCACACATCCAAAGCGACTATTTTAATCACCCTTATTTCCAAAACCCAAGTTTTTAAGGTAACTTGGGTGGTATATTACTAAACTTCTGGACCTATTCTATCATCCTATGTGTACGTCATGTTGGCACACCTCCGTATTTTTTTTATATTTCGTGTCAAACTTCGACAAATCTCTGTCCGCACATCTCAATGCGACTAATTTAATCAGCCATATTTCCAAAACCTAAGTTTTTACGGTAACATAGGGTGGTATGGTACTAAAGTTCTAGTCCTATTCTTTCATCATATGTGTAAGTCATGCTGGCACACTTCCGTGTTTATTTTATATTTCATGTCAAACTTAGACAAATCGCTGTCCGCACATCGCAAAGCGACTACTTTAATCAGCCATATTTCCAAAACCTTAGTTTTTACGGTAACTTGGGTGGTATAGTACTAAAGTTCTGGTCCTATTCTATCATCCTATGTGTACGTCATGTTGGCACACCTCCGTATTTTTTTTATATTTCGTGTCAAACTTCGACAAATCTCTGTCCGCACATCTCAATGCGACTACTTTAATCAGCCATATTTCCAAAACCTAAGTTTTTACGGTAACTTGGGTGGTAAAATACAGAAGTTCTGGTCCTATTCCATCACCCTACGTGTACGTAATGTTGGCACACCTCCGTATTTATTATTATATTTCATGTCATACTTAGCTAAATCGTTGTCCGCACATCGCATAGCGACTAATTTAATCACCCATATTTCCAAAACCTAAGTTTTTACGGTAACTTGGGTGGTATAGTACTAAAGTTCTGGTCCTATTCTTTCATCCTACGTGTACGTCATGCTGACACACTGCCGTATTTATTTTATTTTTCATGTCATACTTTGACAAATCGCTGTCCGCACATCTCAATGCGACTACTTTAATCAGCCATATTTCCAAAACCTAAGTTTTTACGGTAACTTGGGTGGTATAATACAGATGTTCTGGTCCTATTCTATCACCCTATGTGTACGTCATGTATCCACAATTCCGTATTTATTTTTATATTTCATGTCAAACTTAGACAAATCGTTGTCCGCACATCGCATAGCGACTAATTTATTCACCCATATTTCCAAAACCTAAGTTTTTAAGGTAACTTGGGTGGTATAATACTAAATTTCAGGACCTATTCTATCATCCTATGTGTACGTCATGT
This sequence comes from Flexamia atlantica, assembly GCA_035578135.1. NCBI lineage: Eukaryota > Metazoa > Arthropoda > Insecta > Hemiptera > Cicadellidae > Flexamia > Flexamia atlantica. The sequence goes on along the minus strand of JAQJVK010000417.1, from coordinate 32,525 downwards.
TGGCACACTTCCGTATTTATTTTATTTTTCATGTCATACTTTGACAAATCGCTGTCCGCACATCTCAATGCGACTACTTTAATCAGCCATATTTTCAAAACCTAAGTTTTTACGGTAACTTGGGTGGTATAATACAGAAGTTCTGGTCCTATTTCATCACCCTACGTGTACGTAATGTTGGCACACCTCCGTATTTATTATTATATTTCATGTCATACTTAGACAAATCGTTGTCCGCACATCGCATAGCGACTAATTTAATCACCCATATTTCCAAAACCTAAGATTTTAAGGTAACTTGGGTGGTATAATACAGAAGTTCTGGTCCTATTCTATCACCCTATGTGTACGTCATGTATCCACAATTCCGTATTTATTTTTATATTTCATGTCAAACTTAGACAAATCGTTGTCCGCACATCGCATAGCGACTAATTTAATCACCCATATTTCCAAAACCTAAGTTTTTACGGTAACTTGGGTGGTATAATATAGAAGTTCTGGTCCTATTTCATCACCCTACGTGTACGTAACGTTGGCATACCTCCGTATTTATTATTATATGTCATGTCATACTTAGACAAATCGTTGTCCGCACATCGCATAGCGACTAATTTAATCACCCATATTTCCAAAACCTAAGTTTTTAAGTTAACTTGGGTGGTATAATACAGAAGTTCTGGTCCTATTCTAACACCCTACGTGTACGTCATGTATCCACAATTCCGTATTTATTTTTATATTTCATGTCAAACTTAGACAAATCGTTGTCCGCACATCGCATAGCGACTAATTTAATCACCCATATTTCCATAACCTAAGTTTTTACGGTAACTTGGGTGGTATAGTACTAAAGTTCTGGACCTATTCTATCATCCTATGTGTACGTCATGTTGGCACACCTCCGTATTTTTTTTATATTTCGTGTCAAACTTCGACAAATCTCTGTCCGCACATCTCAATGCGACTACTTTAATCAGCCATATTTCCAAAACCTAAGTTTTTACGGTAACTTGGGTGGTATAATACAGAAGTTCTGGTCCTATTCTATCACCCTACGTGTACGTCATGTATCCACAATTCCGTATTTATTTTTATATTTCATGTCAAACTTAGACAAATCGTTGTCCGCATATCTTATAGCGACTAATTTAATCACCCATATTTACAAAACCTAAGTTTTTACGGTAACTTGGGTGGTATAGTACTAAAGTTCTGGACCTATTCTATCATCCTATGTGTACGTCATGTTGGCACACCTCCGTATTTTTTTATATTTCGTGTCAAACTTCGACAAATCTCTGTCCGCACATCTCAATGCGACTACTTTAATAAGCCATATTTACAAAACCTAAGTTTTTACGGTAACTTGGGTGGTATAATACAGAAGTTTTGGTCCTATTCTATCACCCTATATGTACGTAATGTTGGCACACCTCCGTATTTTTTTTATATTTCGTTTCAAACTTCGACAAATCGTTGTCCGCACATCGCATAGCGACTAATTTAATCACCCATATTTCCAAAACCTAAGTTTTTACGGTAACTTGGGTGGTATAATACAGAAGTTATGGTCCTGTTCTATCACCCTATGTGTACGTCATGTATCCACAATTCCGTATTTATTTTTATATTTCATGTAAAACTTCGACAAATCGTTGTCCGCACATCGCATAGCGACTAATTTAATCACCCATATTTCCAAAACCTAAGTTTTTACGGTAACTTGGGTGGTATAATACAGAAGTTCTGGTCCTATTCTATCACCCTATGTGTACGTCATGTATCCACAATTCCGTATTTATTTTTATATTTCATGTCAAACTTAGACAAATCGTTGTCCGCACATCGCATAGCGACTAATTTAATCACCCATATTTCCAAAACCTAAGTTTATAAGGTAACTTGGGTGGTATAGTACTAACGTTCTGGACCTATTCTATCATCCTATGTGTACGTCATGTTGGCACACCTCCGTATTTTTTTTATATTTCGTGTCAAACTTCGACAAATCGTTGTCCGCACATCTCAATGCGACTACTTTAATCAGCCATATTTCCAAAACCTAAGTTTTTACGGTAACTTGGGTGGTATAATACAGAAGTTCTGGTCCTATTCTATCACCCTACGTGTACGTCATGTATCCACAATTCCGTATTTATTTTTATATTTCATGTCAAACATAGACAAATCGTTGTCCGCATATCTTATAGCGACTAATTTTATCACCCATATTTACAAAACCTAAGTTTTTAAGGTAACTTGGGTGGTATAGTACTAAAGGTCTGGACCTATTCTATCATCCTATGTGTACGTCATGTTGGCACACCTCCGTATTTTTTTAATATTTCGTGTCAAACTTCGACAAATCTCTGTCCGCACATTTCAATGCGACTACTTTAATCAGCCATATTTCCAAAACCTAAGTTTTTACGGTAACCTGGGTGGTATAATACAGAAGTTCTGGTCCTATTCTATCACCCTATATGTACGTAATGTTGGCATACCTCCGTATTTATTATTATATTTCATGTCATACTTAGACAAATCGTTGTCCGCACATCGCATAGCGACTAATTTAATCACCCATATATCCAAAACCTAAGATTTTAAGGTAACTTGGGTGGTATAGTACAGAAGTTCTGGTCCTATTCTATCATCCTATGTGTACGTCATGTATCCACAATTCCGTATTTATTTTTATATTTCATGTCAAACTTAGACAAATCGTTGTCCGCACATCGCATAGCGACTAATTTAATCACCCATATTTCCAAAACCTAAGTTTTTACGGTAACTTGGGTGGTATAGTACTAAAGTTCTGGAGCTATTCTATCATCCTATGTGTACGTCATGTTGGCACACCTCCATATTTTTTTATATTTCGTGTCAAACTTCGACAAATCGTTGTCCGCACATCGCAAAGCGACTAATTTAATCACCCATATTTCCAAAACCTAAGTTTTTACGGTAACTTGGGTGGTATAATACAGAAGTTCTGGTCCTATTCTATCACCCTATGTGTACGTCATGTATCCACAATTCCGTATTTATTTTTATATTTTATGTCAAACTTAGACAAATCGTTGACCGCATATCTCAATGCGACTACTTTACTCAGCCATATTTCCAAAACTTAAGTTTTTAAGGTAACTTGGGTGGTATAATACTAAATTTCACGACCTATTCTATCACCCTATATGTACGTAATGTTGGCACACCTCCGTATTTTTTTTATATTTCGTTTCAAACTTCGACAAATCGTTGTCCGCACATCGCATAGCGACTAATTTAATCACCCATATATCCAAAACCTAAGTTTTTACGGTAACTTGGGTGGTATAATACAGAAGTTCTGGTCCTGTTCTATCACCCTATGTGTACGTCATGTATCCACAATTCCGTATTTATTTTTATATTTCATGTAAAACTTCGACAAATCGTTGTCCGCACATCGCATAGCGACTAATTTAATCACCCATATTTCCAAAACCTAAGTTTTTACGGTAACTTGGGTGGTATCATACAGAAGTTCTGGTCCTATTCTATCACCCTATGTGTAGGTCATGTATCCACAATTCCGTATTTATTTTTATATTTCATGTCAAACTTAGACAAATCGTTGTCCGCACATCGCATAGCGACTAATTTAATCACCCATATTTCCAAAACCTAAGTTTATAAGGTAACTTGGGTGGTATAGTACTAAAGTTCTGGACCTATTCTATCATCCTATGTGTACGTCATGTTGGCACACCTCCGTATTTTTTTTATATTTCGTGTCAAACTTCGACAAATCGTTGTCCGCACATCTCAATGCGACTACTTTAATCAGCCATATTTCCAAAACCTAAGTTTTTACGGTAACTTGGGTGGTATAATACAGAAGTTCTGGTCCTATTCTATCACCCTACGTGTACGTCATGTATCCACAATTCCGTATTTATTTTTATATTTCATGTCAAACATAGACAAATCGTTGTCCGCATATCTTATAGCGACTAATTTTATCACCCATATTTACAAAACCTAAGTTTTTAAGGTAACTTGGGTTGTATAGTACTAAAGGTCTGGACCTATTCTATCATCCTATGTGTACGTCATGTTGGCACACCTCCGTATTTTTTTATATTTCGTGTCAAACTTCGACAAATCTCTGTCCGCACATCTCAATGCGACTACTTTAATCAGCCATATTTCCAAAACCTAAGTTTTTACGGTAACCTGGGTGGTATAATACAGAAGTTCTGGTCCTATTCTATCACCCTATATGTACGTAATGTTGGCATACCTCCGCATTTATTATTATATTTCATATCATACTTAGACAAATCGTTGTCCGCACATCGCATAGCGACTAATTTAATCACCCATATATCCAAAACCTAAGATTTTAAGGTAACTTGGGTGGTATAGTACAGAAGTTCTGGTCCTATTCTATCACCCTATGTGTACGTCATGTATCCACAATTCCGTATTTATTTTTATATTTTATGTCAAACTTAGACAAATCGCTGTCCGCACATCTCAATGCGACTACTTTAATCAGCCATATTTCCAAAACCTAAGTTTTTATGGTAACTTGGGTGGTATAGTACTAAAGTTCTGGACCTATTCTATCATCCTATGTGTACGTAATGTTGGTACACCTCCGTATTTATTATTATATTTCATGTCATACTTAGACAAATCGTTGTCCGCACATCGCATAGCGACTAATTTAATCACCCATATTTCCAAAACCTAAGTTTTTAAGGTAACTTGGGTGGTATAATACTAAATTTCAGGACCTATTCTATCACCCTATGTGTACGTCATGTATCCACAATTCCGTATTTATTTTTATATTTCATGTCAAACTTAGACAAATCGTTGTCCGCACATTTCAATGCGACTATTTTAATCAGCCATATTTCCAAAACCTAAGTTTTTAAGGTAACTTGGGTGGTATAATACTAAATTTCAGGACCTATTCTATCATCCTATGTGTACGTCATGTATCCACAATTCCGTATTTATTTTTATATTTCATGTCAAACTTAGACAAATCGTTGTCCGCATATCTCAATGCGACTACTTTGCTCAGCCATATTTCCAAAACCTAAGTTTTTAAGGTAACTTGGGTGGTATAATACTAAATTTCAGGACCTATTCTATCACCCTATATGTACGTAATGTTGGCACACCTCCGTATTTTTTTTATATTTCGTTTCAAACTTCGACAAATCGTAGTCCGCTCATCGCATAGCGACTAATTTAATCACCCATATATCCAAAACCTAAGTTTTTACGGTAACTTGGGTGGTATAATACAGAAGTTCTGGTCCTGTTCTATCACCCTATGTGTACGTCATGTATCCACAATTCCGTATTTATTTTTATATTTCATGTAAAACTTCGACAAATCGTTGTCCGCACATCGCATAGCGACTAATTTAATCACCCATATATCCAAAACCTAAGTTTTTACGGTAACTTGGGTGGTATAATACAGAAGTTCTGGTCCTGTTCTATCACCCTATGTGTACGTCATGTATCCACAATTCCGTATTTATTTTTATATTTTATGTCAAACTTAGACAAATCGCTGTCCGCACATCTCAATGCGACTACTTTAATCAGCCATATTTCCAAAACCTAAGTTTTTACGGTAACTTGGGTGGTATAGTACTAACGTTCTGGACCTATTCTATCATCCTATGTGTACGTCATGTTGGCACACCTCCGTATTAATTTTATTTTTCATGTCATACTTTGACAAATCGCTGTCCGCACATCTCAATGCGACTACTTTGATCAGCCATATTTCCAAAACCTAAGTTTTTACGGTAACTTGGGTGGTATAATACAGAAGTTCTGGTCCTATTCTATCACCCTACGTGTACGTCATGTATCCACAATTCCGTATTTATTTTTATATTTCATGTCAAACTTAGACAAATCGTTGTCCGCACATCGCATAGCGACTAATTTAATCACCCATATTTCCAAAACCTAAGTTTTTAAGGTAACTTGGGTGGTATAATACTAAATTTCAGGACCTATTCTATCACCCTATGTGTACGTCATGTATCCACAATTCCGTATTTATTTTTATATTTCATGTCAAACTTAGACAAATCGTTGTCCGCACATTTCAATGCGACTACTTTAATCAGCCATATTTCCATAACCTAAGTTTTTACGGTAACTTGGGTGGTATAATACAGAAGTTCTGGTCCTGTTCTATCACCCTATGTGTACGTCATGTATCCACAATTCCGTATTTATTTTTATATTTCATGTAAAACTTCGACAAATCGTTGTCCGCACATCTCATAGCGACTAATTTAATCACCCATATTTCCAAAACCTAAGTTTTTACGGTATCTTGGAACCTTGGGGGGTTTTTACGGTATAATACAGAAGTTCTGGTCCTATTCTATCACCCTATGTGTACGTCATGTATCCACAATTCCGTATTTATTTTTATATTTCATGTCAAACTTAGACAAATCGTTGTCCGCACATCGCATAGCGACTAATTTAATCACCCATATTTCCAAAACCTAAGTTTATAAGGTAACTTGGGTGGTATAGTACTAAAGTTCTGGACCTATTCTATCATCCTATGTGTACGTCATGTTGGCACACCTCCGTATTTTTTTTATATTTCGTGTCAAACTTCGACAAATCGTTGTCCGCACATCTCAATGCGACTACTTTAATCAGCCATATTTCCAAAACCTAAGTTTTTACGGTAACTTGGGTGGTATAATACAGAAGTTCTGGTCCTATTCTATCACCCTACGTGTACGTCATGTATCCACAATTCCGTATTTATTTTTATATTTCATGTCAAACATAGACAAATCGTTGTCCGCATATCTTATAGCGACTAATTTTATCACCCATATTTACAAAACCTAAGTTTTTAAGGTAACTTGGGTGGTATAGTACTAAAGGTCTGGACCTATTCTATCATCCTATGTGTACGTCATGTTGGCACACCTCCGTATTTTCTTTATATTTCGTGTCAAACTTCGACAAATCTCTGTCCGCACATCTCAATGCGACTACTTTAATCAGCCATATTTCCAAAACCTGAGTTTTTACGGTAACCTGGGTGGTATAATACAGAAGTTCTGGTCCTATTCTATCACCCTATATGTACGTAATGTTGGCATACCTCCGTATTTATTATTATATTTCATGTCATACTTAGACAAATCGTTGTCCGCACATCGCATAGCGACTGATTTAATCACCCACATATCCAAAACCTAAGATTTTAAGGTAACTTGGGTGGTATAGTACAGAAGTTCTGGTCCTATTCTATCATCCTATGTGTACGTCATGTATCCACAATTCCGTATTTATTTTTATATTTCATGTCAAACTTAGACAAATCGTTGTCCGCACATCGCATAAGGACTAATTTAATCACCCATATTTCCAAAACCTAAGTTTTTACGGTAACGTGGGTGGTATAGTACTAAAGTTCTGGAGCTATTCTATCATCCTATGTGTACGTCATGTTGGCACACCTCCGTATTTTTTTTATATTTCGTGTCAAACTTCGACAAATCGCTGTCCGCACATCTCAATGCGACTAATTTAATCAGCCATATTTCCAAAACCTAAGTTTTTATGGTAACTTGGGTGGTATAGTACTAAAGTTCTGGACCTATTCTATCATCCTATGTGTACGTCATGTTGGCACACCTCCGTATTTTTTTTATATTTCGTGTCAAACTTCGACAAATCGTTGTCCGCACATCTCAATGCGACTACTTTAATCAGCCATATTTCGAAAACCTAAGTTTTTACGGTAACTTGGGTGGTATAATACAGAATTTCTGGTCCTATTCTATCACCCTATATGTACGTAATGTTGGCATACCTCCGTACTTATTATTATATTTCATGTCATACTTAGACAAATCGTTGTCCGCACATCGCATAGCGACTAATTTAATCACACATATATCCAAAACCTAAGATTTTAAGGTAACTTGGGTGGTATAGTACAGAAGTTCTGGTCCTATTCTATCACCCTATGTGTACGTCATGTATCCACAATTCCGTATTTATTTTTATATTTTATGTCAAACTTAGACAAATCGCTGTCCGCACATCTCAATGCGACTACTTTAATCAGCCATATTTCCAAAACCTAAGTTTTTACGGTAACTTGGGTGGTATAGTACTAACGTTCTGGACCTATTCTATCATCCTATGTGTACGTCATGTTGGCACACCTCCGTATTTATTTTATTTTTCATGTCATACTTTGACAAATGGCTGTCCGCACATCTCAATGCGACTACTTTAATCAGCCATATTTCCAAAACCTAAGTTTTTACGGTAACTTGGGTGGTATAATACAGAAGTTCTGGTCCTATTCTATCACCCTACGTGTACGTCATGTATCCACAATTCCGTATTTATTTTTATATTTCATGTCAAACTTAGACAAATCGTTGTCCGCACATCGCATAGCGACTAATTTAATCACCCATATTTCCAAAACCTAAGTTTTTAAGGTAACTTGGGTGGTATAATACTAAATTTCAGGACCTATTCTATCACCCTATGTGTACGTCATGTATCCACAATTCCGTATTTATTTTTATATTTCATGTCAAACTTAGACAAATCGTTGTCCGCACATTTCAATGCGACTACTTTAATCAGCCATATTTCAAAAACCTAAGTTTTTAAGGTAACTTGGGTGGTATAATACTAAAGTTCAGGACCTATTCTATCATCCTATGTGTACGTCATGTATCCGCAATTCCGTATTTATTTTTATATTTCATGTCAAACTTGGACAAATCGTTGTCCGCATATCTCAATGCGACTACTTTACTCAGCCATATTTCCAAAACCTAAGTTTTTAAGGTAACTTGGGTGGTATAATACTAAATTTCAGGACCTATTCTATCACCCTATATGTACGTAATGTTGGCACACCTCCGTATTTTTTTATATTTCGTTTCAAACTTCGACAAATCGTTGTCCGCACATCGCATAGCGACTAATTTAATCACCCATATATCCAAAACCTAAGTTTTTACGGTAACTTGGGTGGTATAATACAGAAGTTCTGGTCCTGTTCTATCACCCTATGTGTACGTCATGTATCCACAATTCCGTATTTATTTTTATATTTCATGTAAAACTTCGACAAATCGTTGTCCGCACATCGCATAGCGACTAATTTAATCACCCATATTTCCAAAACCTAAGTTTTTACGGTATCTTGGAACCTTGGGGGGTTTTACGGTATAATACAGAAGTTCTGGTCCTATTCTATCACCCTATGTGTACGTCATGTATCCACAATTCCGTATTTATTTTTATATTTCATGTCAAACTTAGACAAATCGTTGTCCGCACATCGCATAGCGACTAATTTAATCACCCATATTTCCAAAACCTAAGTTTATAAGGTAACTTGGGTGGTATAGTACCTAAGTTCTGGACCTATTCTATCATTCTATGTGTACGTCATGTTGGCACACCTCCGTATTTTTTTTATATTTCGTGTCAAACTTCGACAAATCGTTGTCCGCACATCTCAATGCGACTACTTTAATCAGCCATATTTCCAAAACCTAAGTTTTTACGGTAACTTGGGTGGTATAATACAGAAGTTCTGGTCCTATTCTATCACCCTACGTGTACGTCATGTATCCACAATTCCGTATTTATTTTTATATTTCATGTCAAACATAGACAAATCGTTGTCCGCATATCTTATAGCGACTAATTTTATCACCCATATTTACAAAACCTAAGTTTTTAAGGTAACTTGGGTGGTATAGTACTAAAGGTCTGGACCTATTCTATCATCCTATGTGTACGTCATGTTGGCACACCTCCGTATTTTCTTTATATTTCGTGTCAAACTTCGACAAATCTCTGTCCGCACATCTCAATGCGACTACTTTAATCAGCCATATTTCCAAAACCTAAGTTTTTACGGTATCCTGGGTGGTATAATACAGAAGTTCTGGTCCTATTCTATCAACCTATATGTACGTAATGTTGGCATACCTCCGTATTTATTATTATATTTCATGTCATACTTAGACAAATCGTTGTCCGCACATCGCATAGCGACTAATTTAATCACCCATATATCCAAAACCTAAGATTTTAAGGTAACTTGGGTGGTATAGTACAGAAGTTCTGGTCCTATTCTATCATCCTATGTGTACGTCATGTATCCACAATTCCGTATTTATTTTTATATTTCATGTCAAACTTAGACAAATCGTTGTCCGCACATCGCATAAGGACTAATTTAATCACCCATATTTCCAAAACCTAAGTTTTTACGGTAACTTGGGTGGTATAGTACTAAAGTTCTGGACCTATTCTATCATCCTATGTGTACGTCATGTTGGCACACCTCCGTATTTTTTTTATATTTCGTGTCAAACTTCGACAAATCGCTGTCCGCACATCTCAATGCGACTAATTTAATCAGCCATATTTCCAAAACCTAAGTTTTTATGGTAACTTGGGTGGTATAGTACTAAAGTTCTGGACCTATTCTATCATCCTATGTGTACGTAATGTTGGCACACCTCCGTATTTATTATTATATTTCATGTCATACTTAGACAAATCGTTGTCCGCACATCGCATAGCGACTAATTTAATCACCCATATTTCCAAAACCTAAGTTTTTACGGTAACTTGGGTGGTATAGTACTAACGTTCTGGACCTATTCTATCATCCTATGTGTACGTCATGTTGGCACACCTCCGTATTTATTTTATTTTTCATGTCATACTTTGACAAATCGCTGTCCGCACATCTCAATGCGACTACTTTAATCAGCCATATTTCCAAAACCTAAGTTTTTACGGTAACTTGGGTGGTATAATACAGAAGTTCTGGTCCTATTCTATCACCCTACGTGTACGTCATGTATCCACAATTCCGTATTAATTTTTATATTTCATGTCAAACTTAGACAAATCGTTGTCCGCACATCGCATAGCGACTAATTTAATCACCCATATTTCCAAAACCTAAGTTTTTAAGGTAACTTGGGTGGTATAATACTAAATTTCAGGACCTATTCTATCACCCTATGTGTACGTCATGTATCCACAATTCCGTATTTATTTTTATATTTCATGTCAAACTTAGACAAATCGTTGTCCGCATATCTCAATGCGACTACTTCACTCAGCCATATTTCCAAAACCTAAGTTTTTAAGGTAACTTGGGTGGTATAATACTAAATTTCAGGACCTATTCTATCATCCTATGTGTACGTCATGTTGGCACACTTCCGTATTTATTTTATTTTTCATGTCATACTTTGACAAATCGCTGTCCGCACATCTCAATATGGCTGATTAAAGTAGTCGCATTGAGATGTGCGGACAGCGATTTGTCAAAGTATGACATGAAAAATAAAATAAATACGGTAGTGTGCCAACATGACGTACACATAGGATGATAGAATAGGTCCTTAAATTTAGTATTATACCACCCAAGCTACCTTAAATACTTAGGCTTTGGAAATATGGGTGATTAAATTAGTCGCTATGTGATGTATGGACAACGATTTGTCTAAGTTTGACATGAAATATAATAATAATTACGGAGGTGTGCCAAAATTACGTACACGTAGGTTGATTGAATAGGACCAGAACTTCTGTATTATACCACCCAAGTTACCGTAAAAACTTAGGTTTTGGAAATATGGCTGATTAAAGTAGTCGCATTGAGATGTGCGGACAGAGATTTGTCGAAGTTTGACACGAAATATAAAAAAATACGGAGGTGTGCCAACATGACGTACACATAGGATGATAGAATAGGTCCAGAACTAAAGTACTATACCACCCAAGTTACCGTAAAAACTTAGGTTTTGGAAATATGGGTGATTAAAATAGTCGCTATTCGATGTGCGGACAACGATTTGTCTAAGTTTGACATGAAATATAAAAATAAATACGGAATTGTGGATACATGACGTACACATAGGGTGATAGAATAGGACCAGAACTTCTGTATTATACCACCCAAGTTACCGTAAAAACTTAGGTTTTGGAAATATGGGTGATTAAATTAGTCGCTATGCGAGGTGCGGACAGCGATTTGTCTAAGTTTGACATGAAATATAAAAATAAATACGGAATTGTGGATACATGACGTACACATAGGGTGATAGAATAGGACCAGAACTTCTGTATTATACCACCCAAGTTACCGTAAAAACGTAGGTTTTGGAAATATGGCTGATTAAAGTAGTCGCATTGAGATGTGCGGACAGCGATTTGTCAAAGTATGACATGAAAAATAAAATAAATACGGAAGTGTGCCAACATGACGTACACATAGGATGATAGAATAGGTCCTGAAATTTAGTATTATACCACCCAAGTTACCTTAAAAATTTAGGTTTCGGAAATATGGGTGATTAAATTAGTCGCTATGCGATGTGCGGACAACGATTTGTCTAAGTTTGACATGAAATATAAAAATAAATACGGAATTGTGGATACATGACGTACACATAGGGTGATAGAATAGGTCCTGAAATTTAGTATTATACCACCCAAGTTACCTTAAAAACTTCGGTTTTGGAAATATGGGTGATTAAATTAGTCGCTATGCGATGTGCGGACAACGATTTGTCTAAGTATGACATGAAATATAATAATAAATACGGAGGTGTGCCAACTTTACGTACACGTAGGGTGATGAAATAGGACCAGAACCTCTGTATTATACCACCCAAGTTACCGTAAAAACTTAGGTTTTGGAAATATGGCTGATTAAAGTAGTCGCATTGAGATGTGCGGACAGCGATTTGTCAAAGTATGACATGAAAAATAAAATAAATACGGAAGTGTGCAACATGACGTACACATAGGATGAAAGAATAGGACCAGAACCTTAGTACTATACCACCCAAGTTACCGTAAAAACTTAGGTTTTGGAAATATGGGTGATTAAATTAGTCGCTATGCGATGTGCGGACAACGATTTGTCTAAGTTTGACACGAAATATAAAAAAAATACGGAGGTGGGCCAACATGACGTACACATAGGATGATAGAATAGGTCCAGAACTTTAGTCCTATACCACCCAAATTACCGTAAAAACTTAGGTTTTGGAAATATGGGTGATTAAAGTAGTCGCTATTCGATGTGCGGACAACGATTTGTCTAAGTTTAACATGAAATATAAAAATAAATACTGAATTGTGGATACATGACGTACACGTAGGATGAAAGAATAGGACCAGAACTTTAGTACTATACCACCCAAGTTACCTCAAAAACTTAGGTTTTGGAAATATGGGTGATTAAATTAGTCGCTATGCGATGTGCGGACAACGATTTGTCTAAGTATGACTTGAAATATAAAAAAAATACGGAGGTGTGCCAACATTACGTACACGTAGGGTGATAGAATAGGACCAGAACTTTCGTACTACACCACCCAAGTTACCTTAAAAACTTAGGTTTTGGAAATACAGGTGATTAAAATAGTCGCTTTGGATATGTGGACAACGATTTGTCTAAGTTTGACATGAAATATAGAAATAAATACGGAATTGTGGATTCATGACGTACACATAGGGTGATAGAATAGGACCAGAACTTCTGTATTATACCACCCAAGTTACCGTAAAAACTTAGGTTTTGGAAATATGGCTGATTAAAGTAGTCGCATTGAGATGTGCGGACAGCGATTTGTCAAAGTATGACATGAAAAATAAAATAAATACAGAGGTGTGCCAACATGACGTACACATAGGATGATAGAATAGGTCCAGAACTTTAGTACTATACCACCCAAGTTACCTTAAAAACTTAGGTTTTGGAAATACGGGTGATTAAATTAGTCGCTATGCGATGTGCGGACAACGATTTGTCTAAGTTTGACATGAAATATAAAAATAAATACGGAATTGTGGATACATGACGTACACATAGGATGATAGAATAGGTCCTGAAATTTAGTATTATACCACCCAAGTTACCCTAAAAACTTAGGTTTTGGAAATAAGGGTGATTAAAGTAGTCGCATTGAGATGTGCGGACAGCGATTTGTCAAAGTATGACATGAAAAATAAAATAAATACGGAAGTGTGCCAACATGACGTACACATAGGATGATAGAATAGGACGAGAAATTCTGTATTATACCACCCAAGTTACCGTAAAAACTTAGGTTTTGGAAATATGGCTGATTAAAGTAGTCGCATTGAGATGTGCGGACAGAGATTTGTCGAAGTTTGACACGAAATATAAAAAAAAATACGGAGGTGTGCCAACATGACGTACACATAGGATGATAGAATAGGTCCAGAACTTTAGTACTATACCACCCAAGTTACCTTAAAAACTTAGGTTTTGGAAATACGGGTGATTAAAATAGTCGCTTTGGATGTGTGGACAGTGATCCACCTAAGTTTGACATAAAATATAAAATAAATACGGCAGTGTGTCAGCATGACGTACACGTAGGGTGATGAAATAGGACCAGAACTTCTGTATTATACCACCCAAGTTACCGTAAAAACTTAGGTTTTGGAAATATGGCTGATTAAAGTAGTCGCATTGAGATGTGCGGACAGCGATTTGTCAAAGTATGACATGAAAAGTAAAATAAATACGGAAGTGTGCCAACATGACGTACACATAGGATGATAGAATAGGTCCTGAAATTTAGTATTATACCACCCAAGTTACCGTAAAAACTTAGGTTTTGGAAATATGGCTGATTAAAGTAGTCGCATTGAGATGTGCGGACAGCGATTTGTCAAAGTATGACATGAAAAATAAAATAAATACGGAAGTGTGCCAACATGACGTACACATAGGATGATAGAATAGGTCCAGAAATTTAGTATTATACCACCCAAGTTACCTTAAAAACTTAGGTTTTGGAAATATGGGTGATTAAATTAGTCGCTATGCGATGTGCGGACAACGATTTGTCTAAGTTTGACATGAAATATAAAAATAAATACGGAATTGTGGATACATGACGTACACATAGGGTGATAGAATAGGACCAGAACTTCATTATTATACCACCCAAGTTACCGTAAAAACTTAGGTTTTGGAAATATGGCTGATTAAAGTAGTCGCATTGAGATGTGCGGACAGCGATTTGTCTAAGTTTGACATGAAATATAAAAATAAATACGGAGGTTTGCCAACATTACGTACACATAGTATGATAGAATAGGTCCTGAAATTTAGTATTATACCACCCAAGTTACTTAAAAAACTTAGGTTTTGGAAATATGGGTGATTAAATTAGTCGCTATGCGATGTGCGGACAACGATTTGTCTAAGTCTGACATGAAATATAAAAATAAATACGGAATTGTGGATACATGACGTACACATAGGGGTACACGTAGGGTGATAGAATAGGAGCAGAACTTCTGTGTTATACCACCCAAGTTACCGTAAAAACTTAGGTTTTGGAAATATGGGTGATTAAATTAGTCGCTATGCGATGTGCGGACAACGATTTGTCGAAGTTTGACACGAAATATAAAAAAAATACGGAGGTGTTCCAACATGACGTTCACATAGGATGATAGAATAGGTCCAGAACTTTAGTACTATACCACCCAAGTTACCGTAAAAACTTAGGTTTTGGAAATATGGGTGATTAAATTAGTCGCTATGCGATGTGCGGACAACGATTTGTCTAAGTTTGACATGAAATATAAAAATAAATACGGAATTGTGGATACATGACGTACACATAGGGTGATAGAATAGGACCAGAACTTCTGTACTATACCACCCAAGTTACCTTAAAATCTTAGGTTTTGGATATACGGGTGATTAAATTAGTCGCTATGCGATGTGCGGACAACGATTTGTCTAAGTATGACATGAAATATAATAATAAATACGGAGGTGTGCCAACATTACGAACATATAGGGTGATAGAATAGGACCAGAACTTCTGTATTATACCACCCAAGTTACCGTAAAAACCTAGGTTTTGGAAATATGGCTGATTAAATTAGTCGCATTGAGATGTGCGGACAGAGTTTTGTCGAAGTTTGACACGAAATATAAAAAAATACGGAGGTGTGCCAACATGACATACACATAGGGTGATAGAATAGGTCCAGAACTTTAGTACTATACCACCCAAGTTACCTTAAAAACTTAGGTTTTGAAAATACGGGTGATTAAAATAGTCGCTTTGGATGTGTGGACATAAAATATAAAATAAATACGGCAGTGTGTCAGCATGACGTACAAGTAGGGTGATGAAATAGGACCAGAACTTTTGTATTATACCACCCAAGTTACTTTAAAAACTTAGGTTTTGGAAATATGGCTGATTAAAGTAGTCGCATTGAGATGTGCGGACAGCGATTTGTCAAAGTATGACATGAAAAATAAAATAAATACGGAAGTGTGCCAACATGACGTACACATTGGATGATAGAATAGGTCCTGAAATTTAGTATTATACCACCCAAGTTACCTTAAAAACTTAGGTTTTAGAAATATGGGTGATTAAATTAGTCGCTATGCGATGTGCGGACAACGATTTGTCTAAGTTTGACATGAAATATAAAAATAAATACGGAATTGTGGATACATGACGTACACGTAGGGTGATAGAATAGGACCAGAACTTCTGTATTATACCACCCAAGTTACCGTAAAAACTTAGGTTTTGGAAATATGGCTGATTAAATTAGTCGCATTGAGATGTGCGGACAGCGATTTGTCAAAGTATGACATGAAAAATAAAATAAATACGGAAGTGTGCCATCATGACGTACACATAGGATGATAGAATAGGTCCTGAAATTTAGTATTATACCACCCAAGTTACCGTAAAAACTTAGGTTTTGGAAATATGGCTGATTAAAGTAGTCGCATTGAGATGTGCGGACAGCGATTTGTCAAAGTATGACATGAAAAGTAAAATAAATACGGAAGTGTGCCAACATGACGTACACATAGGATGATAGAATAGGTCCGGAAATTTAGTATTATACCACACAAGTTACCTTAAAAACTTAGGTTTTGAAAATATGGGTGATTAAATTAGTCGCTATGCGATGTGCGGACAACGATTTGTCTAAGTTTGACATGAAATATAAAAATAAATACGGAATTGTGGATACATGACGTACACATAGGGTGATAGAATAGGACCAGAACTTCTGTATTATACCACCCAAGTTACCGTAAAAACGTAGGTTTTGGAAATATGGGTGATTAAATTAGTCGCTATGCGATGTGCGGACAACGATTTGTCTAAGTTTGACATGAAATATAAAAATAAATACGGAATTGTGGATACATGACGTACACAAAGGGTGGTAGAATAGGACCAGAACTTCTGTATTATACCACCCAAGTTACCGTAAAAACTTAGGTTTTGGAAATATGGCTGATTAAAGTAGTCGCATTGAGATGTGCGGACAGCGATTTGTCAAAGTATGACATGAAAAATAAAATAAATACGGAAGTGTGCCAACATGACGTACACATAGGATGATAGAATAGGTCCTGAAATTTAGTATTATACCACCCAAGTTACCTTAAAAACTTAGGTTTTGGAAATATGGGTGATTAAATTAGTCGCTATGCGATGTGCGGACAACGTTTTGTCTAAGTTTGACATGAAATATAAAAATAAATACGGAATTGTGGATACATGACGTACACATAGGGTGATAGAATAGGACCAGAACTTCTGTATTATACCACCCAAGTTACCGTAAAAACTTATGTTTTGGAAATATGGCTGATTAAAGTAGTCGCATTGAGATGTGCGGACAGCGATTTGTCAAAGTATGACATGAAAAATAAAATAAATACGGAAGTGTGCCAACATGACGTACACATAGGATGATAGAATAGGTCCTGAAATTTAGTATTATACCACCCAAGTTACCTTAAAAACTTAGGTTTTGGAAATATAGGTGATTAAATTAGTCGCTATGCGATTTGCGGACAACGATTTGTCTAAGTTTGACATGAAATATAAAAATAAATACGGAATTGTGGATACATGACGTACACATAGGGTGATAGAATAGGACCAGAACTTCATTATTATACCACCCAAGTTACCGTAAAAACTTAGGTTTTGGAAATATGGCTGATTAAAGTAGTCGCATTGAGATGTGCGGACAGCGATTTGTCAAAGTATGGCATGAAAAATAAAATAAATACGGAAGTGTGCCAACATGACGTACACATAGGATGATAGAATAGGTCCTGAAATTTAGTATTATACCACCCAAGTTACCTTAAAAACGTAGGTTTTGGAAATATGGGTGATTAAATTAGTCGCTATGCGATGTGCGGACAACGATTTGTCTAAGTCTGACATGAAATATTAAAATAAATACGGAATTGTGGATACATGACGTACACATAGGGGTACACGTAGGGTGATAGGATAGGACCAGAACTTCTGTGTTATACCACCCAAGTTACCGTAAAAACTTAGGTTTTGGAAATATGGGTGATTAAATTAGTCGCTATGTGATGTGCGGACAACGATTTGTCGAAGTTTGACACGAAATATAAAAAAAATACGGAGGTGTGCCAACATGACGTTCACATAGGATGATAGAATAGGTCCAGAACTTTAGTACTATACCACCCAAGTTACCGTAAAAACTTAGGTTTTGGAAATATGGGTGATTAAATTAGTCGCTATGCGATGTGCGGACAACGATTTGTCTAAGTTTGACATGAAATATAAAAATAAATACGGAATTGTGGATACATGACGTACACATAGGGTGATAGAATAGGACCAGAACTTCTGTATTATACCACCCAAGTTACCGTAAAAACTTAGGTTTTGGAAATATGGCTGATTAAAGTAGTCGCATTGAGATGTGCGGACAGAGTTTTGTCGAAGTTTGACACGAAATATAAAAAAAATACGGAGGTGTGCCAACATGACATACACATAGGGTGATAGAATAGGTCCAGAACTTTAGTACTATACCACCCAAGTTACCTTAAAAACTTAGGTTTTGGAAATACGGGTGATTAAAATAGTCGCTTTGGATGTGTGGACAGTGATCCATCTAAGTTTGACATAAAATATAAAATAAATACGGCAGTGTGTCAGCATGACGTACAAGTAGGGTGATGAAACAGGACCAGAACTTCTGTATTATACCACCCAAGTTACTTTAAAAACTTAGGTTTTGGAAATATGGCTGATTAAAGTAGTCGCATTGAGATGTGCGGACAGCGATTTGTCAAAGTATGACATGAAAAATAAAATAAATACGGAAGTGTGCCAACATGACGTACACATTGGATGATAGAATAGGTCCTGAAATTTAGTATTATACCACCCAAGTTACCTTAAAAACTTAGGTTTTGGAAATATGGGTGATTAAATTAGTCGCTATGCGATGTGCGGACAACGATTTGTCTAAGTTTGACATGAAATATAAAAATAAATACGGAATTGTGGATACATGACGTACACGTAGGGTGATAGAATAGGACCAGAACTTCTGTATTATACCACCCAAGTTACCGTAAAAACTTAGGATTTGGAAATATGGCTGATTAAAGTAGTCGCATTGAGATGTGCGGACAGCGATTTGTCAAAGTATGACATGAAAAATAAAATAAATACGGAAGTGTGCCAACATGACGTACACATAGGATGATAGAATAGGTCCTGAAATTTAGTATTATACCACCCAAGTTACCTTAAAAACTTAGGTTTTGGAAATATGGGTGATTAAATTAGTCGCTATGCGATGTGCGGACAACGATTTGTCTAAGTTTGACATGAAATATAAAAATAAATACGGAATTGTGGATACATGATGTACACATAGGGTGATAGAATAGGACCAGAACTTCTGTATTATACCACCCAAGTTACCTTAAAAACTTAGGTTTTGGAAATATGGGTGATTAAATTAGTCGCTATGCGATTTGCGGACAACGATTTGTCTAAGTATGACATGAAATATAATAATAAATACGGAGGTGTGCCAACATTACGTACACGTAGGGTGATGAAATAGGACCAGAACTTCTGTATTATACCACCCAAGTTACCGTAAAAACTTAGGTTTTGGAAATATGGGTGATTAAAGTAGTCGCATTGAGATGTGCGGACAGCGATTTGTCAAAGTATGACATGAAAAATAAAATAAATACGGAAGTGTGCCAACATGACGTACACATAGGATGATAGAATAGGTCCTGAAATTTAGTATTATACCACCCAAGTTACCTTAAAAACTTAGGTTTTGGAAATATGGGTGATTAAATTAGTCGCTATGCGATGTGCGGACAACGATTTGTCTAAGTTTGACATGAAATATAAAAATAAATACGGAATTGTGGATACATGACGTACACATAGGGTTATAGAATAGGACCAGAACTTCTGTATTATACCACCCAAGTTACCGTAAAAACTTGGGTTTTGGAAATATGGCTGATTAAAGTGTTCGCTTTGCGATGGGCGGACAGCGATTTGTCTAAGTTTGACATGAAATATAAAATAAATACGGTAGTGTTCCAACATGACGTACACATAATATGATAGAATAGGTCCAGAACTTTAGTACTATACCACCCAAGTTACCGTAAAAACTTAGGTTTTGGAAATATGGGTGATTAAATTAGTCGCTATGCGATGTGCGGACAACGATTTGTCTAAGTTTGACATGAAATATAAAAATAAATACGGAATTGTGGATACATGACGTACACATAGGGTGATAGAATAGGACCAGAACTTCTGTATTATACCACCCAAGTTACCGTAAAAACTTAGGTTTTGGAAATATGGCTGATTAAAGTAGTCGCATTGAGATGTGCGGACAGCGATTTGTCAAAGTATGACATGAAAAATAAAATAAATACGGAAGTGTGCCAACATGTCGTACACATAGGATGATAAAATAGGTCCTGAAATTTAGTATTATACCACCCAAGTTACCTTAAAAACTTAGGTTTTGGAAATATGGGTGATTAAATTAGTCGCTATGCGATGTGCGGACAACGATTTGTCTAAGTTTGACATGAAATATAAAAATAAATACGGAATTGTGGATACATGACGTACACATAGGGGTACACGTAGGGTGATAGAATAGGACCAGAACTTCTGTATTATACCACCCAAGTTACCGTAAAAACTTAGGTTTTGGAAATATGGGTGATTAAATTAGTCGCTATGCGATGTGCGGACAACGAGTTGTCGAAGTTTGACACGAAATATAAAAATATACGGAGGTGTGCCAACATGACGTACACATAGGATGATAGAATAGGTCCAGAACTTTAGTACTATACCACCCAAGTTACCGTAAAAACTTAGGTTTTGGAAATATGGGTGATTAAATTAGTCGCTATGCGATGTGCGGACAACGATTTGTCTAAGTTTGACATGAAATATAATAATAAATACGGAGGTGTGCCAACATTACGTACATATAGGGTGATAGAATAGGACCAGAACTTCTGTATTATACCACCCAAGTTACCGTAAAAACTTAGGTTTTGGAAATATGGCTGATTAAAGTAGTCGCATTGAGATGTGCGGACAGAGATTTGTCGAAGTTTGACACGAAATATAAAAAAAATACGGAGGTGTGCCAACATGACGTACACATAGGATGATAGAATAGGTCCAGAACTTTAGTACTATACCACCCAAGATACCTTAAAAACTTAGGTTTTGGAAATACGGGTGATTAAAATAGTCGCTTTGGATGGGTGGACAGTGATCCACCTAAGTTTGACATAAAATATAAAATAAATACGGCAGTGTGTCAGCATGACGTACACGTCGGGTGATGAAATAGGACCAGAACTTCTGTATTATACCACCCAAGTTACCGTAAAAACTTAGGTTTTTGAAATATGGCTGATTAAAGTAGTCGCATTGAGATGTGCGGACAGCGATTTGTCAAAGTATGACATGAAAAATAAAATAAATACGGAAGTGTGCCAACATGACGTACACATAGGATGATAGAATAGGTCCTGAAATTTAGTATTATACCACCCAAGTTACCTTAAAAACTTAGGTTTTGGAAATATGGGTGATTAAATTAGTCGCTATGCGATGTGCGGACAACGATTTGTCTAAGTTTGACATGAAATATAAAAATAAATACGGAAGTGTGGATACATGACGTACACATAGGGTGATAGAATAGGACCAGAACTTCTGTATTATACCACCCAAGTTACCGTAAAAACTTAGGTTTTGGATATATGGCTGATTAAAGTAGTCGCATTGAGATGTGCGGACAGCGATTTTTCAAAGTATGACATGAAAAATAAAATAAATACGGAAGTGTGCCAACATGATGTACACATAGGATGATAGAATAGGTCCTGAAATTTAGTATTGTACCACCCAAGTTACCTTAAAAACTTAGGTTTTGGAAATATGGGTGATTAAATTAGTCGCTATACGATGTGCGGACAACGATTTGTCTAAGTTTGACATGAAATATAAAAATAAATACGATATTGTGGATACATGACGTACACGTAGGGTGATAGAATAGGACCAGAACTTCTGTATTATACCACCCAAGTTACCGTAAAAACTTAGGTTTTGGAAATATGGCTGATTAAAGTAGTCGCATTGAGATGTGCGGACAGCGATTTGTCAAAGTATGACATGAAAAATAAAATAAATACGGAAGTGTGCCAACATGATGTACACATAGGATGATAGAATAGGTCCTGAAATTTAGTATTATACCACCCAAGTTACCTTAAAAACTTAGGTTTTGGAAATATGGGTGATTAAATTAGTCGCTATGCGATGTGCGGACAACGATTTGTCTAAGTTTGACATAAAATATAAAAATAAATACGGAATTGTGGATTCATGACGTACACATAGGGTGATAGAACAGGACCAGAACTTCTGTATTATACCACCCAAGTTACCTTAAAAACTTAGGTTTTGGAAATATGGCTGATTAAATTAGTCGCTATGCGATGTGCGGACAACGATTTGTCTAAGTATGACATGAAATATAATAATAAATACGGAGGTGTGCCAACATTACGTACACGTAGGGTGATGAAATAGGACCAGAACTTCCGTATTATACCACCCAAGTTACCGTAAAAACTTAGGTTTTGGAAATATGGCTGATTAAAGTAGTCGCATTGAGATGTGCGGACAGCGATTTGTCAAAGTATGACATGAAAAATAAAATAAATACGGAAGTGTGCCAACATGACGTACACATAGGATGATAGAATAGGTCCTGAAATTTAGTATTATACCACCCAAGTTACCTTAAAAACTTAGGTTTTGGAAACATGGGTGATTAAATTAGTCGCTATGCGATGTGCGGACAACGATTTGTCTAAGTTTGACATGAAATGTAAAAATAAATACGGAATTTTGGATACATTACGTACACATAGGGTGATAGAATAGGACCAGAACTTCTGTATTATACCACCCAAGTTACCTTAAAAACTTAGGTTTTGGAAATATGGCTGATTAAAGTAGTCGCATTGAGATGTGCGGACAGAGATTTGTCGAAGTTTGACACGAAATATAAAAAAAATACGGAGGTGTGCCAACATGACGTACACATAGGATGATAGAATAGGTCCAGAACTTTAGTACTATACCACCCAAGTTACCGTAAAAACTTAGATTTGGAAATATGGGTGATTAAATTAGTCGCTATGCGATGTGCGGACAACGATTTGTCTAAGTTTGACATGAAATATAAAAATAAATACGGAATTGTGGATACATGACGTACACATAGGGTGATAGAATAGGACTAGAACTTCTGTATTATACCACCCAATTTACCGTAAAAACTTGGGTTTTGGAAATATGGCTGATTAAAGTAGTCGCTTTGCGATGGGCGGAAAGCGATTTGTCTAAGTTTGACATGAAATATAAAATAAATACGGAAGTGTTCCAACATGACGTACACATAGTATGATAGAATAGGTCCAGAACTTTAGTACTATACCACCCAAGTTACCTTAAAAACTTAGGTTTTGGAAATACGGGTGATTAAAATAGTCGCATTGAGATGTGCGGACAGCGATTTGTCAAAGTATGACATGAGATATAAAAATAAATACGGAATTGTGGATACATGACATCCACATAGGATGATAAAATAGGACCAGTAATTTATTATTATACCACCCAAGTTACCTTAAAAACTTAGGTTTTGGAAATATGGGTGATTAAATTAGTCGCTATGCGATGTGCGGACAACGATTTGTCTAAGTATGACATGAAATATAATAATAAATACGGAGGTGTGCCAACATTACGTACACGTAGGGTGATAGAATAGGACCAGAACTTCTGTATTATACCAATCAAGTTACCGTTAAAACTTAGGTTTTGGAAATATGGCTGATTAAAGTAGTCGCATTGAGATGTGCGGACAGAGATTTGTCGAAGTTTGACACGAAATATAAAAAAATGCGGAGGTGTGCCAACATGACGTACACATAGGATGATAGAATAGGTCCAGAACTTTAGTACTATACCACCCAAGTTACCGTAAAAACTTAGGTTTTGGAAATATGGCTGATTAAAGTAGTCGCATTGAGATGTGCGGACAGCGATTTGTCAAAGTATGACATGAAAAATAAAATAAATACGGAAGTGTGCCAACATGACGTACACATAGGATGATAGAATAGGTCCTGAAATTTAGTATTATACCACCCAAGTTACCTTAAAAACTTAGGTTTTGGAAATATGGGTGATTAAATTAGTCGCTATGCGATGTGCGGACAACGATTTGTCTAAGTTTGACATGAAATATAGAAATAAATACGGAATTGTGGATACATGACGTACACATAGGGTGATAGAATAGGACCAGAACTTCTGTATTATACCACCCAAGTTACCGTAAAATCTTAGGTTTTGGAAATATAGGTGATTAAATTAGTCGCTATGCGATGTGCGGACAACGATTTTTCAAAGTATGACATGAAATATAAAAATAAATACGGAATTGTGGATACATGACATCCACATAGGGTGATAAAATAGGACCAGAAATTTAGTATTATACCACCCAAGTTACCTTAAAAACTTAGGTTTTAGAAATATGGGTGATTAAATTAGTCGCTATGCGATGTGCGGACAACGATTTGTCTAAGTTTGACATGAAATATAAAAATAAATACGGAATTGTGGATACATGACGTACACATAGGGTGATAGAATAGTACCAGAACTTCTGTACTATAAAACCCAAGTTACCTTAAAATCTTAGGTTTTGGATATATGGGTGATTTAAGTAGTCGCTTTGCAATGGGCGGACAGCGATTTGTCTAAGTTTGACATGAAATATAAAATAAATACGGAAGTGTTCCAACATGACGTACACATAGTATGATAGAATAGATCCAGAACTTTAGTACTATACCACCCAAGTTACCGTAAAAACTTAGGTTTTGGAAATATGGGTGATTAAATTAGTCGCTATGCGATGTGCGGACAACGATTTGTCTAAGTTTGACATGAAATATAAAAATAAATACGGAATTGTGGATACATGACGTACTCATAGGGTGATAGAATAGGACCAGAACTTCTGTATTATACCACCCAAGTTACCGTAAAAACTTAGGTTTTGGAAATATGGCTGATTAAAGTAGTCGCATTGAGATGTGCGGACAGCGATTTGTCAAATTATGACATGAAAAATAAAATAAATACGGAAGTGTGCCAACATGACGTACACATAGGATGATAGAATGGGTCCTGAAATTTAGTATTATACCACCCAAGTTACCTTAAAAACTTAGGTTTTGGAAATATGGGTGATTAAATTAGTCGCTATGCGATGTGCGGACAACGATTAGTCTAAGTTTGACATGAAATATAAAAATAAATACGGAATTGTGGATACATGACGTACACATAGGGGTACACGTAGGGTGATAGAATAGGACCAGAACTTCTGTATTATACCACCCAAGTTACCGTAAAAACTTAGGTTTTGGAAATATGGGTGATTAAATTAGTCGCTATGCGATGTGCGGACAACGATTTGTCGAAGTTTGACACGAAATATAAAAAAAATACGGAGGTGTGCCAACATGACGTACACATAGGATGATAGAATAGGTCCAGAACTTTAGTACTATACCACCCAAGTTACCGTAAAAAATTAGGTTTTGGATATATTGGTGATTAAATTAGTCGCTATGCGATGTGCGGACAACGATTTGTCTAAGTTTGACATGAAATATAAAAATAAATACGGAATTGTGGATATATGACGTACACATAGGGTGATAGAATAGGACCAGAACTTCTGTACTATACCACCCAAGTTACCTTAAAATCTTAGGTTTTGGATATATGGGTGATTAAATTAGTCGCTATGCGATGTGCGGACAACGATTTGTCTAAGTATGATATGAAATATAATAATAACGGATGTGTGCCAACATTACGTACATATAGGGTGATAGAATAGGACCAGAACTTCTGTATTATACCACCCAAGTTACCGTAAAAACTTAGGTTTTGGAAATATGGCTGATTAAAGTAGTCGCATTGAGATGTGCGGACAGAGATTTGTCGAAGTTTGACACGAAGTATAAAAAAAATACGGAGGTGTGCCAACATGACGTACACATAGGATGATAGAATAGGTCCAGAACTTTAGTACTATACCTCCCAAGTTACCTTAAAAACTTAGGTTTTAGAAATACGGGTGATTAAAATAGTCGCTTTGGATGTGTGGACAGTGATCCACCTAAGTTTGACATAAAATATAAAATAAATACGGCAGTGTGTCAGCATGACGTACACGTAGGATGAAAGAATAGGACCAGAACTTTAGTAATATACCACCCAAGTTACCTTAAAAACTTAGGTTTTGGAAATATGGGTGATTAAATTAGTCGCTATGCGATGTGCGGACAACGATTTGTCTAAGTTTGACATGAAATATAAAAATAAATACGGAATTGTGGATACATGACGTACACGTAGGGTGATAGAATAGGACCAGAACTTCTGTATTATACCACCCAACTTACCGTAAAAACTTAGGTTTTGGAAATATGGCTGATTAAAGTAGTCGCACTGAGATGTGCGGACAGCGATTTGTCAAAGTATGACATGAAAAATAAAATAAATACGGAAGTGTGCCAACATGACGTACACATAGGATGATAGAATAGGTCCTGAAATTTAGTATTATACCACCCAAGTTACCTTAAAACTTAGGTTTTGGAAATATGGGTGATTAAATTAGTCGCTATGCGATGTGCGGACAACGTTTTGTCTAAGTTTGACATGAAATATAAAAATAAATACGGAATTGTGGATACATGACGTACACATAGGGTGATAGAATAGGACCAGAACTTCTGTATTATACCACCCAAGTTACCGTAAAAACTTAGGTTTTGGAAATATGGCTGATTAAATTAGTCGCATTGAGATGTGCGGACAGCGATTTGTCAAAGTATGACATGAAAAATAAAATAAATACGGAAGTGTGTCAACATGACGTACACATAGGATGATAGAATAGGTCCAGAACTTTAGTACTATACCACCCAAGTTACCGTAAAAAACTTAGGTTTTGGAAATATGGGTGATTAAATTAGTCGCTATGCGATGTGCGGACAACGATTTGTCTAAGTTTGACATGAAATATAAAAATAAATACGGAATTGTGGATACATGACGTACACATAGGGTGATAGAATAGGACCAGAACTTCTGTATTATACCACCCAAGTTACCGTAAAAACTTAGGTTTTGGAAATATGGCTGATTAAATTAGTCGCTATGCGATGTGCGGACAACGATTTGTCTAAGTATGACATGAAATATAATAATAAATACGGAGGTGTGCCAACATTACGTACACCTAGGGTGATGAAATAGGACCAGAACTTCCGTATTATACCACCCAAGTTACCGTAAAAACTTAGGTTTTGGAAATATGGCTGATTAAAGTAGTCGCATTGAGATGTGCGGACAGCGATTTGTCAAAGTATGACATGAAAAATAAAATAAATACGGAAGTGTGCCAACATGACGTACACATAGGATGATAGAATAGGTCCTGAAATTTAGTATTATACCACCCAAATTACCTTAAAAACTTAGGTTTTGGAAATATGGCTGATTAAATTAGTCGCTATGCGATGTGCGGACAACGATTTGTCTAAGTATGACATGAAATATAATAATAAATACGGAGGTGTGCCAACATTACGTACACGTAGGGTGATAGAATAGGACCGAAACTTCTGTATTATACCACCCAAGTTACCGTAAAAACTTAGGTTTTTGAAATATGGCTGATTAAAGTAGTCGCATTGAGATGTGGCGGACAGAGATTTGTCGAAGTTTGACACGAAATATAAAAAAAATACGGAGGTGTTCCAACATGACGTACACATAGGATGATAGAATAGGTCCAGAACTGTAGTACTATACCACACAAGTTACCGTAAAAACGTAGGTTTTGGAAATATGGGTGATTAAATTAGTCGCTATGCGATGTGCGGACAACGATTTGTCTAAGTTTGACATGAATATAAAAATAAATACGGAATTGTGGATACATGACGTACACATAGGGTGATAGAATAGGACCAGAACTTCTGTATTATACCACCCAAGTTACCGTAAAAACTTAGGTTTTGGAATATGGCTGATTATATTAGTCGCTATGCGATGTGCGGACAACGATTTGTCTAAGTTTGACATGAAATATAAAAATAAATACGGAATTGTGGATACATTACGTACACATAGGGTGATAGAATAGGACCAGAACTTCTGTATTATACCACCCAAGTTACCTTAAAAACTTAGGTTTTGGAAATATGGCTGATTAAAGTAGTCGCATTGAGATGTGCGGACAGAGATTTGTCGAAGTTTGACACGAAATATAAAAAAAATACGGAGGTGTGCCAACATGACGTACACATAGGATGATAGAATAGGTCCAGAACTTTAGTACTATACCACCCAAGTTACCGTAAAAACCTAGGTTTTGGAAATATGGGTGATTAAATTAGTCGCTATGCGATGTGCGGACAACGATTTGTCTAAGTTTAACATGAAATATAAAAATAAATACGGAATTGTGGATACATGACGTACACATAGGGTGATAGAATAGGACCAGAACTTCTGTATTATACCTCCCAAGTTACCGTAAAAACTTGGGTTTTGGAAATATGGCTGATTAAAGTAGTCGCTTTGCGATGGGCGGACAGCGATTTGTCTAAGTTTGACATGAAATATAAAATAAATACGGAAGTGTTCCAACATGACGTACACATAGTATGATAGAATAGGTCCAGAACTTTAGTACTATACCACCCAAGTTACCTTAAAAACTTAGGTTTTGGAAATACGGGTGATTAAAATAGTCGCATTGAGATGTGCGGACAGCGATTTGTCAAAGTATGACATGAGATATAAAAATAAATACGGAATTGTGGATACATGACATCACATAGGATGATAAAATAGGACCAGTAATTTAGTATTATACCACCCAAGTTACCTTAAAAACTTAGGTTTTGGAAATATGGGTGATTAAATTAGTCGCTATGCGATGTGCGGACAACGATTTGTCTAAGTATGACATGATATATAATAATAAATACGGAGGTGTGCCAACATTACGTACACGTAGGGTGATAGAATAGGACCAGAACTTCTGTATTATACCAATCAAGTTACCGTAAAAACTTAGGGTTTTGGAAATATGGCTGATTAAAGTAGTCGCATTGAGATGTGCGGACAGAGATTTGTCGAAGTTTGACACGAAATATAAAAAAAATACGGAGGTGTGCCAACATGACGTACACATAGGATGATAGAATAGGTCCAGAACTTTAGTACTATACCACCCAAGTTACCGTAAAAACTTAGGTTTTGGAAATATGGCTGATTAAAGTAGTCGCATTGAGATGTGCGGACAGCGATTTGTCAAAGTATGACATGAAAAATAAAATAAATACGGAAGTGTGCCAACATGACGTACACATAGTATGATAGAATAGGTCCAGAACTTTAGTACTATACCACCCAAGTTACCGTAAAAACTTAGGTTTTGGAAATATGGGTGATTAAATTAGTCGCTATGCGATGTGCGGACAACGATTTGTCTAGGTTTGACATGAAATATAAAAATAAATACGGAATTGTGGATACATGACGTACACATAGGGTGATAGAATAGGACCAGAACTTTTGTATTATACCACCCAAGTTACCGTAAAAACTTAGGTTTTGGAAATATGGCTGATTAAAGTAGTCGCATTGAGATGTGCGGACAGCGATTTGTCAAATTATGACATGAAAAATAAAATAAATACGGAAGTGTGCCAACATGACGTACACATAGGATGATAGATGGGTCCTGAAATTTAGTATTATACCACCCAAGTTACCTTAAAAACTTAGGTTTTGGAAATATGGGTGATTAAATTAGTCGCTATGCGATGTGCGGACAACGATTTGTCTAAGTTTGACATGAAATATAAAAATAAATACGGAATTGTGGATACATGACGTACACATAGGGGTACACCTAGGGTGATAGAATAGGACCAGAACTTCTGTATTATACCACCCAAGTTACCATAAAAACTTAGGTTTTGGAAATATGGGTGATTAAATTAGTCGCTATGCGATGTGCGGACAACGATTTGTCGAAGTTTGACACGATATATAAAAAAATACGGAGGTGTGCCAACATGACGTACACATAGGATGATAGAATAGGTCCAGAACTTTAGTACTATACCACCCAAGTTACCGTAAAAAATTAGGTTTTGGATATATTGGTGATTAAATTAGTCGCTATGCGATGTGCGGACAACGATTTGTCTAAGTTTGACATGAAATATAAAAATAAATACGGAATTGTTGATACATGACGTACACATAGGGTGATAGAATAGGTCCAGAACTTCTGTAATATACCACCCAAGTTACCGTAAAAACTTAGGTTTTGGAAATAGGGCTGATTAAAGTAGTCGCATTGAGATGTGCGGACAGAGATTTGTCGAAGTTTGACACGAAATATAAAAAAAATACGGAGGTGTTCCAACATGACGTACACATAGGATGATAGAATAGGTCCAGAACTGTAGTACTATACCACACAAGTTACCGTAAAAACGTAGGTTTTGGGAAATATGGGTGATTAAATTAGTCGCTATGCGATGTGCGGACAACGATTTGTCTAAGTTTGACATGAAATATAAAAATAAATACGGAATTGTGGATACATGACGTACACATAGGGTGATAGAATAGGACCAGAACTTCTGTATTATACCACCCAAGTTACCGTAAAAACTTAGGTTTTGGAAATATGGCTGATTATATTAGTCGCTATGCGATGTGCGGACAACGATTTGTCTAAGTTTGACATGAAATATAAAAATAAATACGGAATTGTGGATACATTACGTACACATAGGGTGATAGAATAGGACCAAAACTTCTGTATTATACCACCCAAGTTACCTTAAAAACTTAGGTTTTGGAAATATGGCTGATTAAAGTAGTCGCATTGAGATGTGCGGACAGAGATTTGTCGAAGTTTGACACGAAATATAAAAAAAATACGGAGGTGTGCCAACATGACGTACACATAGGATGATAGAATAGGTCCAGAACTTTAGTACTATACCACCCAAGTTACCGTAAAAACCTAGGTTTTGGAAATATGGGTGATTAAATTAGTCGCTATGCGATGTGCGGACAACGATTTGTCTAAGTTTGACATGAAATATAAAAATAAATACGGAATTGTGGATACATGACGTACACATAGGGTGATAGAATAGGACCAGAACTTCTGTATTATACCTCCCAAGTTACCGTAAAAACTTGGGTTTTGGAAATATGGCTGATTAAAGTAGTCGCTTTGCGATGGGCGGACAGCGATTTGTCTAAGTTTGACATGAAATATAAAATAAATACGGAAGTGTTCCAACATGACGTACACATAGTATGATAGAATAGGTCCAGAACTTTAGTACTATACCACCCAAGTTACCTTAAAAACTTAGGTTTTGGAAATACGGGTGATTAAAATAGTCGCATTGAGATGTGCGGACAGCGATTTGTCAAAGTATGACATGAGATATAAAAATAAATACGGAATTGTGGATACATGACATCCACATAGGATGATAAAATAGGACCAGTAATTTAGTATTATACCACCCAAGTTACCTTAAAAACTTAGGTTTTGGAAATATGGGTGATTAAATTAGTCGCTATGCGATGTGCGGACAACGATTTGTCTAAGTATGACATGATATATAATAATAAATACGGAGGTGTGCCAACATTACGTACACGTAGGGTGATAGAATAGGACCAGAACTTCTGTATTATACCAATCAAGTTACCGTAAAAACTTAGGTTTTGGAAATATGGCTGATTAAAGTAGTCGCATTGAGATGTGCGGACAGAGATTTGTCGAAGTTTGACACGAAATATAAAAAAAATACGGAGGTG